>CM054135.1:8119290-8144290 GCA_028751875.1 Rapana venosa
CTGACTGGGGGTTGGCTATATGACACAGCCATCTGACTGGTGGTCTGGTATTATACACAGCCAGTTGAAGGTAGAGTTGTTCATGGCACAGCAGTTGACAGGTGGTATTAGGCACAGCCAGTCTGACAGGTGGCTGGCTATTATGGCACAGCCAGTCTGATTGGTGGCCACAGGGGGTCTGGCGGCACAAAGGCAGTGGCTGATGGGGCTGACATGGCCACACACTGGGAAAGAGCAGTGCATCAAAGACATGAGCACCCGGGTTAAAACAGGAGGAAGGTAGAGTTTCGGGAGGTGGGGTGATTTACAATAGGAGTGATGGAGGGGAGGGGTAGTGTAGAAATTGGGGATGGGGGTCGGTGGTGTGGTGAGGGGGTGGTGAAACAGAATCAGGATATGGTCTTAGCAGTATTTCAGGCAGGGTGGAGTGCTATTATACACGATCGTCATGGGTTAGCTAGTTGTATATATATATATATATATATATATATATATAAAGGTGTCCCATAACCTGTGCTGTCGTTGGGGAGTGAGGCGTCAGAGACCTCAGCTTTTCCAGAGGCCAGCATATTGAGGGCAAATTCAAAAGCTTTATTATCTAAAAGACAGAGAAATTGGCAGCACCCATCTCCTCTTCCCCGCTGCTTTACCTTCCCTGACCCTAAAAGAGGGCAGGTACCCATTTACAGCTGGGGGACTGTACTGAAGCCAAGGCGCACAAACGGTCACCCATCCACTTGGTAACCACGCTCGATGCTGCTTAACTTTAGCTTGGGGAAAGCGAGTGCTCTGACCACTGATCTTTCCCCGTCCACTGTTAATATATGGAGTAAATAAACACATACATAAATAACCGTCTGCTCAGGATATTTCTCTGTCGTCTGCAGACCTCTGTCCAGCTGAGCAGACATCTGGTAGACGCCACATGAAGATCACACACCACTGGCATCTTGAACTGGAAGCAGAGAGAGAAAAGAAGAAAGAAGCCAAAATTAATACATGCACAGGGTTTTGATTACCTCCCATGATCCTACAGAGACTAGTTTCAGAGAAATTAACTCCCATGGAGGGCTACACGCGAGCGCGCGCACGCACTCTCTCTCTCTCTCTCTCTCTCTCTCTCTCCTCTCTCTCTCTCTCTCTCTCTCTCTCTCTGTCTCTCTCTTTCTCTCTCTCTCTGTCTGTCTCTTGAACTTTGCCTTTATAGAATGCCATATTGCTCATGGTAAGGGCTAGTTTCATTTACATGCCGTCATTGTTTTCATTTTCATCACAGTCTACTGGTCATAGAACTGCTCTTGGGTTAATGATCCTTTCGGAGACCTTTCCATCCTGTGACTTTATATTTCTTGACTACAAAGGTCATTTTTCATTGCTTTGCGGACTTTGCTTTCATTGCTACTGCGCTTTTCAAGTAGGAACACAGTTTCATCAGAAGCTATCGCGTGCTGGGTTGTTTGGGTGGAATCTCTTAACTAATGATGGAGTCTCCCGTCGGATCGACGGATGAGTAGGCAGGCAGGCTTATCTGTCAGAATGTATCCTCATATGGGAGAAGAGGCCGATTCTGGATGCACAGCACTTCCCACAGGTGTTGCAAGGGAAAACGTCTCCAGAAGTTGAGCCCTGCTTCCTTCGCTCACGCTTCTCCTTAATCTCTTAACACCCACCCACCCTCTTTCCCAATCCCCTCCCCCTCACACACGCTGAAATCAAGATGGTATTATACATCACAAACATGTGGTCTGGAAACTACATGCATAGCCTCAACGAGACTAAAACCCCTACTGTACTGGGTAGCTCTCACATCACTGAATCTAGTACTTATGGCCTTAGTAACATCAGTATATAGTTAACATCAGTGCCGACTCCACTCTCCCCAAAAGTCCCTCGGATGAGACTATAAACGGAGTCCCCGTGTGCGAACGCACGCCGAACATCTTGCGCACACGTTAAAACCTGTTCCGCTTTTCGAAAGAGAAGGCTATTGTGTGCCAGTGGGAACCGACGACAAAATTTACAAAACCGCATACACGAGAGACTGGATCTAAAAAAGCATATGAGTGCTTACTTCATTATCCTCGATATAGTAAGAATATGTAAGTAAGTGTTTTGTTCCCACTGTAACAAATTTACAAGACCTAATTTCAAATGGTGAAATAAAAAAGTTTGCAACATTTAATTTTTTCCCCTTAAATCGGTTATTGCCTTGCTCAACCATCATTGTTGCACATATCTGTTGTGATGAGGAAACCGGGGGTGGGGGAGGGGAGGGGGAAAGGCCACTGCTTGTACCTGCCTTCCTGCTGAATGGGATGTATAAGCCGTGATCTTAGAGACAATACAACGTTTAATTTATTTTTCTTAGTGGAACGCTCAAACAACAACTATTGCTGTCTGTCATATGAGCGAAAATCCGTCACGCTGCCGTTAAGCGCCTGACAAGTCAGGCCCAGCGCATCCGACATCGGCCTGGGAGAGAATTGTTATCTTTTAAGTCTTTCTGGGAAAGAGGCGGGAGAATGAAACAAGAAGGCAGAAAAATAGACAAGAAGGAGGTGACGGAAAGAAAAGGAACCAGGCTGAAAGAAAGAGATGGATAGAAAAGAGGGAATTCCTAGCACAGAATTTCAAGAAGGTGAGGATGACATTTATACTGACAGGCCCCTGGCATCCCCACGGGTTTGAGTGGGGGGGGGGGGGGTCAGTGATAAGTTAAGCTGGTATACATAATTCTGAAAACTTCATTAACATGACTTCTCCCTAACTCCTTGAGAAGTCAAGGGGACACTGCAGTGAATTTTTCAGGCAGTGTGTGGTGGGTAAGTTGATCCTGGTGGATCCCATCCTTCTCTAAGTTGTAACCCCAAAGACATTTTGAACAGACACAAAATCCACAGACAGTAAAAAGGTAAAGGTGTCCCGTAACCTATGCCGTGGATGGGGAGGGAGATGTCAGAGACCTCAGCTTCTCCAGGGGCCAGCACATTGAGGGCAGCGCCCATCTCCTCTCCCTTGCTGCTTTACCTTCCCTGACCCTAAAGAAGGTAGGTAGCCATTTACAGCTGGGTGAACTGGGGAACTCTACTGAAACAAAGCCAGGCAAACGGTCACCCATTCACTTGGTAACCACGCTCAATGCTGTTTAACCTTAGCTTGGGGAAAGCGAGTGCTCTGACCACTGAGCTGTCTCGCCTCCAATAAGAAACATAAAAACGATAATCATACTGGATGCTACATTAAAGTCAAGTCAAAATAAGTCAAAATGGTCTTTATTGAGGATAAAACAATAAGTTTACACAACCTTTTTCCCGCCTATCCTCACAACAAAACATTAAGATATCAATAAGACATTATTTGAAAATTACAAACACATCGCAAAACAGTGAGTCTAGAATTTCATGCAAAACACTTGTCTACCAAAATGACGGGTAAAGGGGATGAATGTGGAGAGTGTGTAATGTTGGACAGTATTTAGTCCAAAGGTTGGGATAGGAGCAACCAAAGAAAAAGAGAGAGAGGGAGAGGGAGAGGAGGATCATTTCTGTAGTAAGCATTGCGTGTGTGTACGCTTATGCCAGTACCTTTACGTGCATCTAAAGTAACTGATCTATCTGCATAAACAAAAGAAAACCTGGAAATCTCCTTCTTCCTCATCCAACCCTCAGACAGCAACTATTATGAACCTCTAGTAATTTTGGTATCCTCTCTCAAATTACTGTCTGTGATAATTCAGTAAAATTTCACAAAACGTAATTTCAAGCTACATACTTTATTTTGGTTCCTTTTAGACAAGGCCCCGCGGGGTTTTAGGGAGGGATCGATCTTTGCGGTGAAGATAATTGCTGTTGATGAAGCGATGTCGGAGTGAACATGGGGCGCCTGGCAGAGCACAAGCCGCGGCACGTCACTTCCTGCATGGACCAGGGGCAGAGAACTGGGTTCTTTGTCAGCGCCATGGCAGGTCGCTGTGTGTACTGTGCTGGGCTGCGCTGTGCTGTGCTGTGCTGCGCTGTGCTGTACTGTGCTGGGCTGTGCTATGCTGCGCTGTGCTGTCCCAGCAGATCTCTCTATCTCTCTATCTGTCTCCTTTTCAATGCTGACGTCCGCTCTCAACTGGAAGACAGGGTGCTTGAGATAGCATCTGTTCAGACAGGTCTCTGTCTCTCTGCTGCTCAATGTGGGGGAACATCTCTGGTGACTTTATGATGCAGTCGATTTGTCTGTGTGTGGAAGTGAGACTACGCAGCTTACATTGGTATTCTTCTAAATTGAAATGAAATGTAGTCTTAGCGGTATTTAAAAAGTGTGTGTGTATATATATATATTAAGTTTAAACTAGAATATGAACTGGTTTGAAAAGAAAGTTTATATCTAGTTTGGTTTAATTTATCAACTGACTATATTTTGCTTGTAAACAAAAGTAGCGAATAACTACCGCGAGATTCATTTCTTTTCAGATGGTCAGAAAATTTGAGACTGCTCTGTGTGTGTGTGTGTGTGCGTGCGTGCGAGTGTGTGTGTGTGTGTGTGTATGTGTGTGTGTGTGTGTGTGTGTGAGGTGTTATCCTCTGGATGATTTCAACCTCAGCTCAGTCCTAAGTGACACACATTATGGTGACCAGAGCATCTGCAGAGTTGATTGCCAAAAGCGGAATCACTCTCACCCTCACCTTCTCCTTCCGGGCTTGTCCTTATGAATTTGCCGTGACTTTCAGCACACACGGTGTAGCGTAGCGTGTATGGAATGACTGGCACACAATAATATCTCTATGACTAGGTGATACTGACACTAATGTCTATGACAGACTGTATAATTACCTCAGTTCTTCTTCTTCCTCTTCTTGTTCTTGTTCTTGTTCTTCTTCTTGTTCTTGTTCTTGTTCTTCTTCTTCTTCTTCTTCTTCTTCTTCTTCTTCTTCGCAATTCTTCTTCTTTGTCTTCTTCTTCTTCGTTGAACGCTGTTATGTGAGCGAAAATGCGTCAAGCTGCCGTTAAGCACCTAACAAGTCAGGCCCAGCGCGTCCGACTTCGGTGTAAGAGAGAATTGTTACCTTTTAAGTCTTTCTGGGGAAAAAGGCAGGAGAATGGACTAAAAAAAGGCAGAAAAGAGACAAGAAGGGGGTGACAAAAAGAAAAAGAACAAGGCAGAAACAAAGAGAGGGATAGAAAAGAGGGAATTCCTAGCAATGAATTTCAGGAAGGTGAGGATGACAGTTATACAGACAGGCCCCTGGCATCCCCACGGGTTTGAGTGGGGGGGTCGGTGATAAGTTAAGCTGGTATACATAATTCTGAAAACTTCATTACTATGACTTCTCCCTAACTCCTTGAGAAGTCAAGAGGACACTGCAGTGAATTGTCCAGGCAGTGTGTGGTGGCCAGTTGAACCTGGTGGATCCCAGTCTTCTGTAAGTTGAAACCCAGAAGCTATTTTATTTAACAGACAATGCAACCACTGACAGTCTAGACCATGAAAGTATAACCAAACTGGATGTTACATTACCTAAGTCAGGTCAAGTCAATTCAAGTCAAAATGATCTTTATTGAGGGTAAAACATTGAGTTCATACAACTTATTTTCTTCCTGCCCTCACTAAAAAATAAATAAAAACATTGATAGGATTGTATTTGAAAATTACAAACAGTGTGTTTAGAGTTTCATGCAAAACTCTTGTCTGCCAAAATGACGGGTAAAGAGATGAATATGGAGAGCGTGTAATGTTGGACAGTATTTAGTCCAAAGGTTGGGATAGGAACAACCAGAGGGAAAGAGAGAGAGAGAGAGGAGGAGGAGGAGGAGGAGGATCCTTTATGTAGTATGCATTGCGTGTGTGTACGCTTATGCCAGTACCTTTACGTGAATCTAAAGTAACTGATCTATCTGCATAAACAAAAGAAAACCTGGAAATCTCCTTCTTCGTCATCCAACCCTCAGACAGCAACTATTATGAACCTCCAGTAATTTTGGTATCCTCTCTCAAGTTACTGTCTGGGATAATTCAGTAAAATTTCCCAAAAGGTAATTTCAAGCAACATACTTTATTTCCTTCCTTTTAGACAAGGCCCCGCAGGGTTTTTAGGGAGGGATGGATCTTTGCGGTGAAGATAATTGCTGTTGATGAAGCGATGTCGGAGTGAACATGGCGCGCCTGGCAGAGCACAAGCCGCGGCACGTCACTTCCTGCATGGACCAGGGGCAGAGAACTGGGTTCTTTGTCAGCGCCATGGCAGGTTGCTGTGTGCACTGTGCTGTGCTGTGCTGTGTGTACTGGGCTGGGCTGTGCTGTACTGTGCTGTGCTGTCCAGCAGATCTCTCTATCTCTCTATCTGTCTCCTTTTCAATGCTGACATGGGCTCTCAACTGGAAGACAGGGTGCTTGAGATAGCATCTGTTCAGACAGGTCTCTGTCTCTCTGCTGCTCAATGTGGGGGAACATCTCTGTTAACTTTATGATGAAGTCGATTTGTCTGTGTGTGGAAGTGAGACTACGCAGCTTACATTGGTATTCCTCTAAATTGAAATGAAATGTAGTTTTAGTGATATCTTAAGTCTGTATGTATATTAAGATTAAACTAGAATATGAACTGGTTTGAAGAGAAAAGTTTATATCTAGTTTGGTTTAATTTATCAACTGACTCTATATTTTGCTTGAAAGCAAAAGTAGCGAATAACGACCGCGAGATTCATTTCTTTTCAGATGGTCAGAAAATTTGAGACTGCTCTGTGTGTGTGTGTGTGTGTGTGTGTGTGTGTGTGGTTATCCTCTGGATGATTTCAACCTCACGCTCAGTCCTAAGTGACACACATTATGGTGACCAGAGCATCTGCAGAGTTGATTGCCAAAAGCGGAATCACTCTCACCCTCACCTTCTCCTTCCGGGCTTGTCCTTATGAATTTGTCGTGACTTTCAGCACACACGGTGTAGCGTAGCGTGTATGGAATGACTGGCACACAATCATATCTCTATGACTAGGTGATACTGACACTAATGTCTATGACAGACTGTATAATTACCTCAGTTCTTCTTCTTCCTCTTCTTCTTCTTGTTCTTCTTCTTCTTCTTCTTCTTCTTCTTCTTCTTCTTAGTTCTTTTTTCTGAACCCTCAGACAGCAGCTACTGTTCTCTGTTATATGAGCGAAAATGCGTCACGCTGCCGTTAAGCACCTGACAAGTCAGGCCCAGCGCATCCGACTTCGGCGTAAGAGAGAATTGTTATTGTTTAAGTCTTTCTGGGGAAAAAAAGGCAGGAGAATGGACTAAAACGGCAGAAAATAGACAAGAAGGGGGTGACAAAAAGAAAAGGAACAAGGCAGAAACAAGAGAGTGATAGAAAAGAGGAGATTTCTAGTGCAGAGTTTCCAGTAGGTGGGGATGCTTTTTATGCTGACAGGTCCCTGGCATCCCCACGAGGGGGAATCGGAGTGATTGAGCGATGACTTTCATTTCTGTTGGACCCTGAAGTCGTGGGTTGAAATGTCGGTAGCGGGGTCTGGTGACTTCAAGCTGGCATTGTTGCGATCCCTGGATCCACTGGCAGCCCAGACATCACTATCTGTGCTTCAATCCCCCTTGCGTATATATAAGATAGATAGATAGATAGATAGATAGATAGATAGATAGATAGATAGATAGATAGATAGATAGATAGATAGATAGATAGATAGATAGATAGATAGATAGATAGATAGATGGATGGATATAGATATATAGATAATAAAAGATAATAGATAATAGATAGTGTGATAGATAGGTAGATGTTAGGATAGATGTGATAGATGGATAGATGTGTAGATAGATAGATAGATTGTAATATGAAACATTTATATATAGCATTTTATAACGATCCGAAATGAGTAGCGTTGATAGTGTTATTAGTATATGTATTGTTTGTTATGCTAAAGCTTCCAGATTTATCAATGGTTAGATTCGGCAACAAGCGACCATTCAACTACCATTATAGGTAGCTGCATTCGATTCGTGATAGATATTAAATAAATACCACTGTGGGGTGATGGTTTTTTGCAAATTTGTTAGCTTTCACTTAGCACGCAGATAACTACTACTATACCGAAATAGCGAAGAGGATTTTAATGTGTGTAAGATAATAGATGTAGGTAGATAATAGTGATAGATAGTTAGATAGATAGATAGATAGATGATTGTTAACGATCCCGAAATTGATGTCAGCGTTGGTAGGTTTTTGTTTATTTGTTTTCGTTCTGTTTTCCTCTGCTACAGCTTCCAGATTTATCAATGGTTAGATTTCGCACATGCGACCATTCACCTACCATTATAGGTAACTGCATTCCGATTTCGAGGATGACATCTAAATACAATACCACTGTGCGTGAGTTTATTTTTCAAATTTTGTCATGCTTTCCTCTTAGCACGCAGATACCTACTCTTCTGAAAAGCGAAACGGGTTTTCAACGTGTGTAGAAGATACTCTGCGTGCGGTCGTACACGGGACTTCGTTTATAATCTCATCTGGGGATTGGAGTTGGCACTGATGATAAAACCAGGAGGGGGAATCTAGTCCCCGTTTGTATGCAGTTTTGTAAATTTTGCCATCCGTTCCCATCGGCACACAATGGCCTACTCTTCCAAAAGGTGGAACGGGTTTGTAACATTTGCGTAAGGTATTCTGGCGTGCGATCGTACACGGGGCTTCGGTTTCTAATCTCATCCGGAGATTGGAGTTGGCACTGATGATAAATCCAGGAGGGAAAATCCCCTCGATCAGGCGCCTCTGAAGATTCGAACCCGGGCCGTTACATTACCAGCTCCAGACTCTAACCACCAGGCTGCAACCCCCCCCCCCCTCCCCACCCCCCTCTTCCCCTGCCAATGTTCGGCGCGTTTTTAAGGAAATGTACCATGCCCAGAATGCATCATATGTCTGGAGAGACGTGGACTCTGTCGTGTTCAACTTGCTTAGGAGACTAGGCCTGAAAAATTCCGCGCAGTCCCCACAATGACTTTCTAAAGGAGTTACGTGTGAGAGGAGAGAAGACAAAGTTTTAAAAATAAAAGAAAGTCATATGTATTTTCTCCCCTTTTTGTGTTAAGAAACGTGTTTCACTTCTGTTCTGAAATCCATATGCTGTCTTTTTTAGGGGTAGTTTTCCTCATGGGGTCTGGTTTCTCTTGGTTTAAAAAAGATAAGGTTTTGTATTCGTATTTGTACGTTCCAACCCTCTAGAAAAAATGTTGATGGCTTTTTTTTTGTTTCTGTGGTGTTTGTTTGGGGGTTTTTTTGTGGTTGTAGTTGTTTTTCGTGGGTTCATTGTTTTATGTGGTTGCTCTGTGTCCTTCTTTCTTTTTTTCTCTCTTTTTTCTTTCTTCTTTTTTCATTTCTATTCATTTTCGGTTCTTTCTTTATTCTTTTTTTTTGTTGGTCTTTTGTCACTCTGTGTTTCTTACCATTTTTTAAAATCTATCTGTCCTTTTTATCTTTGTTTATTTCCGCCTTTCTGTCTTTCTTCCTCGATGTCGCCGTCTTCCTCTCTCTTCCTTTTAAATTGTTTTACATTTTCCTTGTTTCTTTATTGCCGCGTGTGTTTACACCTTTAGTCATCATTGGGTCTTTCCTTCTGCTTCCTATTGTTCCCACGCCACTTATCCCAGCTGTGTCATATACTGTTCCAATCAGCTTCATGTTGCTAAACTTTGAAAACCCACTGTGGGGGACGGGAGACGGGTTCGGGATAGCCTAGTGGTTAGAGCGTTGTGCTCGCGATCGGACGGCCCCGGGTTCGAGCCACCACTGAATCACCTATTCAAGGAGTTGTTAATTTTAATAATAATAATAATAATAATAATATAGTAGTAGTAGTAGTAGTAGTAATAATAATAAATATAATAATAAATATAATAATAATTTTAAAAAATGATGATGATGATGACGATGATGATGATGATGATGATGATGATGATGATGATGTATGGAACTTCTTGCGCACACGTTAAGTCCTGTTCGCTTTTCGTAAGAGTAGGCCATTGTGTGCCAGTGGGAACAGATGACAACATTTACAAAACCGCATACACACGGGGGACTGGATGTAAAAAAGCACATAAGTGCTTATTCCATTATCCTTGATATAAAAGAATATAAAAAAAAATTAAATTAAAATAAATATAGAGCTGAATCTTATCAAGCAGAAAATCAAAGCGCTTAAAGTTCGCTTATTTTCCCCCTAGGGTTAACATCAGTAGTGACCACACCTACACTTCCCCAAAAGTTCTTCAGATGAGACCTTAAGGCATTGCCTCATGTTTGAACCCACACAGAATATCTTGTGCGCACATTAAAAAACCCGTTCTGTCTTTCGGAAGAGTAAGCCATTAGATGCCGGCAGTAGGCAGTAACGGAGGACAATTATTTTACATACATACACTCTTGATGTCGTGTTTAAACATCATCATCGAAGACAAAATGCGGATACCTGAATGGTGGGCAAGTTACTTCGCATACGCAAAATCTCACCATAGGTGTACCTAGCCGAGGAGGAAGGAAAATAAAACCTCAAACAAAACCCTACAGGGAATCAAGTTGCAGTCAGTGTCCAGGGAACCAGTGTAGCCTAGTGGTTAGAACATCACGTTCATAATCTGACCATGACCAGGCGTGGGTTCGAGCCTCCACTGAGGACCCAGCTCCAGGCGATCTTTCTCCTGAAGCTGACAAAGGCAGCATCAGCTCTGTTTCCCTGAAAGTCCTGTCAACCCAAGCCCCTGTGTGCGAATACGCGCAGAACTTTCTGTACACTCATTACAAATCCTTTCCCTTTGTATAGAAGAGTAAGCCAGCTATGACCAGAGGTACTGATGCTCTACATGCATTGGCACACAGGGCCTTGGTTTTTATAGTCACATCTGAGGGACTTTTGGAGGAAGGAGGTGGAATTGGTCTCAATGTTAAGTGCTAGGGAAAATCTCCCTCCTACAGACTCACACTCACCATCAATTATCACCAGATACAAGGTAGAATCTTTAACCTTTAGCCCATTTCTCCCTTTAATAATTTTTCATCTAGTAAGTGTCTCATTGGCAACAATACCATCTATGCCATAGAGCCAGATGGGTAGTATGGTTACCCCTGAGTCCTTGATAATAGTTACTCCTGTATTGTAAAGCATTAGCCTGTCTCTACAAAGATTGTGGCTTCCCTTCCTTTCCTTTAATCTCTGCAAATTTGAAATAACTTTATGCAAAACATGCAACTTTGTAACTTTAAACAAGCAATTCAAATTGTGTGATAAGGGAGGGGGAGAAATCTGGTAGAATGACAGACAAAATATAACCTGGAGCAAAATAAATAACTTTGAAACTTTAAACACAGATTAAATTCTTTAAATAAAAGAAAAAAGATGGAAAGGTAGATGGAAAAGAAACTGTCAGCAAAATAAAATAAACAACAACAAAAAGAAAGGGAAGGGAATAAGAAGAAAGAAAAAAACACACCAGACAACTTTCTCAAGGACAATGACACAAAATGACAAAACAACAGAGAGGACAACATACATTCCTGACCTAGTCTTTAAGAAAAAAAACAACCAATTTTCTCCCAACTTCTGGTTTTGAAAACAGGCAAAGTGAAGACAACATCTTTCAAAGCCCAGACAGTAATCAGCGCCTGATTGGACACAGGGAAAGTGATGACAGCAAGACAGTGTAGTGCAGTAGAGTGCTCTACCTTGATGGAAGGCAGCATGCCGTTTCAGAGGGAACATTGTCGTCTGCTTTTGTGAGGCAGCAAATTGTCTCGTAACTTTCGGCAAGCCGAGGCGAGAAAGAGAGAGAGAGAGAGAGAGAGAGAGAGAGAGAGAGAGAGAGAGAGAGAGAGAGGGGGGGGGGAGGAGAGAGAGAGAGCAGAGGCTAGACAAAAGATCTCTGAATCATCATTTATATCAAAGGAAGAGGAGATTGAAAGTGATGGCTGCACAACAATAGATTACAACAGCAATAAACGGCGATTTATATTACGGCCTTTTACTATCTTTTTTCTTTTTATTGTTTTTCCCCTTTTCTTTCTCCCTGTCCTTTCTTTCCATGTTAAAAGTATGAGGGACACAAAATGCTGGACATGGTTCCAAATGTGAAGTATTATGTCGTGTATTCAGAACATGGCAGGGAAACAAAATGACCAGTTTGAAAGTTTTGTTGGTTAGCTTGATGTGTGTGTGTGTCTGTGCGCATGCACACATGTGTATGTTTGTGTGTGTGTGTGTGTCTGTGTGCATGTGTGTGTGTATCTGTGTGTCTGTGCATGCATGTGTGTGTGAGTGTTGCAGCCTAGTTCATAAGCATAGGTAGCTGCTACATTTATATTTGGTTGGCTGGTGTTGGTGCTGTGCTTGCCTGCTTTCTTTTGGTTACAGTTGGTAAAACTGGGTTTGAAAAGAAGCAAATTGCTCTTTTCTAACCCATTCATTTGCATAGGCACACAGACTCACAATGCAAGTGCACAATGGGGAGAGAGAGACAGACAGACAGACAGACAGAGAGAAAGAGAGACAGTCAGTCAGAGACAGAGACAGACAAAGAGAGAAGCAGACAGATAAAGGCACAGATAGCCATACAGAGGAAAAGAGAAGTAGTTGATACAATAACGTGAAACACAAGATTTAATATCAGATAACTGATCATGAACAGCAACATAGATCATGGATAAATATACAGCATGACTATAAAAGGACCATTTTCTGCTTTAAAAGCAAACTCTTTCTCAGTTTTTATGTCCATTGTGGTCTTCTCTGCTACTGGTAACCATGTAAGCCAGTACTACCTGTGGCATGTGGGTAGATGGAGCTCATCATTCTGGAAAGACAGTCCATCTAGGAGAAGGAAAACTCTGATTTCAAACCTCCACTGCCTTGCAGCCATACCTACTCATAGGAGAGGCTTCGGAGTTAATCCTGAGGAAAAATCGGGAGTCAGAGTCCCCAAGGCAGTCTGAGGCTGTATACAGCAATGTTCTGGCAACTCCTGCAATGGCACTGAAATGATGTGTATCAGCATAGCCTTTCCAATGGACCATTCCAGCGATGTGGAGAGGGGGATTCTGCTGCCTGAGTAACAGCTTGTCCTCCATACTTACTTACCCAGGCTTTGTGCTCTGGAGAGATCAACCGATGCTGTACCAGAATTAACACCTAGAGTGCAACTCCATAGCCTTCTGAGACTGAAGGCAGTCAACATTTGTCTGATTGGGATGATGACATTCATTTTATATTCTTATGTCCAGCATATGATGACCTTCAGGAAGAATATATTTGAGAAAAGTATCACCGCAATCCTTGTGCGTTTAGATTACTTCTTTGGTTGCCCACCTCCCATGAAACTACAGTAAGGAATACTGAATCCACTCCCATGAAAGTCCTTTGGATGAGACTGTAAACGAGGTGCTGGGTTCAAATGCACGCAGAATATCTTCCACACATGTTAAAACTGTTTCTGCCTTTTAGAAGAGAAGCCATTATGTACCAATAGGGCCAATTAATAAATTGAAAAAAATCAAAATAAGAAACGCATTTAAACATCTCTGAAGTCAGAAGGCAGCTACCTTAATGGTGGGCTAAAATGGTGGCATACACAATATCTCACCCTTGATGAACAACGGAGCTCTAATCAAGGAGCTAGATAAAAATCTCACATTGAATCAAGTTACTGTCAGTGTAGAGGGAACAGTGTAGCTTAGTGGTTAGAACCTCAGTAGACTTGCACCATCCATTCTCTCTAGATAAGAGCTGGATGCCCTAACCTGTAACCAATCTGCCCCTCCCCTTAGTAGGTTACCATCTACTAGGTGTCTTATTAGGAGCAATACCATCTACCCCATAGAGCCAAACTGGGTGATATGGATACTCCTGAGTCCTAAAGTGTCAGCCTGCCCCTACACAGATTGTGACATCCCCTTCTCCCTACTACCTCTGCAAATTTGCTAACCTCATGCAAAACAGGCAACTTTGCAACTTAAAGCACACAATTCAAATTGGATCATAAGAGGGTGACAACTCAAGGAGAATAACAGACACAATATGACCTGGAGTAAAAAAAAAAATACATTAGAACTTTAAACACACAATGAAATCACGTAATTAGGGAACAAATGTGTGTGAAAGCCTCAATGGGAAAGAAACTGTAAGTAAAACAAAACAAATAGCAACAAAAAGAAAAATAATGGAATAAAAAGGAAAAATATCCACACCAGATGAATTTCTCAAGGACAATGACACAAAATGACAACACAACAGAGAGGACAACATACATTCCTGACCTAGTCTTTAAGAAAAAAAACCAACCAATTTTCTCCCAACTTTTGGTTTTGAAAACAGGCAACATAAAGACAACATCTTTCAAAGCCCAGACAGTAATCAGCGCCTGATTGGACACAGGGAAAGTGATGATGGCAAGACAGTGTAGTGCAGTAGAGTGCTCTACCTTGATGGAAGGCAGCATGCCGTTTCAGAGGGAACATTGTCGTCTGCTTTTGTGAGGCAGCAAATTGTCTCGTAACTTTCGGCAAGCCGAGACAGAGAGAGAGAGAGAGAGAGAGAGAGAGAGAGAGAGAGAGAGAGAGAGGCTAGACAAAAGATCGTAGGATCATCATTTATATCAAAGGAAGAGGAGATTGAAAGTGATGGCTGCACAACAATAGATTACAACATCAATAAATGGCGATTTATATTACGGCCTTTTACTATCATTTTTCTTTTTCTTGGATTTTTGTCCCTGTTCTTTCCCTGTGTCCTTTCTTTCCATGTTAAAAGTATGAGGGACAGAAAATGATGGACATTGTTGTAAATGTGAAATATTGTGTGGTGTTTACAGAACATGGCAGGGAAACAAAGTGACCAGTTTGAAAGTTTTGTTGGTTGGTTTGATGTGTGCGTGAGAGAGACAGAGAGGCACAGAGAGAGAGAGAGAGGAGTGGTGTGTGTGTGTGTGTGGTGTGTGTGTGTGTGTGTGTGTGTGTGTGTGTGTGTGTGTGGTGTGTGTGTGTGTGTGTGTGTGCACGCGCATGTGTTGGCAAGTGTACATGGTTGATATGTTTTTATTGGGCTGTTGCTGTTGATACTGGCTCTTTTTTGTTACAGTTGGTAAAGCTGGTTTTGGATAGATACAAATTGCTCTCTTCTAACCCAATCATTTGCCTAAGCACACACACCCAAAGCAGGTGTGCACTGGAGAGAGACAGAGACACAGACAGAGACACAGACAGACATACATACAGACAGACAAAGAAAAAGAGAACTAGATAATTGACACCATAGTGCAAAACAACAAATTGTAAAATCAGATAACTGAACATGACAAACAACATAGAAGATCAGGGATAAAAACACAACAGGGCTATAGAACAACCCCTTTCTGTCTTGAAAACATCTCTCTCTCTCTCTCTCTCTCTCTCTCTCTCTCTCTCTCTCTCTCTCTCTCCTCTCTCTCCTCCTCTCTCTCTCCCTCTCTCTCTCTCTCTCTCTCTCCTCTCTCTCTCTCTCTCTCTCTCTCTCTCTCTCTCTCTCTCTCTCTCTCTCTCTCTCCCTCTCTCTGTCCACCGATAATGGAAAAGGAACCCCCAAGGCACCATCAGCTAAAATAAAAAACCCAAGCCCATGATGAACCATTTTGTCTGGAGAACACTTTGCTGACCTCGTGGCCAATGAGTGATGTTGTTATATCATGGTGTCTGTCTCATTGTGGTGTTGCTAACATCCCCATAATTATACTACACAAAAATAATCTTGTGATCTTTTTTGGTCAAAGCCAAAAACCCAGTGCACTAAATATATTAGCTGTAAGCACAATTACGTAGTGTAACAAAAGAAAAGCAGGCTTCTTCTTCGTAGAATCCTCAAACAGCAACTATTACTGTCTGTCCTATGAGTGAAAACGCATTCAGCTGCCGTTATGCACCTGGCAAAGTCAGGCCCAGCACAACCATCTTCGGGAAAAATCTCCTAAAATGGGCACCTCCATGGTGGCTTAATCCCAGACGGTCAGATTACAAATGCAACAACACACTTACCACTAGGCTATCCTGCCCCTCAAAAACTCCACGTTTTTTCAAGTAGTGGGGTGATGATGATGACAGAAAGAATCAAAAGCCTTTCTAACTAGAAAAAAAATTCAGACCCTCCAGAGATGGGGGCAGTTGACATGACATTGGAGCCAGAGCTTTCTGACTAAATGACAGTGTCTTGGGGCATTCAGGCGTTGTCGATAGCACAGGAAATTTAGAAGGAGTGAGGGTGGGGATGGAGTTGAGTGGAGGATGAGGAGAGGAGATTGGTTTGTTCTTGGTGGAAAAAAAGCACATGGGGTGTAGTAATTCTTGGTGTAGACAGTAAGAAGGCAGCCAGAGGGACACAGGAACAAGATTCTGTCATTTTTCTGTCAGTTAGTTTCAGTTTGGGTTTTTTTAAATTTTATTTTATCTCTCTATCTTTTTCATTGTTTTTCTCATATTTTCTCTGCTGATCCCCCCCCCCCCCCTCACTCCTTAGTGGTGCTCATATTACAGCCATCCACTGGCTGCTCAGCTGGTTGGCTGGTTTGTTTGTTGGTTGGTTGATTGGTTTGTTGGTTGGGTGGTTAGCTATTTGATTGGGTGGTTGGTTCATTGGTTGGTTCATGGCTGCTTCATTCGTTGGCCGATTAGTTTTTTTGGTTAACTGTCTGGTTCTGCCAACAATCCAATGCCCTAATTTTGTCACCAAAGTGGCCAACGTTTTGGTTTGTTCTTTTCCTGGCTTGCTTTGGTCTTTCCTCTGTGTGCTCTAGCGGCTTCAGCCGTGACATCTACAAGGTTAAACAGAGTCAAACAAAAAAGCCACACGCAAAATAGCACTGTCACAGACAAGGGCCTTCCCACACTCAAGTGCACATGGGCTTGTAGGTAGCGCACAAACCCGCACATACACACGCCCAAACGCGTGTGTGTGCGCACGCGCACACACACACACATACACACACTTATTGGTACATTTCATTGTTAAGGGTTGTAATGATGTAGTACTTCAATATTATTATTAAGAAACTTTTGTTCCTAGACAGATGGCTTGATGAAAAAAGCAAATGCATTGCTTATTAAATGTACCATCTTGAAATAAAAATTTGTCTTTGACTTTGACACACACACACATGAGACAGACAGGAAAACAAATTGACAGACAGACAGGAAGACAGACTGACTGATGGAGAGGGGAGGAGAGGAAGGAGAGGAGAGGAGAGAGAGAGGGGAAGAGAGAGAGAGATTGACAAAGAAAGACAGATAGCAGGGGGGTAGGAGGGAACTGAGAGTTGGATAGACAAAGTATGCTCACCAGAGAGAAAGAGAGAGAGATAGAGAAGAGAGAGAGATAGAGAGAGAGAGAAGAGAAGGGTATCATGTAGATAGACAGGAAGACAAAAACAGACAGAGACAGCAGCACAGAAACAGAGAGAGATACACATATACAGAGAGTGATGATATATGCACTGAGAGAGAGAGAGATTTAAAGAATTCAAAGTCAATTTACATTGAGTCCCATTCACCCAGCATTTTTTGTTTCTTCTGAAAGGACAAAAACTCAGAGAACTGAGGACTGGGTGGGGGCGTGTACACAAAGAGGTACGACAAAGAGGCTGGCAAACAAAGTGATTATAAAACACAACAAAGACTGAGAAGAACATG
Source organism: Rapana venosa (assembly GCA_028751875.1). Taxonomy (NCBI): domain Eukaryota; kingdom Metazoa; phylum Mollusca; class Gastropoda; order Neogastropoda; family Muricidae; genus Rapana; species Rapana venosa. Next base: position 8,136,970 of record CM054135.1, read on the forward strand.
GCATACAGTGTCTCTGTTACCCATAAGCTACAATTTAGGCTTGGATCCTACAACTTGGGACCAGTTTTACTTTTTTGTCATTTTTTTCGCTTCGTGAAACAATTTGCCTTGTTGACTGTGTTGTATTGCCTCATTGCCTGTGAAGGTTACATAACAAAAGAAGTTTCCTTTTCAGCCAGCAAAGGGCCATATTCCCCCTGGACGTGCATGCTGTTGTGGATAAAGCCACAGGCCTGTAATGCACTGCTGGCTGTTGGGTCAGCACTGTCTGTCTGCGCTCCCAACAACTCAACAGTTGCCATCAACTCAGAGAAGTTTGAATAAGGAGTGGATCCAAAGGGGTGCAGTGAGCAGAGAAAGAGAGAGAGAGAGAGAGAGAGAGAGAGAGAAGAACACGCACACAGAGACAGAGAGAGACAGATATATAGACAGAGACACACAAAGAGACAGAGAGAGAAAGTACACCCAGTCCTCTTTCATTTATCCCCCTGGGTAATGTAGTCTATTGTATGCCAATAGGAACAGATAACAAAACTTTTTTTAAAAACAAAATATGCATGCACACACACTTCTGCACACATGAAAATTCATTCCACCTTTTGGAAGAGTGAGTTATTGCATGTAAGTAGGAACAGATGACAAAACTTAAACAAAAAACTGCATGCACACAAGTTAAAACCCATTTTCCCCCTTTTTGAACAGTATGTTGTCATGTGCCAGAAAGAACAGTTGACAAGACTTTAACATAAACAATGTATTACAGTAGAGTCTTGTTAAGACGTCCCAGTGGTTAGAGTGTTGAGTTTGCCATCTGATGGCCACAGGTTTGAGCCTCTACCAAGATCACCAGTTTGAGGGAATTTTTCTGTTTTCAGTTAAATTCAAAACAGACTTCACTACCCTGAAATTCCTTGAGATGAGACTTTAAACTAAGATCTCATGTGCAAATGCATGCAGAACATCTTGCAAACACGTTAAAACCCTATTCTTCCTTTTAGAATAGTAGGTCATAGCATTTCAATGCAAACAAATGGCAAAACTTTAAGAAAAAAAACAACAACAACAAAGCAAGTGCAGTAGTGTTCTGTTTAGACTTCTTCTCAAAGTGCGAAGGAGGCATAGTGGGTAAATGGTCACATGCAAAATCTCTCCACTGAGGGCTTGGGGTTCTAACCAAGAGACAGTAATAAAATCCACCCCTGTACCTTTGTTTTTCAACTCTTCCTCATATGCACATCATGTCTGGGTCTTTCTTCCCAAAATATTTGGTATTTTCATCTTTGGATGATGCTTGTAGTTCTATTTTTGCTGGATTCTTTCTTCTTCTTTATCTAATCTTTCTCCAAATTTTTCTTTCTCCTCCTGGTGATTTCTCCCTACAGAGCTTGCTTGGATTTTGAGAATTAGGGCAACAAAGAGAGACTTGAGTTGCATTTTTTATAACAAATGAGCAGTTGTAAATAATAATGATAATGATAATATTATATGGACCTTTTATAGCACTAAATTTTAAAAAGTAAACAAATCAAAGCAGGACATTTGAACTATTCACACCCATTTGACAATTCACAAAAAGATTAACAGATTTTATATCTACACACACACACACACACACACACACAGCATTATTATATGCAGAGAGAACAGACAATGGGTAGACAGCATTTTTCAAAACAAGATAGAATGATTCACTACTATGTCTCTGTACTCAAAGGTTACAATTTGCCTTGGGATGCTACACTTTTGGACCAGTTTGCTTTCTTCATTTTTCGCTCCATGAAACAGTTTTTTGCCTCATTGCCTGTGCAGGTTACATAACAAAAGAAGTTTCTTTTCAGCCAGCAAAGGGCCATATTCCCCCTGGGCGTGCATGCTGTTGTGGATAAAGCCACAGGCCTGTAATGCACTGCTGGCTGTTGGGTCATCCCTGTCTGTCTGTGTTTCTGGGAAGACTGTAGTGGCTGTTTGTGTATGGGTTGTCATCTCAGTCTTTACTCTCGGTCTCTCTCTCTCTCTCATGTGTGTGTGTGTGTGTGTGTGTGTTGTGTAACCTGACTACCTTTATAAGAAGCAAACAGGTCAAGCACAAAATCTCACTATTAGTGAACTAGCTGAGGAACAATGCAAATTCACCTAAGTACTTTTGTTTTCAGACTCCTCATAAGTATAGGCCTTTTGTCCCCAGATATTTGACACTTGCGTCTTTGGATGATGCTCATCAAACCTCCCTCAGGAGAAACATGACAAAAAAGGAAGAAGAAGGATCTTTGGATGACTTAGTGTTTTCCATTTTTGCTGTAGTCTTTCTCCCCTAAGTATGATATTTTTTCCCCAAATGTTTTTCTCCCTCCTAGGGATTTCTTCTCAGAGATTGTTCTTGTGTTCTCTGAATTAGGGCAACAAGGACAAACTTGCGTTATATCTTGTATAGTATAGAGCATTTGTGAATGAGGAAGTGATATGGTATACACAGAGAGAGAGAGACAAACCAACAGACAAACAGAGAGACAGACAAACAGACGCAGAGAGAGAGAGGGGGTACACAGACAGAGAGACAGACAGAGGGAGAGAGCAGATGAAGAGAAGACACAACTTTTTTTAAAAAGCCATAATACAAAGATGCAACACAATGTCTGTACACTAATGGGCTACAATTTAGCTGGGATGCTGCAAGTCATGACCAGTTTCCTTTTTATTTTCCTTTAGATTTTTTTCACTTTTGAAACAATTTGCCATTTTGAGGCGATATTCCCCCTGGATGTGCATGCTGTTGTGGACAAAGCCACAGCCCTGAAATGCACTTCTGGCTGTTGGGTCAGCACTGTCTGTCTGTGCTCCATCAACACAGCAACTGCCTTCCTTTGGGTGGGCGATGGAGTTTTACTTTTGTGCTGTTCCACAGGGGGAGTTTTAAACAGGAGGAGGTCAGGGGTGGGCTAGATTGTACACAAAGAACAGAAAGAAAACCAGTGTCATAAGTCTATGCTTCCCCTCTTTCGTTCCTCTCGCCTCTCATTCCCATACCCCTCTCCTCTTCCTTCCTTCTGTTTCCCAGTTCCTACCACATAAGCAGACCTTGTCCGTTTCTTTGTTTTCCTAATATTTTATGATTGCGTGTTCTGAATAACTCTTTTCCCGTTTTTCTTGGAACTTTCTTCTGTGGCTCCAAAATTTTGTTTCTAAATGTATATTCATTTTCCATAATGTTTCTTCTCAGGGAGTTTGTTTCTTTATGTTTAGATTATAGGAAAAGACCCCTTCTTTTCTATCTTTTATAGTGAAGTGCACTGATGGACAGTTTGAATTATTCTACCAACTTCTCTAATATCTAAAGTACTGCTTTTCCCATCATTGAAGCATCTCATCTGAGTCTACAGGTTTTTTGGTCATTGCCACAATGTTCTTTCTTTTGTAATTTCTTAGAAAAGAAAAAAATAGGTTTCAACCATTGTTAAGCTGTGTGTATGCTGTTTTTCCCATAAAGTTTTGTGGGCTTTTGTTCCTGGGCTAGAGCTCCAAGGTTAACTAATGGTAAGGTTTTTGCGCATGTGACCATCACCCCCCCCCCCCCCCCCCCCCACGACAACCACCATTTAGGTAGCTGCATTCTGCCTTTGGGGATAAATAAATTCAAAATGACCTGTCTGCACTTTCTTGCTACTTTATTTGTGGTCAGACCAAAAGAACCATGACTAAATGGCAGTGTATCAAACCGTCTGCCTTTATCAATGACCCTGTAAACCATGGTCCCATCTGAGAATGCACGCAGAACAACTTGCGCTCATGCTTAACCTGTTCTGCTTTTGGGAAGGAGTAGGCCATTGTGTGCAAGTGGGAATGGATGACAAAATTTTTACAAAACTGCATACACGTGGGGACTGGATGTAAAAAAAAAAGCACATGAGTGCTTATTCCATTATCCTCGAAATGAAAAAATAGATAAAACAAATTGGCAGTCGGCAAGTTAGAGGGGAACCTTAGTTTCTGCTCTGGCATCGAAAGTAGAGAATGTAACCTGGGGCACAGAAATAACATCTTGTCTGGTTGTTTTATCAGACAGGACTCTCACTGAACCTTACCCTTCCATTATCCTGCAATTGCTCCTTCTCTCCTTTTTCTCCACACTAGCTTGATTATTTTGTTTGTTTATCTCCTTTTCATATTGCTTCATTTTTTTCTTAGCATTTCATGTTGCACTTTCAGCTCCTCGTACATATCTCAAGACGCAGCACTATAATTATTATTATACAGGATGAAGTAATATAGAATGCTTTGCAATGTGATATACTATCTCTCTCTCTATCTCTCTCTCTCTCTCTCTCTCTCTCTCTCTCTCTCACACACACACACACACACACACACACACACAAATACACACACATGTTCACATAAACATGGATGGGTATGTGCGTGTGCACAGGCGCTTGGACATATGCAAAAGAGATAGACAGAGAGACAGAGGCCAACAGGCAGATAGACACAGAAACACACACACACCTGTTTCCCTTTCACCCAGATTTTTTCTTAAAAGAATCATGCTCAAGGGTGATAAGCAAATAATAGAGAAAGAGACACACAGACAATCAGACAGAGACACAGACAGACAGACACAGAGATACAGAAGGAGACAGACAGAGAAATACAGACAAACATACAGAGACAGAGAGAGACAGAGAAATAAAGAGAGACACAGAGAGAAGGGGAAAGGGAGGGTTCAAGGAATAATAAAGAAGAGACAAAGAATTCAGTAAAATGCTGTGCATTGTTCCTGTACCCATTGGTCTACACATGAGCCACAATGCTGCCAGTGATGTCTGTCCAGATTGCTTTTCTGATTGGTCAAGTTAGGAAACCATTTTTGCCTCATTGCCTGTGCAGGTTACATAACAAAAGAAGTTTCCTTTTCAGCCAGCAAAGGGCCATATTCCCCCTGGACGTGCATGCTGCTGTGGATAAAGCCACAGCCCTGTAATGCACTGCTGGCTGTTGGGTCAGCACTGTCTGTCTGTGTTTCTGGGAAAACAGTGGTTTCTGTTTGGTGTGTGTGGGTTGGTGGTCGTGAGAGTCTTTACTCTTTGTATGTGTGGGTGTGGGGGAGGGATTGGTGGTGTGTGTGTGTGTGTGCATGTGTGAAGGTGGTGTGTGTGTGTGTGTGTGTGTGTGTGGGTGTCATCTGTGTATGTGTGAGGGGGGGAGTTGTCCATGTGTGTGTGTGTGTGTGTGTGTGTGTGCATGTGTGTGTGGGGGGGTTGTTTGTGTGTGTGTGCACCTCTGTGTATGTTTGTGTGGGTACAGCTCTGTGTGTGCGTGCAGCTGTGTGTGTGTCTGTGTGCTGTGTGTGTGTCTTTGTGTGTGTGTGTGTGCACACGCACGTGTATGTGTGTGTGTGTCTGCGGGTGGGTGGGTGCGCGTGGGTGGGTGGGTGCGCGTGTGTGCATGTGTGCGTGGGCATGTTTTCAAATGTGGGGGGAAAAACCCCAAAAGATCCAGTGTCATATGTACAGGCCTCCCCCTCTCTTTCCTCCACCCCCCACCCCCACCTCCGTTCCTCCCTTTCACCCTGTTCCCAACTCCTTATTTCGTAAGCACACCCACCCTGTCTGGGCCTCTTGTCCCCCTAATGCATGGTATTTGCACCTTGGGGCTGCTCTAACTTTTTCTCCATTCCTGTAGTCTTTTCATCTTTTTCTTTTGTCCGTCAGCTAGAGCTCTGAGCATGAGACTTTGTGTATGCCTTCGTTTTCTTTGCCCACAATCAAGGAGGCCTTATTCTGACTTTGAGGCTGATGTCTAAATACCACACGTGTGTGCATGCGATTTGTTTTTTTAATCTTGTCATCCATTCCTAACTGTGCTAAATGGTTCACTCTTGCGAAAGGGGGGGACGGGATAGCCTAGTGGTCAGAACATTGCGCTGGCAATCTGACGACCAGGGTTCGATTCCCGTTCAAGAGGATATTTTCCCCTGGAGTTAACATTAGTGCAGACTCCACTCTCCCCAAAAGTCCTTCGGATGAGACTATAAACCGAGGTCCCGTGTGCGAACAGAACATCTTGCGCACACGTTAAATCCTGTTCCGCTTTTCGTCCGAGTAGGCCATTGTGTGCCGGTGGGAACAGATGACAGAATTCACAAATCCTGCATACACACGGGAACTGGATGTAAAAAAGCACATAAGTGCTTATTCCATTATCCTCGATATAAAAATAAAATATAAAAAAGTGCGAAAGTCAAGTTAAATTTTTAATTGCAGATGGTACATTGAATAACCAATGCATTTGCTTTTTTCCCATCAAGCCATCTATCTGGGAACGAAAACTTCTTTAAAATAATATTTAACTATAAAGTTAACTTAACGTAAGATGCTCTGCGAGTGTACGGTTCGACAGGGGACCTCAGACTGTAGTCTCATCTGAAGGACTTTCGGGGAAGTGAGTTAGGCCTGGTGTAAATTCTGGTGGAAAAATCAGAGCTCTCTGATTAAGAGCTCAACACTCTAACCACTAGGTCGTACTCTCCACCCCCCCCCCCCCCCCCCCCCACCCCCTCCTTCCGCCCGCCCCCAACCCCAAGGTGTAGTCTGATTTTTTTCTGTTCCTTTATTTTTCCCCGTGTTTTCTGTGTCTTGCTGATCGGTTTTTTTCTCAGAGAGCTGACCTACATGTTTAACAGTGTAACACCAGAAAACACAACTGTTTTCATTATATGCTGCATTATAGTATATTCATTGACGATCACAGTCATATCTTCTTTATCTCCTCTCTCTCTCTTGTGACAGGACAAAATGGTCATTTCAAAGAGAGAGAAGGGTGGCGGTGGAAAAGCCTAGTGGTTAGAACATTGCTCTCGTGATCTGACGGCCCAGGATCGAGTCACGAGGTTTGTTTTAGGGATTTTTTCCCCTGGAGTTAACATCAGTGCTGATTCCACTGCCCCCCCCCCCCCCCCCCCCCCACCTAAAATCCTTCAGATTAGACCATAAACTGTCATGTGTGAACGCACGCAGAACATCAGAACTGATTCCACTCCACCCTAAAGTCCTTCAGATGAGACAATAAACCCTCTGTCATGTGTGAACGCAGGCAGAACATCATGCACACCCATTAAAGCTCGTTCCACCTTTCTGGAGAGTAGGAAACTTGGCGCTGGTAGGAACGGATAACATTTTATTTTTAAAACCCGCATTCACAAAGACGTTGTTGTTTTGACAGCATCCCTGAAGTCGCAATGCAGCTACCTTAATGGTGGTCAAAAACGGCAACTCAAGCAAAAACCTCACCATTGATGAACCTCGGAGCTCAAGCCGAGGAACGAAAAATA
>CM054135.1:8151790-8156790 GCA_028751875.1 Rapana venosa
TAGTAAAAAAAAAAAAGTAAAACAAGCAAAACATTTAAGATACTAACGACATAACCTGAAGACAGCAATTTTCATCCTTTGTGGGGAGAGAGAGAGAGAGAGAGAGAGAGAGAGAGGAGAGAGAGAGAGAGAGAGAGAGAGAGAGAGAGAGAGAGAGAGAGAGAGAGAGAGAGAGAGAGAGAGAACGAAAGAAAGAAAGAAAGACAGACAGACAGACAGAAAGACAGAAAGAAAGAAAGAAAGAAAGACAGAAAGAAAGAAAGAGAGAGAGTGTGTGTGTGTGAGTGTGTGTGTGTGTGTGTGTGTGTGTTTGTTTGTGTGTGTGTGTTTGTGTGTTTGCGCGCGCACATTTTGTGCATGTGCGTGCGTGCGTGCGTGCGTGCGTGTGTGCGTGCGCGCGCGCGCGTGCTGTGTGTGTGTGTGTGTGTGTGTGTGTGTGTGTGTGTGTGTGTGTGTGTGTTGTGTGTGTGTGTGTGTGTGTGTGGTGTGTGTGTGTGGTTTTGCATGGTGCATTACTGCGCTCTGTCTTTTCCAAAGGCAACATGCTATGCCCACGGGAAAACGTGTAACCTTCCTGAATGAAAAAACCATTTTGTGTCCTAACTAACTGCTCTGGGCGAAAAGGAAGTGTTGTTGTGTGCATATAGACAAAATGACCTTATTTCTTGTAGGTTTATTGTTTGTTGTTTGGGTTGGGTTTTTTTTTTTCTTGTTGTTATTGTTCTTACTCTTGGTCTTCTTGTTCTTCGCATTCTTCTTCTTTACATTCTTCGTCGTAATTACTTCTTCTTTTCTTTTACTTCTTTGCTATGCATCTTCTTCTTCTCTTCTTCGTTGTCCTCGTCTTCTTCTTCTTCTTGTTCTTGTTCTTGTTCTTCTTCTTCTTCTTCTTCTTCTTCTCGTTCTTCTTCTTCTTCTTCTTTCTTCTTCCTTCTTCTTCTTCGCGTTCTTCTTCTTCTTCTCTCGTCTTTCTTCTTCTTTCTTCTTCTTCTTCGTTCTCTTCTTCTTCCTTTCTTTCTTGCTTCTTCTTCTTCTTCTTCTTCTTCTCTTCTTCTTCTTCTTCTTCTTCTTCTTCTTCTTCTTCTTCTTCTTCTTCTTCTTCTTCTTCTTCTTCTTCTGCTTCTTCTCTTCTTCTTTCTTCTTCTTCTTCTTCTTCTTCTTCTTCTTCTTCTTCTCTTCTTCTTCGCGTTCTTCTTCTTGTTCTTCTTCTTCTTCTTCTTCTCCAAAGTCTTCTTTCTAGTCTTCAAACTCTTCTTCTTTTCCGTATTCTTCCTCGTCTTTGTCTTTTTTTTCTTCCTCCTCTTCCTCCTTCCCTTCTAAATTCCCCTTCTCTCTCAACTCCTCCTCCACCCCACTCCCTCCTTCCCTGCTCTCTCTTGAACTGTCTGGTCTTCACTTCTCTTACTTTCACTTCACTGTCAATGTCGTTCACAGACTTCTGCGTGCGGTGTTTCCATAATCTGTTCACGGTACATTTGCTAAGGGACAGGGTGGCTCAGTGGTCAGAACAGCCACTCTCCCCAAGCTAAGGTTAAGCAGCTTTGAACGTGGTGACCTCGTGGATGGGTGACCGTTTGCGCGCGCTTTGGCTTCAGTACAGTCCCCCCCCCCCCCCCCCCCCCCCCCCAGTTCACCCAGCTGTAAATAGGTACCTGCCCTCTTTAGGGTCAGGGAAGGTAAAGTAGCAGCGAGGGAGAGGAGATGGGCGTCGCCTTTAAATTGCTGGCCCCTGGAGAAGCTGAGGTCTCTGATGTCTCGCTCCCACAACGACCGTGTAGGTTATGGGACACCTTTACCTTTGGCTCATTCGGTTTTTTTGCAACGTCACTAGTGGGGAAAGAGAGAGAGAGAGAGAGAGAGAGAGAGAGAGAGAGAGAGAGAGAGAGAGAGAGAGAGAGAGAGAGAGAGAGAGAGAGAACGGATGTTCTGGAAGTAAAAAGAAACCAAAACTGATACCCAAAAGTAATGGTGGTGGTGGTGATGTTGGAGATGATCATTCATCATCATTGCCATCGTCATTAAGAGCAGCAGAAGCAGCAGCAGCATTAGCAGCAACATATTATTTCTAAAAATTACAGCTTTGTCTATGTGTATGCTATGGCCTTCGTGATACTGAAAAAAGTCTACATCCTTCACACATACGCGCGCGAACACACACACATTAACACGCGGGAGAGAGAGACAGAAAGAGATATAGATAGATAGATAGATAGATAGATAGATAGACAGACAGACAGACAGACAGACAGATAGATAGATAGATAGATAGATAGATAGATAGATAGATGGATGGATGGATAGATAGATAGATAGATAGATAGATAGATGGATAGATAGATAGATAGATAGATAGATAGATAGATAGATAGATAGATAGATAGATAGATAGATAGATAGATAGATAGATAGATAGATAGATAGATAGATAGCCAGACATGCAGATATCCAGACAGACAGAAGCAGGTTTGTTTACAATGCATTTGATTTTTACCCAGGTGTTTTTTGCAGAAATGAAAAGTGAACGAGAGAGAGAGAGAGGGGGGGGGAAAGGTCTTTTAATCTACAGCTTGTTGGGATTCGAGAAGCAAACAAATAGATAAAGAAAAGTATCGATTCCACGGATCTCGTCTCTGTTTATTTTGTTGTTGTTTTTGGTTTTTTTGTGAACAAAGGAACACAAGAGGAATGCCAGGTCACATTCTGTTTCAGTTCGGATATAAAGAGAAAAGATGCTTTGCAGGGGAAAATATAAAAATTCTTATCTTTTCTTTCTTTCTTTTTCTTCTTCTTCTTTCCGTTTTCTGTTGTATCCTGTCTTTGTCTTTGTCTTTGACTCTCTCTGTCTCTGTCTGTCTGTCTGTCTGTCTGTCTATCTGTCTGTCTGTCTGTCTCTCTCTCTCTGTCTCTCTCTGTCTGTCTCTCTCTCTATCTTTCCTCTCTCTCTCTCTCTCCCCTCTCTCTCTCTCTCTCTCTCTCTCTCTCTTTGTGTGTGTTTGTGTTGTGTGTTTGTGTGTCTGTGTGTGTGTTGTGTTGTGTGTGTGCGTTTTGTGTGTGTATGTACTTGTGTATGTTGTGTGTGCGTTTGTGTATGTGTGTATGAGTGTTGAGTGTTGTATTGTACGTGTAGGGGGGGGGGTGTGTGTGTGTGTGTGTGTGTGTGGTGTGTGTGTGTGTGTGTGTGTGTGTGTGTGTGTGTGTGTGTGTGTGTGTGTGTGTGTGTGTTGTGTGTGTGTTCTTTTCTTTCTTTAATTTAACGTCTCTTCTTCACTTATAGTGGTACATGACGAAAAAAGAAATAATAGTGAATTTTTATAAAACTGTCACATTCAGAGAATGCGAGTGCGCGCGCGTGTGTGTGTGTATGTGTGTCTGTATCTATGTCTGTGTGTTCTTCTTCTCATTACTTTAACATCTGTTTACTACAAGGCGACTTAGATAAGTGTGTGTGTGTGTGTGCGTGCGTGTGTGTGTGCGAGCGTGCTTGCGTGCGTGTGGGCATGTGTGTGTGCGTTCCATCTGTCCGTCTGTCTGTAGGCTTGCATGTGTGTTGTTTGTGTGTGCTGAGCTATGTGGGTGGGTGTAGACATAACTGTCATGATTGCGCTTGTAGGTTGTGTCTCTTGCACCTTCATGCGCGGCCAAGAATTGTGAAGGCGGTCATTCTTGTGGGGCTTCGCCAGCCTTTGAATGTGTGTGTGTGTGTGTGTGTGTGTGTGTGTGTGTGTGTGTGTGTGTGTGTGTGTGTGTGTGTGTGTGTGTGTGTGTGTGTGTGTGTGTGATTTTTGTTAAACAAATGATCACCTGTCGGTTTGTGTGTCTGTCTATCTTGTCTGTATGAGTGCCTGTTTGTCTTTCAATGTGGGTTCTTTTTTGTTTAATTTACCTTTAATTTCCTTAAATAATTCATTTCCTTGAATACTCCCGTCTGTTTGTGTGTATGCCTGTGTGTCTGTCTTGTCTTTGTCGCTGTCTGTCTGTCTGTCTATCTTGTCTTGTCTTGACTCATTCTCTGTCTCACACACACACACGCACACGCACGCACGCGCGCGCGCACACACACACACACACACACACACACACACACACACGCACACATCCTTCCGATGAGACTATTCACCGAGGCCCCGTGTGCGAACACACGCAGAACATCTTGCGCACACGTTAAATCCTGTTCCGCTTTTCGAAAGAGTAGGCCATTGTGTGCCGGTGGGAACAGATGACAAAATTTACAAAACCGCATACACACGGGGACCGGATGTAAAAAAGCTCATGAGTGCTTATTCCATTATCCTCGATATGAAAGAATAAATAAATAAAATAAATTTTAAACACACACACACACACATTGAAGACGAAAAACATTATAGCACATCCTGCCAAATACTGAGTTAATGCTTGAGATAACGTTATGTTTATTTTATTCAGTGTTCAGTAGATGCCTTTTAATTCTGTTGATCCTGTTTGTTAATAGGCATTTATTTGTATACATTTGATTTGTTTGTTTTGTCGTCCAAATCACGTAATGTGCATGGATGTTAATTCAAGGACTACTACACAATGAATATGATAGCAGCAGATATGAAATGTACAGTCTGATTACTCCATGCCAGTGCCTTCCTTCATATTCAAAAATGAAACTGGAAAGGCATTTGAAAAGAATATTAACAATACTTGGTATCTCAGAATTGAAAACGCATCATTTCTACTATAGACATGTAAATACAGTTGCAGAGACCAAAAGAAAAAAGGGTAGCGCTGCTCTTGTGGCGACACGCTCTCCCCGGGGAGAGCACAATTTCACGCAGAGAAATTTCGTGGCTTAAAGTTGTATACAAATTTTTAAAATGTAAAATTAAAAAACGAGAGAGATTTAATTTGTCCCCTTTGTGATAGTTCTACTGAAGACGAAATACATTTTCTATTTACTTTGTTCGCAACTTACGAAATTAAGAGAGCAGTTTTATACCTTTAAAGTTCCTACATCAACCATATCTCCTTAG
>CM054135.1:8164290-8169290 GCA_028751875.1 Rapana venosa
CTTCACGCTTTGTGTTCTGTTCTATTATTCTTTCTTTTTCAATTTGTCTCACACTGTTTCTCTCTCTCTCTCTCTCTCTCTCTCTCTCTCTCTCTCTCTCTCTCTCTCTCTCTCTCTCTCTCTCTCTCTCTCTCTCTCTCTGTCTGTCTGTCTGTCTGTCTATCTGTCTCTCTCCTACAGATATTTGCACTCTCTCTCTCTCTCTCTCTCTCTCTCGACAAAATTTACAAAACTGCATGCCCATGGGGACTGGATGTAGTAAAGTACATGACTACTTATTTCACTATCCTCGAAACAAAAACTCTTTCTCATTATAAATTTGACAAAACTGCATGTACATGAGGACTGGATGTAACAAAGCACATGTGTACTTATTTCACTGTCCTCGAAACAAAATCTCCTCTCTCTCTCTCTCTCTCCCTCTCTCTCTCTCTCTCTCTCTCCCATCTTTATTACAAAGCATCTTCACAGTAAATGATTTTAGACACTCTCATTTGATTAATCTACCTCTACCTAAGATAACACTATTCAAATCAAGCCTAGCATATTCTGGGGGCTGGCTGTGGAATAGACTTCCCTCGCAACTAAAAAATGAAACTAATCTGAAAAAATTTAAAACAATGTATCAAGATCTTTTGATGAAACAATGTGATACAACATATCTCCTTCCCAAGATGTATTAATACAACATTTATATCCGGTTTCCATACTTCTTGTTCCTCTCTCTGTCTCACTATCTCTGTCTCTATCTCAGACTGTCTGTCTGTCTATCTGTCTGTTCTCTCTGTCTGTCTGTCTATCTATAATGTCTGTCTGTCTGCCTGTCGGCCTGTCTGTCTGTCTGTCTGTCTGTCTCTCTCTCTCTCTCTCTCTCTCCTCTCTCCTCTCCTCCTCTCTCTCTCTCTCTCTCTCTCTCTCTCTCTGATATCCATGTGTGTGTATTTTCATATGTATCATAACTATGCTTTTGTTTTTCTTGCAGCTTTTTCTTTTCTTTTCATTTCATTTTGAGGGCTGGATGAAAAAGTCTTGTTACTTAATCTATTACCCTCGTGAAATAAAATTGCGTTTGCGTTTGCGTTTGCGTCTCTCTCTCTCTCTCTCTCTCTCTCGCTCTCGCTCTCGCTCTTACAGAGGCTCTGAATCATTTTCTTGATCTCATTCTCTCCGACTCTCGCTCTTTCTTTCAAATACTTGTTGCCATGTCTAATGCGTGCACGTGTATTGTAATAAGGACACAGTATGAATGACCTTTACCAAAAATTTTCATTCCTGGGCTAGAGCTCCGATGCTCACCAATGGAGAGATTTTGCATAAACGACCGTTTTTTTTCGCCCGCCATGACGGTAGCCGCATTCCTACTTCGGGATTTAAAAAAATCAAACTGGAAACGAAACTTGTTCTTGTTACTTCAAGTTCTGAACAATCTGGAACAAACTTAGTATCAGTCACTCTTGAGCGTTGGTTGATGCTGGTAAAAGGTCGAGGTGTCCCATACCCTATGCGGTCGTAGGGGAGCGAGGCGTCAGAGTCCTCAACTTTTCCAGGGGCCAGCATATTGTAGGGCGGCGCCCATCTCCTCTCCCTCGCTGCTTTACCTTCCCTGACCCTAAAGAGGGCAGGTACTCATTCACAACTGGGTGAACTGGGGTACTGTACTGAAGCCAAGGCGTGTTAACAGTCACCCATCCATCCAAGAAGTAACCTCACTCAATGCTGCTTAATATTAGCTTGGAGGGAAAAGCGAGCGCTCTGACCACTGAGCTATCCCGTCCCTGATGCTGGTGAAGGTTGGGAATTCCCCAAGTCTGGCCCGAAAGTGATTTGCAACACGTACGCGTCCCTCCCCGCCTGAATATGTATGCGCACCTACTTCTGACACGCTCTGCAATCTGTGCCCCCCAAAAAGAAAAGAGCGAAAAAACAAAAAGCAAACACGGCTCGTTAGCTCCATTAATGCAGACCTGGGGGGAGGGGGTGTAAGCATAACAGGAGGCAGACCTCACCCCGGGGACAGCCGAACACGCTTCACACCACGCTGTGTGACCTCGTTATTAGGTACTACCACAGCTTCGGGCATAACTTGAGAGTACGGCCCTGGGGAGCAGGGCAAGGGGAGCAGCGTGGAAATTGGGCTGTGGGTGTGTTGTTGTTTTATTTATCATGGATGCGTCAGTAAGCAATGAATTGTCCCACCGTGGTAGGGGAGGTGTTGCTGCTCTCAGAGCTCACTGGGAATCGAAGAGCCGCAGTCCGGCGCCACTGCAAGTGTGAGGATTTAGTATGCGTGCAGTGTGAGGTTATGCTGCCACAATGGCTGTTTGCTTTAAGGTATCTCTAGAGGAATAGGGCTGGGATTAGGAATAGCAAAGTATCGCCTGGCCTTGGTGAATGCTGTTGCCGTTGTTGCTGCTGCTTCTGTTGCTGCTGCCGCCGCCGCCGCTGCTACTGCTGTAACTATTATTGTTGGGAAATTGCTCTCCATTTTGAGCATATTTGAACTGGTTTCACTAAATCTCTGCAGCTCTAAAAGTTGCTGCTGCTGCTTCTGTTGCTGCTGCAACCCTGTTGCGTGCTCTTTTTCTCCCTGTCATGGAGGCGGGACTTCTCACCACCCCAAATCATCTGGAAGCAGGCTAAGTATCCTCTGTTTGGTAACCTCGTGGCGACCAAACGATCCGTGTAATATCATTCAAAGTGGTCAGCCACTAAAGCAAAGACTTAAACATTGGCATTTCGGTGTGTGTACTGCTAGTGGTGTATTGAGTGCAGCAAAAACTTATGGGATAGCCTAGAGGATTTTCCTCTGGAGTTAACATCAGTGCCAACTCCACTTCCCCAAAAAGTCCTTTGGGTGAGACTATAAACCGAGGTCCCGTGTGCGAACGCACGCAGAACATCTTGCGCACACATTAAAACCCGTTTCGCTTTTCGGAAGAGTAGGCCCATTGTGTGCCGGTTGGAATGGAAGACAAAATTTCCAAAACTACATACACACGGGGACTGGTGTTAAAAAAAAAGCACATGAGTGCTTTTTCCATTATCCTCGAAATAAAAGAATAAATAAATAGCATGTTTAAACGCATTTTGTTGCAAAAAAAGTACAGAAAGAAACCATTTTTAACTGCGTAGAGGTTTTTTGAAGAAAAGCATTAAAAAATGAACTGTCTAAACATTTATGTGACTGTCTCTTGGAAGAAAAACGACATCACATAAACTAGTTGTGAACAGTTATCTTGAAAGAGGGCGACAATAAAATTTAAAAAAACAATGGCATAGATATCTGGGCTGTCTCACTCATCACAAAACAAAAAGAAACAATGTAAATCGATTTTGGGGGGGGGGGGGGGGGGGGAAGGGGGGGTAGATTTTCCTTTTTTTTTCAATACAGTATAACTAAAATACTTGCACACAAAAAATTAGGCAGCCTGTTTTCCCACATCATAAAACGAAATGATAATAATAATAATAATAATATAGACAATATTGTGTTTCACGGACTTTCCTAATGGGTCCCAATAAACCCAGCACTAACCGCAATAATTCCATGAATATTCAGGTAACCTGACTCTGCCAACATAACAGAAGGTAACATCTCCGTCAGCGTTCCTGGATTTTCCAACCAGGTTTCAATAAAGCGGCTACACGAGGCTCCCCACTCCTGACCTCTGACCTTTAGGCACGGACGTAAGGGAGAGAAAGGGGCGACGCCTGATGACCTATGAGATAGGGGTGGTGGACATTGCGGGCCATGTTTATCATCGGGCTGATGGCGGCGACTTTTGCATCGAGGGGGGATGGTTTGTGGCATTAAAGATACATGCGAATGGCAGGTTGGATGACAGCGTTGGCGGAGTGACAGCTCTCATAGCGCCTGCTGTTCTGGGTTCGGGCTGAACAGCGGGGTAGTTTGGGTGTACAGCAATTCGGGTGGTTATTCTATAGTGGATCGGTGGTCTAGAGGTAACGCGCCTGTCTAGAAAGCGAAAAGTCCCGGTCGGAAGTGTGCGGTGGTTTGAAAGCCCGTTTTGGACCCGAAACTTTTCCCCCATCCATTAGACCATGAGTGGTGGTCTGGGCGCTAATCTTTCGGATGAGACGATAAACCGAGGTCCCGTGTGTTACACAAAAATTATTTTAGCGCACGTAAAAGAACCCACGGTAACAAGAGAGTTGTCCCTGGCAAAATTCTGTTTTAAAAAAAAGCCACTCTGATAAGGAAACAAATGCAGTTGTAGACCCCAAAAAAAAATGGGTGGCGCTGCTCTGTGGCGACGCGCTCTCCCCGGGTAAAGCAGCCCGAATTTCACGCAGAGAAATCTGACGTGACTTAAAGTGATATAAATAAATAAAATAAATTTAGGGACGAATATTTTGTTAGGGTTTTGATAAAATCAGTACTGGGTGTGGGGTCACATTGTGGTCGCGTATTTGTTATCAGCTCTTGATGATGTATTGTAAATGTTTTACTGGTAGTATCTTAGTCTTTAAAAAATCAAGTAGGTTGGGTGTTTTTTGATCTTACAGATTTGCCGCGCTTTTACACAGGAGTGATATGCGGATGAAATGTTGATTAAAGACATAAGGGTCACATCGAGGTACCATACAATTGAGAACAGTAAACGTTTATTTATGTAGTATGTTTCCTATGTACCAACCCCAGGTATGTTCACCTGTATTTATATCTATTTCCTCATGAGAACTTTCGAATTTGTTCATTGCAAATATTGGGGGAGGAGGGTATCAATTATTTGGACTAACATTTTGTCAAATCTGAATGTTGTTTTCATGCCGATTCGTTTTTGAGAGCTTTTCTTTTGTGTATATGTGTGTGTTGGAGGGATGGCAAGGAGCAATGCCAACATGCTTATTTATGATAACATGTTGTAGGGATTACCACCATTTTGTCCTCTTCCCCCCTCATAGTTCTATAAATTACATCACTCTACACTTTGAAATGCCATTGTCCCTCGTGGGGATGCCGAGGACCATGTCAGTAT
>CM054135.1:8171790-8174290 GCA_028751875.1 Rapana venosa
AAAAGGAATTACTAGCACAGAATTTCCGTAAAGGTGGGGTTGCTATTTACACTGAGAGGCCCCCGGCATTCCCACAGGGAGGGAGGGGGGGGGAGATGTTTGATTTTCCTTGTATTGTTCCACAATGGTGCTTTAAAATTCATCGAAAACACAAGATCACTGCTATGACCTGTCCTTGTCATTCTGGGAACAAGCCTCACTCTGAAATAACAATAATTATTAGCCAATCAGAAATAACTAAATAAAAATGAGCTTTGTTGCTGCGGGACAACTTCTTCACACGTCTGCTACAGGCCCCGAGTCAGTTGCTTTGCTGAAGAACTGTCCAACAAGCTCTGCACTAGCTCTGTAACTCCGCGTTAATTCCTGGAAATGTCTTTGGTTAAGTCCTACTGGTTCCCCCGTGGGGATGCCAGGGGTCTGTCAGTGTAAGTAGCATCTCCACCGTCTGGGAATTCTGTGCGAGAAATTCTCTCTTTTCTATCCCTCTCTTTGTTTCTGCCTGTTCCTTTTCTTGCTGTCTCCTCCTTCTTGTCTCTTTTCTGCCTTTTTTTTGCGGGGGGGGGAGTCCATTTTTCTGCCTTTATTTCAGAAAGACTTAAAATCAATATAACAATTCATTCTCTCCCACTGCGAAGTCGGGTGTGCTGGATCTGACTTGTCAGGCGCTTAATGGCAGCGTAACGCACTTTTCCTCATATGATAATAATAATAATAATAATAATAATAATAATAATAATAATAACAATAAATGGAATTTATATAGCACTGTATCTTGAACAGACAAATCAAAGCGCTTGCACTCAACTCATTCTTACACAGTCATGCAACCAATAGCAAGTAATCGCTCTAACAAGTCCAAATACACACACACACACACACACAGATTATACACTTTGGCAGGGTGATGGAATTTTTAGCTGTTGAAAAGCAGTGATAGCTATGAAACGAAACAGGAGAGGAAAATCTTAGGTTTGAAACAAATATGTCTTGAGGCCGGATTTAAAATTGTCACAGTAGTTGCTGTCTGAGCGGTCGATGAAGAAGAAGAAACACCCACTCCATATACACGCCTGCCCTCTCTCCTCCTCCTCCTCCTCCTCCTCCTTCTCCTCCTCTATAATAGAAGACATGTTCTTCTTCTGTCTGATTTTCTCCTTCGTTCTTCCATCTGACTCGCCAAGCTCTGAAACACAGTCAGCAAAGTAATCATCATCAAATCCCACCAAATGAACACCTACTGATTTTTCTCTAATGACTTCAAAATCACCCTCCTCTACACCCCCCACCCCCCCCCTCCCCCTAAAAAGTCGTCACTTTGTACCACAACAACACTGGTATTTGGGGATGGGGGGGGGGAGGGCACCACATAAAAATTTCTTAACAGAAGGGGAAACAAAAAGCAGACGCTGAAGAAATCAAAGAGCAGACAAGTAAGCTATACACGGCAGCTTTATTGCCCTTGATGACTCTTCAAATGGACAGCAGCTGTCGGGCAGACCTTGTTTAGTACCAGGCCGGGGGATTACCTACCATTGCCACCGCTGCTGCTGCTGCTGCTGCTGTGCTGTACAAAGGGGGTTTGATGGCAACTCTGGAGATTTATACAGCTTTTGTTCTTTTCATGGAAAACCGTCTGGTCAGCTTTCTGGAATGGTCCCCACGATGTCCCCGTCAAGGAGGCACTCACCTGGTTTTCATCTGCTAGTACTTTGACTTGTCTGTGGCTGTTTTCTCTCCTCCTCCTCCTCCTCCTCCTCCTCCTCCTCCTCAACCTTAAGAAGGGGCACTGTACGTATAACAACTCTTTAATCAACCGAGGAGAACCGAAGGATGTGTGGAAAATAACTGTAAATTACAGAATGTGAAGAAGAATGCGATTGGTGGGGGTGGGGAGGTGTGGTCTTATAGACTTTAATGTGTTTGTTGCTGTCTTCGAGTCTTCTACAGTGAGAAAGTTTGAAAACTTTTTTTCTGTTAATGTGTTGAACGAAATTGCGCTGATCTGTTTACACTTTCATTGTATACTGCTATTACCATGAGAGCTGGAAATGGCCGCGGTAGAAATGGACCAGGTTTGGTTGTATAAATCTGGTATGAGTATGGCAATGCTGTATCATTCTCTCTTTCTGCCTGTGTCTCTGTAGCTCTGTCTCTGTCTGTATCTCTCTCCCTTTCCCTCTCCCTCTCCCCTCTCTCTCTCTCACTCTCTCTCTCCCCTCCTCTCTCTCCCCTCCTCTCTCTCTCTCCTCTCTCTCTTCTCGCTCTCTCCTCTCCTCTCTCTCACTCTTTTCGCTCTCTCTCCCTCTCTCCTCTCTCTCTTTCTCCTCTCTCTCCCTCTCTTCTCTCCCCTCTCTCTCTGTCTCTGCTCTTCATCTCTCTCTTTCTCTCTCTCTTACCCTCCCTTCCCTCACTCCATATCTCTCTCCTTCTCTCTGTCTCTCTCTGTCTCTCTCTCTGTACCTGTATCTCTCTCTGTGTCTCTCTGTGTCTCTCTGTC
>CM054135.1:8179290-8196790 GCA_028751875.1 Rapana venosa
CTGCGCTGATGTTAACTCCAGGGGAAAATACCCCCTTGAACGGGAATCGAACGGGGTCGTCAGATTGCGAGGGCAATGTTCTAACCACTAGGCTGTCCCGCCCCCCCCCCCCCTCCCAGAAAGAGAGAGAGAGAGAGAGAGAGAGTGTGGGGTGTGTGTGTGTGTGTGTGTGTGTGTGTGTGTGTGTGTGTGTTGTGTGTGTGTGTGTGTTGTGTGTGTGTGTGTGTGTGTGGTGAGTGTGTGCTCTCTGGACCATGCAATGCAATTATGTCTGTATTTACTCATTTTAGTCTCATTATTACTCGTGTTTATCTATTTCTGTCTCGTTATTACTTGTATTTACTCAATTGTGTCTCTTGATATACTCGTGCTTACTAATATTTTGTGGGTCTCGTTGTTTCTCGGTTTTACTCATTTCTGTCTCGTTATTACCCCTGTCTACTACTTACTTGTCTCGGAATAACTAGCAACAATTTCTTTTTGTCTCATGGTTACTCATTTTTGTTTCCTAACTTCTGGAATTTAAACACTCTAGTAATCATACTGCGATTTTGAAATAATGTTTTAAATAGATAGATATATAGATAGATAGATAGATAGATAGATAGATAGATAGATAGATAGATAGATAGATAGATAGATAGATAGAAAGGTAGAGAGATGGATAGATAGATAGATAGATAGATAGATAGATAGATAGATAGATAGATAGATAGATAGATAGATAGATAGATAGATAGATAGATAGATAGATAGATAGATAGATAGATAGATAGATAGATATGGTCACTTGTGCCCTGGTCTGCATTTGTAGTGATTTCAGTCTCAGCTTGTCTTTCATTTCCATACCTATAATAACGATCCCACATCAACATCTTCATAGCCTACAGTATGGGGAATCGTCGCTGACGGACTCTGGTCATGATGGCTTCTCTATAGTCAGCATCTTTCTGTGTCTGGCTCCATCCCGCTAAGCAGCAGTTTTATTTAACACGTTCAGTCATGCGTGTGCTTAACAAGGAAAAAAACCCCACCAAACTTTCCACTATCTCCACCAAAATTGTATAGAAGCAATGCGGTTGGGGGGGGGGGGGGGACTTCTCTGCTTGGTGGCTTCATGGCAGCCTGGTATTGCTAACAATTCCAAGTAGACTATCGAACTAAACCCAGTGAAGATTGCTAGAAAATTGTGATTTTATTTTTCGTTCCTCGGCTAGAGCTCCGAGATTCACCAACGGTAAGATTTTGGCGTATACGACCATTTTACCCCACCATGAAGGTAGCCGCATTCTGACTTCAGGGATGAAAGTTGGGATAAAGTGAATGCCTTGTGGAAGAAAAGGAAGAAACGTTGTTGGAGAGGGATGGAGAGGGAAAAAAACAACATAGATCTGCATGTTCGCCTATGTGTTCGTGGAACAAAATGAATACAAATGCCTCAGAGCTATGAATGTAGAATCCATGTCTACCTGAACAGGCACCCAGTGCAGCAGATTGCGGTCATCACCCCTAGGGAGCTGCAGAGTGCAGTTCAGTGGAGGAAGGGGGGGGGGTCATCATGTGTGTGAGGATTGCCGGTGTGCAGTGGTCAGGGCAGTGCGGGTCATCACCATATCACGCTGGACATGGTCTTTCTGCAAGACCCTCGGCTAACTTTCGCTCATGCTCGAGGCTCGCTGTACTTGCTGCATTTACCTCTCTTGGTTCGTTAGGGTTATTGACTTTTATTAGCAAGCAGTGTCGTTGGATTTCTGTGTGTGTGTGTGTGTGGGGTGTGTGTGTGGTGTGTGGTGTGTGTGTGGTGTGTGTGTGTGTGTGGTGTGGAGGGGTTGGGGTGCAGATTGTCTATGGGTGGGTGGGTGTAGGTGTTGTGAGTTTGGTGAGGGGGTGTGGATGTTGTGTGTGCGTGTGTGTTGTGTTGTGTTCTCTCTCTTCTCTCTCTCTCTCTCTCTTCTTCTTCTCTCTCTTTTTTCTCTCTCTCTCTCTTCTTCTCTCTCTTCTCTTTCTCTCTCTTCTCTCCTCTCTCTCTCTCTCTCTCTCTCTCTCGCTCTCTCTCTCTCTCACTCTCTCTCCTTCTTCTCTCTCTCTCTTCTATCTACTCTCTCTTTCTCCGGCTAAGTTGTCATTTCTGTTTCTTTTAATATTAGGTTAATATCTACATCAAATTTCAGAGTATGATTTTTTTATGTGGTTGTTGTTAACTTTTGTTTTATGCGCCACTTTCTGTGCTCTTACAATCTCTCTCTCTCTCTCTCTCTCTCTCTCTATATATATATATATATATATATATATTATATATATATATATATATATATATAATAGATAAAGATAGATAGAGAGAGAGAGAGAGAGAGATAGAGAGAGAGAGGTCCCGCATGCAACACATTATTAGCGCACAAAAAAGACCCATTGCAAACAAAAGAGTTATTCCTTTCAATATTCCTTAGATAAAATATTTTTGGGTGAAAACAAAAATGCATGCACAGATTTAAACAAATGTATATATACATGCAGACAAGACATTTTATAATGGGTGGCGCTGCTTTGGCGTCTTGTGGCGACACGCTTTGCCTTGAGACAGCAGCCCGAATTTCACCCAGTGAAATCTGCCGTGACTAAAGTGATAGACCTATATAAGTATCCCTTCCCCTGGAGTTAACGTCAGTGCAGACTCCACTCTCCCCAAACGTCCTTCGGTTGAGACTATAAACCGAGGCCCCGTGTGCGAACGCACGCAGAACATCTTGTGCACACGTTAAATCCTGTTCCGCTTTTCGAAAGAGTAGGCTTTTGTGTGCCGGTGGGAACGGATGACAAAATTGACAAAACCGCATACACATGGGGACTCGAAGTAAAAAAAGCACATGAATGTGAATTCCATTATCCTCGATATAAAAGAATAAATAAATAAATAAATTTTCATTTATCCCTCTACCCCATCTGGATTTTCATCCTCTTCCTAGATTCTCACTTTGATTGATTTTTGAGTATCGTTGCGTCGTTGATTTATGATTTTAAATGATTACTCGATCTCAATTACAGTTCTCTTTATTTTTTAATGTTATGTCCTGTCTGCATGTATTTGATAATATAAGTTTATCACTTTATTTATCTCTGATTTTTTTTTATCCCTGATATTTTCACAATCTTTAAATGTTTACAATTATCATTTCTTAGCTTTCGTCCATCTGACGCAATTTTGTTCCGCTGCAGCCCAATTTTGCATATAAATGCTAGAAAGTTCTCATAAGCCTTGCTTGTTGTACTCATTTCATGTAAAGTAGTATGTTCTTTCGAGCCAGAAGGCCCATAGAGCCGGAGCTTATCCCGGTTTCTGTAGCGTTAAGCGAACTGATGGTTTTTTTCACCACCCCTGTGACAGGACGCTAGTCTGTCGCCAGATACTTCCCCAGCAGAGCTGGTACCCACTTGAACACCTGGGTGGAGTGAGGAAAATAGGAGTAAAGTGTCTTTCCCAAGGACACAACACCGAGCTGAGCGGGGATCGAACCCGCGACCTCTGGATCACGAGTTGACCGCCTAAACCACTCGACCACGGTGCCTCCCGACTCATTTCATGTAGTTATTATTATTCTTTTATTTTGAGGATAATGGAAGGACTCATTTGCTTTTTTACAACGTATTGGTGCTACCTTGTTCTGAACGAATACATTTTTGCTTTTTTTTAAATGTATTTATTTATTCTTTTATATCGAGGATAATGGAATAAGCAGTCATGTGCTTCTTTACATCCTGTCCCCGTGTGTATGCGGTTTTGTAAATTTTGTCATCTGTTCCCACCGGCACACAATGGCCTACTCTTCCGAATAGCGGAACAGGATTTAACGTGTGCGCAAGATGTTCTGCATGCGTTCGAACACGGGGCCTCGGTTTATAGTCTCATCCGAAGGACTTAAACCAATTTAGGGTATGTTCCCCTGCATATTTGCACAAAAGTCGCCATTATCTGTAAGGGAGACAAATACCATGTCAAATTGTACACAAGTAAGACAACAACAAAACAGAATTATTTCACCGCTAAAGAGCACTGGTTTTTTTTCTTGATTCCTTTATTTTAAGGATTCTGCAATAACCAATCGTGTGCTTGTTTACATGCAGCCCCAGTGTGCATGCGATTTTGTCAGTTTTGTCATCCGTTCCCGTCGACACACAATGGCCTATTCTTCCAAAAGGCGGAACAGGTGTTTAACATGTTCGAAAGATGTTCTGCGTGCGTTCTCACACGTCATCTCTGTCTATAGTCTCATCAAGGAAGGTAGATAATTCAGTTGGGTTTTTTTTTAAATATCCTTTATTCCTTTGCTCAAATGATATTCAATGGTATTTTGAACTTATAAAAAATATTTGGCTTGTTGTGATTGTTCCTCGGCAAGAGCATGTAACGAAGTTCATCAATGGTGAGATTTTTGCATAATTTATGCCGACCGTTTTGTTGATTCCTCACCATGGAGGTGTCCACAGTCCGACTTCGTGGGTATTTGTGATAAAATCAAATGTGCAGGAAAAAGAAGCACAAGAGAGCTATACTGTACATCTTCGAAGAAGAACCCCACCCCCACCACACCCCTTTCTAGCAAGTATTTCGATTTTAACCTTTTCCGGGCTATTCATACCCTCGTCTATAAAACAAGTATCATCATCATCTTTTTTTTTTAAAAAGCGTCACAAAACTTTCATATTTGTTCACTTTACCAGGCCAGCCATAATTCTTCGTCATTTATCATCCCGAAAACCCATTTCCCTGGAAAGTAATCTGGCGACAGTGCCATGCCAGTAGGCAGTCCGTCCCAGTCCCTATGGGCTAGCCTGGTTTGACCATGCAGATGCGGGCAGAATTGCATATGGAACAACGCGCATGCATGGCGAGGAATGAATGAATGAATGAATGGATGAATGAGGCCTCCAGATAAGCGCATTACCTAGCCTCTCTCGGGAGATCGTCACTCTGGCGGCGGCGGCTGCATGTGTTCACACAGAGAGAGATGGGGGGGGGGGGGGGAGGTGGAAGGGAGGGGAGAAGGTGTTAATGATCAGTTGTGGGGGGAGGTGGGTGGGAGAGAGCGAGGTGGGGGGGGGGAGAGAGAAGGCGGGGGGGGGGGGGGGGGGGACCTAATTTGTCACTGTCCGAAAAAGGGAACTGCTCTTACTCATATTTAGGCCGCCATTTTTTTTTCTCCTCTTTCCGCTTCCTCTTGTCTCTATGTGCCTCTGTCTCTGTTGCTCTGGTCATGCTGTATGCCCATCTGTCGTGTATGTCTGTCTGTCCTCCTCTCTCTCCTACTCTCCTCTCTCGTCCCTCTCGCTCTCTTCTCTCTCTGCTAACTTGTGCTGTAAAATGATGAAAATGTGTGTGACAATGATAATGATCCTCGTCTGATAAGTAGCACTGATGTGGACTGTTTAAAGAGTGCCGACACTGTCACATCTATCTGCCTGCCTGTGCATTACCTGATCAACAACAGGAAAGTGTGTGCGCCAAGATGAAAATGTTTATGAAGACATTCTAGCAGCCGTACGAAAGTCATCCAAAAGACTGGACAGGCTGTGTCATACTTTCACGGAAGTGCAAGAGATGACTTTCTGATCTGCGTAGAACTGTAGGAGAAGTCGCCCATTCTATGGATGTACCGTGACTGCTGTTGTGTGAGAAGTTTACCTCCCAGTTAATGCTATGGTAAACAGTACTATTTGCAGATTTCCTCTGCTGAAGAAAATGAATGCCATGATCTGGTATCCATGTCATGATATTTCTTTATAAGTAATAATTGATCATGTTTGGTTTTCGTGTTTATTTGACACAGCCCCCTCCTCCACCCCTTTTGTGTATGGGCTTAAAAGTGCCTAATCACAATGAGTCATTGTCATTGTCATTCTCTCTCTCTCTCTCTCTCTCTCATTCCATCTCTCTCTCTCTCGTCATCTTCTCTCTCTCTCTCTCATCTTCATTTTTTTTTTTTTTGGGGGGGGGGGGGCGGGGCATCTTCCATTTTTGCCCCTCAAAGTGTATTGGACCTAAAGGATGTACATTAACAGTTTCAGAGCTCAGAACTCTCTCTCTCTCTCACTTCCTCCTCTCTCTCTCTCTCTCTTCTCTCTCTCTCCTCTCTTTTTTTTCCCCTTCTCTTTCTCTTCGCTTCGCTCTCGCTCTCTCTCTCACTCTCCTCTCTCCTCTCTCTCTCTCTCTCCTCTCTCTCTCTCTCTCTCTCCTCTCTCTCTCTTCTTCTCTCTCTCTCTCTCTCTCTTCGCATTGTCAATCATATGTTTCCATACGTGAAAACTGTGGTGTTCTCAATCTAGAAGCTTTCCGAAGGCAAGATATTTTTTCTTTCTTATGGTCTGATGATGATATTGTGATCACATCGGTTGCAAAGTTTATTGCTGAAGCACTGAAATTAAGACAATTACAGCTAAGTTCCAATTAGCTTAACATTTGTGACTAAACTAAAGTAACATTTATATTATGTAAACTCCAGCATTTTGTGACACACCTAAAGAAACATTTATAATTACGCTGTAGTCTCCAGCAAGAATATTTTTTGAAAATTTCACATACAATTTCAAGGGATGGTCTAATATAGCAGTCTAGAACGTTCTTTTTATTATTTTAGTTATTGCTTATTGGTTCCTATTGTTCATCCTTGGTATTACTTTGTGTTCAGTTTGAAACTGAGTTTACGTCAGAGCTTAAAGTCGTATCCGTTCATAGAGAGCTCATTTTTGGGGGTTTTGTTTTCATTACGTTAAATGCATCATGTGATTTTTCTTGTATTTATTTGCATTTACAAAAGAAAGTCGTGTATAACCCCCCTTGTCAATAGGCCACTTTGGGCAATGACAATAAATTGGTCAAAGCGTCAAAGAGTCTCTCTCTCTCTCTCTCTCTCTCTCTCTCTCTCTCTCTCTCTCTCTCTCTCTCTCTCTCTCTCTCTCTCTCTCTCTCTACCAGAATGTTGATTCTCCTCCTTCCCCCCAAACTCCCGTGTATTGTGGCTTAAAGCCAATGTACATATTTAACACGTTCAGAGTTCTCTCTCTCTCTCTCTCTCTCTCTCTCTCTCTCTCTCACGACACCTCTTCTCTGCCTTTTCACACTAAGGCCAAGGCTCCAACCATCAACTTCAACAGTCATCGTCAGGTTGCCAGTGCCACGCTATGCTGTAGAGCTGGAGTTAAGCTGCCCCCGCTTTTACAATAATTATTATTGTTATTTTATCAATAAAAGGCACACACAAACCCTTTGACAGCATCATTTTCATACGGTGAAAAGAGTTGTTACACACTAATTACAATGATGTTTGTTCAGCGTTGTTATTCCATTCACATGCGTGGGATGGAGGATTGTGGAGGGGGGAGTAGTGAGGATCATCTCTGGATCCGAACAAAGCCGTTTCTTAACAATTTCTCTTTGCCCAGTCATATCAACTGAAATTTGTTTGGCAATGTTTGAGTTAAGAATTCAGCTGTGCTTTTGAGCATTCATGTCCTCTGCACAAAGTTTTGATTGATCTCCCTTGGATTGTTTGAAATTACCCAACATGAAAGACAAGAGTTGCAAGTCGATTGTGTTCTTTATTGGATTATATATTGAATCACTTACTTTCAGTGCTATTCTCTTGTATTTGGGTAGTTGTTCCAAACCAAAAGCATGAAAGGTTTATTAGTTGTTTGTGGTTATTGAACTACGTAGGCCTTTATTTTGTCACGTATCTTTGAATGCTATTTTGTCCATCTTCCTATTTGTTCTCCAGACACAAAGAGTTATTTCATGCCTATTTTTTTTCTTTCACTTATTTCTTCTGCCATTGAAAAAAACGTGTTCATGCATTTTTGACATAATATGTGACCCGTTTTTACGAAATCAGTCTTAACTCCCATGCAGTGAAAAGGAGAGAGGCCCAAAAAAGTGAAGGTGGGGTACACTGTGCCAATTTTGTCTTTTCATCAAAAATGGAATCTGTAGCCATTAAATTTCCTATCTATATACTTGAAAAGGTTAGATATGATTTAAAAAGGTGTTTTTAAACCGTTTTTATCGACCTACCCTACTGCACTTTTCCAGTTTTGTTGATGGTTACCACTGTGATTTCAGTCATCTCGTTATCCTTACCCCTGACTGGGCCCCACACATGTGGCATACCATTTGAAAGGCTGTGACCTGTATTTTCCATTTCACGCAGTCTTTATGTGAAATCTAACCAATCAGAAATACTGTCTCGAGTTATTTAGGCATAAACAAAAACCTGAAAGCTCGAGAAGATCGACCAATGAGAGTTGAGGACGCACACCGCCTGTGGTAAGGAACAAGCAGCTCGTCTATGATTGGTTGGGAGGGGGAGCACCAGTGACGTCTCTGTTCTATTTTAAGAAACACATGGCTGGGAAACTTTGACATTTGCAAAGAATAATAGGCATTTTTGCTCATTTCTAGCTGATCTTTCACTCTGCAAATAGCAGATCAGTAAACACCACTTTTTACCAAATACTCTGCTGCATCTTATTGTGAACCAAAATAACACAGCACAAAATGGTGACACAATAGAAATTGACAGGATGCAGCCCAGCACAATATGAACACCTTCAATATAAATTGTGTTTATCTTTTTACACACACACACACACACACTTTCCAGAAGAGTAGACCATTGTGCACCAGTGGGAACGGATGACAACACTTACAAAACTGCATACACATGGGGACTGGATGTAAAAACAAGTACATGAGTGCTTATTCCATTATCATCAAAATTTAAAAAATGAATAAACACTCATGCACACATTGCTCTTCGATGGCCTGATGGAAAAAAAAGCAGCAAACACATTGCTTATTTAATGCAGGCTACCATTTGGAAATATAAACAAAAATGACTTTGACTTTGACTGGCACACTTTTCTTCCGAGAATAACCACACACAATCTTTGGAGTGCCTGTAGGATGATATTATATCCAGACTATTCTAGTTATTACGGCATACTTTGCCAGTTATTCTTTGATTCATCTTCCTTCCTGCTATTTCAGTAGGAAGTCCTTGAGACAGTGTGGATTATCATCATACTGTTTCTCCCCAAAGCACTCAGCCTTTTTTGGCGCCGCTAGTAAATCTAAGAACAGTCATCAAGGGGCTTCTTCTTCTCTTCTTTTTCTTCTTCTTCTTCTTCTTCTTCTTCTCTTTCCTTCTTCTTCTTCTTCTTTTCTCCTCTTCTGCTTTTCTTCTTTGCTTCTTCTGCTTCTTCTTCTTCTTCTTCATCATCATCATCATCATCTTCATTCCAACGCTCAGACAGCAACTACTGTCTCTCCTATGAGCGAAAATGCGTTACACTGCCGTTAAGCGCCTGACAAGTCAGGCCCAGCACAACCGATTTTGGCGTGGGAGAGAATTGTTGTTTTAAGTCTTTCTGGGGGCAAAAAGAAGGAGAATGGACCTAAAAAGGCAGAAAATAGACATAGAAGGAATGTGACAGGAAGAAGAAAGGAACAAGGCAGAAACAAAGAGAGGGATAGAAAAGAGAGAATTCCTAGCACCGAATTTTCAAAAGATGGGGTGCTATTTATACCGGCAGGCCCCTGATATCCCCATGAGGGGTTGTCTATGTACAGTCTTGGTAAAGGAAAGTTTTGCCCTCCAGAAAGAGAACTGCAGTGACGAAAGAGGAAAAGGTACAGTCGCCCAAATTAAAGGACCAAAGAAAATAGGAAACTGTCGTTTTTTCTGCAGCTGTACCTGTCGTGTTTTGGTGTTTCCTAGGGAGATTCATTCTTCTATTTCGAGGATAACGGAATAAGCACTTATGTGCTTTTTTTTACATCCAGTCTCCATGTGTATGCATTTTTCTAGATGCCATCCGTTCCCACCGGCACACAATGGCCCACTTTTCCAAAAAGCGGAACAGATTTTCACGTATTTCCAAGGTGTTTTGCGTGCGTTCGCACACGGGTCCTCGGTTTATAGTCTCATCCGAAGAAAATGTCACTGCCAGTGTCTCTCCCAAAAAGTCTTTCGGGTGAGACTATAAACCGAGGCCCCGTGTGCGAACGCACACAGAACATCTTGCGCACACGTTAAATCCTGTTTCGCTTTTCGTAAGAGTAGGCCATTGTGTGCCGGTGGGAACAGATGACAGAATTTACACAACTGCATACACACGGGGACTGGATGTAAAAAACACATAAGTGCTTATTCCATTATCCTTGATATAAAAGACTAAAAATAAACAAATAAATGCCATATACGCCTGAACCTCATCTTACCACATGACCCCTGACAAAACACCACTTAAGCAACTGCAGAACTGAAGTAACTGGTGAGGTCTTGAATGCATACTAGGTGTGCTTGCGATTCCACTGTTCGCAGTCACTGACTTGAATTATTTTATTTATTCATTCATTCTTTTATTTCGATGATAATGGAATAAGCACTTATGTGGTGTTTTTTACATCCAGTCCTCGTGTGTATGCAGTTTTGTAAATGTTGTCATCTGTTACGAGATCTTTAACATGTATATTTAATTTTCTACATGCATGTATAAATTTACGAAGAGGAGAGCAGGGTTCTGGAAGATCTGCACAGAAGCTGAGGTGGAAGGTTGTGTAAATCCTCAACCCTAATCTACCAAGCGCAGCCGAGATTCGAACCAGCAACTTCGAATTTAGGACTCCCCCGTAGGGATGCCTGGGCCCTGTCAGTATAAACAGCATCCCCACCTTCCGGATACTCTGTGCTAGAAATTCCTTCTTTTTTATCCCTCTCTTTATTTCTGCCTTGTTCCTTTTCTTCCTGTCATCTCCTTCTTGTCTATTTTTTGCCTTCTTGGTCCATTATCCTGCCTTTCTTTCCAGAAAGACTTTAAACATAATTATTTCCAACGCCGAAGTCGATGTGCTGGGCCTGACTTGTCAAGCGCTTAAGGGCAGCGTAACGCATTTTTGCTCATATGACAGACAACAATAGTTGCCGAACGAAGAATGACTTGGGACCATGACTGAGACGTCTTTTGGTCTCGTCCATTGGCTGTTGTCTTTGACAATGTATGCCCATTAACTAATTATTGTGTCCCATGTGTGTGTGTGTGTGTGTGTGTGTGTGTGTTTTTTTTATTTTTTATTTTTTTTATTTTATTTCGAGGATAATGGAATAAACAGTC
This sequence comes from Rapana venosa, assembly GCA_028751875.1. Lineage (NCBI taxonomy): Eukaryota > Metazoa > Mollusca > Gastropoda > Neogastropoda > Muricidae > Rapana > Rapana venosa. The sequence goes on from CM054135.1 coordinate 8,190,454, forward strand.
ATGTGCTTTTTTAATCTAGTCCCCGTGTGTATGCAGTTTTGTAAATTTTGTCATCCGTCCCACCGGCACACAATGGCCTACTCTTCCAAAAAGCGGAATGGGTTTTAACGTGTGCACAAGATGTTCTGCGTGCGTTCGCACACGGCTCCTCGGTTTATAGTCTCATCCGGAGAACTTTGGGGGAGAGTTAAGTCCACTGATGTTAACTCCAGAGGAAAAATCCTCTTCAACGAGATTGGAACCTGGTCAGCAGATCACGAATACATCACTCTAACAACCAATGTGTGTGCACGTGTGCAGACCTTAAATTTTCATCACAATTGTTTAGAGGATGCTTGTATGCCTAAAATGTCATTAAACATGGCCGGCCGCACCTCCTCCCTTTGACACTAGACAATACACTTACTGAATTACGCCTACACACCCATTTCCCTCAACAGGGCATCGCAGCCTGTCCCTCTAGTACACTTAAACTTGCTGTACAAAGGAATAATTCATGGGTTGGATTTCTTCCTAGCTATCAATCTCCAGGTATGACTTTCATGAGTGACACTCCTGTGTCCTTAAGTCTACACTCACACAAACAACACCAGGAGGCCATTTATCCACTGTGTTCAGATGTTTAATCATTGATGTTGTTGTTGTTGAGGTTATATTGCATTCCCTTAGCTTGATTGTTCGTCAACAGTCGGTCTAGAGACAGACTGTGCAGAAATGTTTCTCTAAGTTTGAAGAGACACTTGCTCAGCAGCACGAGGCAAAGTCAACCAGAAGAAAGGCTGCAGCCCAGGCAGACAGACAGACAGACAGACCAGTGTCAGACTTCAGCTATGCCCCCTGCCATAGGGACTACTGTTATTCCCTGTGGGATTGGCCAGCCACAACCGACCCTGTACCAGAATTAACCATTACAGTGCAACTCAGTCTTAGAGTCTGAAGGATGCCTACCTAGTTTGATTTTTATAAGAGTCCCAGCGAAGTTACCCGATTTAGGTAGTGTACCATCAACCAACAGTCACAAACTCTGTACATATATTCTCTGCTATCGCAGTTCCAGTGGATGTTTCTGACATAAGGACTGTATCTATTATAATGGCCTGCGTTTTGATCACCTTTTACAGAAAAGTTTGGGGTGGTGTTGTTGTTTTTTTATTGTTCCTCGTCTAGAGCTCCAGTGTTCACCAATGGTGAGGTTTTGTTTGCATATGTGACCATTTTTGCCCACCCTGAAGGTAGCTGCATTCCGACTTCGGGGATGGAACAATTATAACTCCATGCAAACAAGACTTGGCGTGACCTACTTTTGATTTAGGATTAGGAATAATGATGGACTCAGTAAGTGTAAGAGGATTTTGCATTTCGTGTGTTCCTTTGAAATTCACCCTCTGAGCTCTTGTGTTTTTAGATCAACAAAGCTTCCCTTCAGTTCAGCTCACCAAGTCGCCACTGCCCTTGTCCTCTTTGTTCTTTGTTTCATTTCCTAGTGCTGTGTTCCCAGGAGTGAAAACTTCTCCCATCCGTTTTGTTTAGAAGTGTTTTATTAACAGTGGGTTTTTTTACATTTGAGAAAAAGAAGTGTGTGTGTGTGTGGGTGTGTGTGTGTGTGTTCCTTCTTTGATTTAAAGTCTTTTCACACTTTAAGTGTGTGTGTGTGTGTGTGTGTGTGTGGGCAATAAATTCACAAGCAAACAAGTACTAAGTTGTTTATCATCAGCTTTGCTCACAAGTCATAAATTTTCTGTCATGGACACGAAAGGCTCAAGTGTTAATACTTTCTCTGGTCTCAAATGCTTTCAATTAACTAACGAAAATCTTTGCGCATCCCTGTAGACATATGTCAGTAGTATCCTGAGGGATCAGATAAAATAGCCAGAGGAGGTCCAATGGGCAATGCTCAAGAGAGAACTTCCAGTGCCCGAGCCAATCAGAAGAGCTCTTGAGGTCAACTGCGGACCTGATCAAAGGCAGACAACTTTACGCATTGCACAGACTTACTTCCCTTTGAAGAGAACTGCAGTATTAAAATCCCACGCAATCCTCTTGCACGCTCCCTACATTTTCACTTGTTGGGGGTGTTTTGTTGTTGTTTAAAAAAAGAAAATGAAGCCATCAGTATCACCTATTTTTCTTTTTTTTCAACTTTTAATTTGCCTACTCAGCAAGAACATAGCTGTACCTGATCACACACACACACACACACACACACACACACTCATTCTCTAAATGTTACTTTTTTTAAATAATGAATTATCTTTTTTTTCTTTTTTCATCTAATGTCACTATGATTGAAGAGAGGTTGAATTGAAGAAAGAACACACATTGTGTGTGTGTGTGTGTGTGATCGCGTGTAAGCGAGAGAAGGAGAGAGAGAGAGAGAGAGGGTGTGTAATAATAGGTACCTAGGTATGAATGCGGGTGTGTCTAAATCACCATGTAGTGAATAGACATTAAACAAAACAAAACAAACACACACAGACACTTGGTACAAAACTGTTGCTTAGTTGATTGGGGTAGGTATGTGTACTGGTGGTGGTGGTGGGGGGGGGGGGGGGCTTGTTGCATAATTAATGACTTTGAACACTGAAACATGCTGTGACCACAGTAGGAAACCACTCCTTGTACGTTCTCTGTCAGAATCTGACTTTGTTGTATTGTATCGTATTGTTTGTACTGTATTGGGTGCTGGGTTGGATGGTGTTGTTTGTATTGTATTGTATTGTGTTTGGCATTAAATTGGATGATGTTGAGTTGTATTATAATGCGTTGTGTTGTATCAAACTGCATTGCATTAAATTGGATAGGACTGGATACAAATGCAGTTGTTTTGTATTGCTTTGTATTGTAATTACTGCAGTGTATTGTCTTTACTGTATTGTATGGTGTATCACTTACGATCATGGCAAATTTCTCTGCGAAATTGTTTGGCATGCTTTCAGGGATAAGAACACGTCACCACAAGACCAGTGCCACCCCCCCCCCCCCCCCCCCCCCCCCCCCCCCCCCCACCTTTTTTTTGTTTCTGTTTCGGTATGACAGTAGCTTTCTCTACTGAATGAATTTTTTTTCAGGCTCATTTTGCCTTGGGTTACTTTATGTGTGCAAAATGTATGTTGGACGCTGGACCTCGGTGTATCTTCTCATTTGAAAGACTAGCACCCACATTATCCCTCATGGTCTACTGGGAGTGGGGGCGGGACGGGGATAGTTGGAATTCAGTTGAGAATCGAACCCAAGACCTGTCGCTCTCTGTATAGGTGTGCTACCTTCAGACCTAAAAAGAAAACGTAAAGGTAAAGATGTCCCATTATCTATGTGGTCGTAGGGGAGCGAGGCGTCAGAGACCTCACTTCTCTAGGGGCCAGCATATTGAGAGCGGCGCGCCTATCTCCTCTCCCTCGCTGCTTTATTACCTTCCCTGACCCTAAAGAGGGCAGGTATCTATTGACAGCTGGGTGAACTGGGAAAACTGTACTGAAGCCAAGGCGCACAAACGGTCACCCATCCAAGTGGTATCCACGCTCGATGCTGCTTAACCTTGGCTGGGGGAAAGCGAGTGCTCTGACCACTGAGCTATCCCGTCCCCTCAGACCTTCAGGCCACTATGTAATGTATTTTCCCCGATTCCTTGACTGGAACTTCGGGGTTTACCAATAGTGAGATTTTGCGTATGCGACCGTTATCATCTCAACCGAAGGACTTTGACATTCATTTCGATGTTCTCGTCAAACTGGGAAGAAAGAGCAAGGCCTGGAATCGAACCCAGAACCTAAAGGTTAACTTGTTAGGCAAGGTGAACGTCTTAACCATCCTGGTACCTTCCTTCTTGCTGTATAATGTAAAAACTGACATTATGTTTTTCGTTTTTAAACATATAGCAGAAAAATCGAAAATGTCAGTCAGTGTAGACAAGTCTAGTGAAATAATCTCTTAATCAGTCTTTTTTACCTGTTTGCTGAGTTTGCTTTTGTTTTGTTTGTTTCGTTTTGTTTTCTTTGCTTCTTGTTGTTTTGGTTTGGTTTTTGTTTTTCTTCTTTCATTTTTTTCTTTCTTTTTTGCTCTTCCTCTGTGTCTGTCTATCTGTATGTCTCTCTCTGTCTGTCTCTCTCTCGTGAAGAAAGTATGTGAATGCTTATTCTGTAACCCTTGGAAAATGAAGATCGATCGTTTATTCATTCATTCATTCAAAGATCTCTCTCTTTCACACACACACACACAACACACACATTGAGAGAGGGACAGAAACAGACAGACGGACGGACAGAGAGACAGAGATACGGAGAGGGGGAGAGGGGGTGGGGGTGGCGGACAGTAAGAAAACACAAGAGAACTGAGGAGATGAGCGAAGGGATTAACTGATTGATTAGTTGATTGATTGATTGAACAGCAAAGCAAAGGTCATTTACCTGTGTTACAACTAGAGAGGGAGACAGACACACACACACACACACAGTACACCACACACGCAACACACACACACACACACCACACACACACACAGCACACACACAGCACACACATCACACACACCACACACACACATACACACACACACACACACACAATACACACACACAGTACACCACAACACACACGCACACACAGTACACACACACAGTACACACACACACACACACAGTACACACACACACACACAACACACACACACAGTACACACACGCACACACACATACACACACACACACACACACACACACACACACACACACACACACAGTACACACACACACGCACACACAGTACACACACACACACACACACACACGACACACACACACACAGAGTTCAATCTGAATGCATCGTGTATTACAGTAAAAAGCCATGAAGAAATATAGAACTATATCTTTTAACAGACATATGTCCCCATACACAACACAGCGGAAGATACTTAAGAAAAAAAAAACAAGAAAGTAAACAAAGAAGAAAGTAGTCCTGAAATTAATGTAAATGTATTCATCCGATTTTTTTTTACTCACAAAAAGCCTTTCCAGGACACAAAAAAGAGACGAAAGGTCAGCGTAGTGGGTTTTTGTTTGGTTGGTTGGTTGGTTGTTCGTTTTGTTTTGTTTTGGGGGGGGGGGGGGGGGGGGATGCTAGTCTGTATAAATCTAAGGAAATTCGATCACTGATGCCAAGTTTCTGACTTTTTGTCATAATGAGATTGCGTCACAATACTCTACAATTTTTTCTCTGTCTGTGTGTCTGCTTGTCTGTGTGTGTCTGTGTGTGTGTGAACTTTCTGTATGTGAGTGTGAACTCTGTGTGTGTTTACTCTGTGTGTGAACTTTGTGTGCGTGCGTGCGCGTGTGTGTGTGTGTGTATGTGCACGTGCGCGTGCGCATGCGCGCGCGCGCGTGTGTGTGTGTGTGTGCGTGTGCGCGCGCACAGGCACATTAGTTACTTTTGCTTATATACCATATACATTAAGCATGCAACATACGCTTGCATGCAAACATATAATTATGCACACAAACAAGCACTTGCCTCTGCACACACACACACACACACACACACACACACACACACACACACACACACACACACACACACACACACACTAAAAAGAAATAACAACAACATCGAGAAAGGATGAGAGAGAGAGAGAGAGAGAGAGAGAGAGAGAGAGAGAGAGAGAGAGAGAGAGGAGAGAGAGAGAGAGAGAGAGAGAGAGAGACAGAGAAGAGGACAGACAGACAGACAGACAGAAAGAAGAAGAAGAAAAAACACGACACACATTAAGAGGTTAAATCCTATTTTGTGAGAGAAAATCTACCAGGATTTTTTTTTTGTCTTTAGATTTCACCCTGTCATCTGCTAAACAAACACACAAGCAAACAAAAAAACAATCAAAAAACAAAAAAAGCCCAATATGCGATTCAAAACAGCCAATGTCGTCTAAGGCTTGTTCTAGGTATAATACTTTACGGCCATGATGATGCTTTGCTTAATGAGCTTATAATTATTTTTCAGATCAGATTATGAAACCATGGTCCTGTGTGCGAAAACATGCAGAACATCTTGTACGTTACCGGCGTTAAATACCAATCCAGATTTCGGGGGGGGGGGGGGGGGGGGGGAGGAGGGGGTGTTTTTATTGTTGGTTGGTTGGTTGGTTGGTTGATATGTTGGTTGAGTTGGTTTGATTCAGTCTGGTTTCAGGTTGTTGTTAGTGTCTTTTATTTTGGATGGGGGGTGGGGGGTGTGATGTTTTGGGGGTTTTTTTTTCTGTTTTGTTTACTTGGCTTTTGGGGGTTGGGGGTTGGAGGGGGTTGGTTGGGGATCGTTCCTTTGCTAGATACCCGAGGTTCACCGACGCTGG
>CM054135.1:8201790-8234290 GCA_028751875.1 Rapana venosa
GCGCTCGCACAGGGGCCTCGGTTTAGGCCTCGGTTTATAGTCTCATCCAAGGACTTTTGGGGAGAGTGGAATCCACACAGATGTTAACTCCAGGGGAAAATATCCCCTTGAATGGTGAGAGAGAGAGAGAATATAATCGACACTTCTCTTTCACACAGGGTTACAAGAATATTATCCCTTCCTTTGCCCATTCACACACTATACCACACACACATACCTCCTCTCTCTCTTCTCTCTCTCTCTCTCTCTCTCTCTCTCTCTCTCTCTCTCTCTCTCTCTCTCTCTCTGACACCACACCACCACACCACACACACACACACACACACACACACCTCACCACACACACACACACACCTCACCACACACACACACACACACACACCACACCACACACACACACACACACACACACACACACACACACACCACACAACACACACAACCTCACACACACACACACACACACACACCACACACACACACACACACACACACCTCACCACACACACACACACACACACACACACAACCTCACCACACACACACCACACACACAACCTCACCACACACACACACACACACACACAACCTCACACACACAACACACACACACACACACACACATCACCACACACACACACACACACACACACACACACACTCACACACACACGTACATGCACATGCCCGTGCACAACACAGAAACAGACAGGGCTGCACACAAGGGAAATCACTCTAACAAAAGAGGGAAAGACAAGCCCTTTCACATCCCTTATCAAGGAGACACCAGAATGATGATTACAGTTTAGAACATTGCAACAACAGTCTCGTGACACAGGCCCTCTCTCTCTCTCTTTTTGCCCCTGCTCTAAAGCCCATTGTGTCTTTGATGGAAAAGTTCAACAGCCACCATGTTATAACATGTCATTGCCGCCCCAGATTTCATTTTAAAAAATGATAAAGATATGTCATCCTGATGGTATCAGCATTGCATGTATTTTGCCAGGTAGCATGCGATAAATAAATGTACCAGTGTGGATGGCTGGAGAGAGAGAGAGAGAGAGAGAGAGAGGAGAAGAGAGAGAGAGAGAGAGAATTTAATACAAAAAAATTTTAATATGAAATTTTTTCAGGAAATGCCTTCACCCCATATGAAGGGGTATGTGTGTGTGTTGTGTGAAAACATGAAAAATTTGAACATTCTTACTTCTTAGGAAAAGAGAGAGAGAGAGAGAGAGAAGAGAGAGAGAGAGAGAGAGAGAGAGAGAGAGAGAGAGAGAGGAGGAGGGAGGGAGAGAGAGAGGGTCAAGAAGGAAGAGACTTTTATTTATTTACTTATTTTATTCTTTTGTACATCGAGGATAATGGAATAAGCACTTATGTGCTTTTTTTACATCCAGTCCCCGTGTGTATGCAGTTTTGTAAATTTTGTCATCTGTTCCCACCGGCACACAATGGCCTACTCTTACGAAAGCGGAACAGGATTTAACATGCGCCAAAGATGTTCTGCGTGCGTTCGCACACAGGGTCCTCGGTTTATAGTCTCATCCGAAGGACTTTCCCGGGAGAGTGGAGTCTGCACTGATGTTAGCTCCAGGGGAAAATATCCCCTTGAATGGGAATTGAACCTGGGTCGTGAGATTGCGAGCACAAAGTTCTAACCACTAGGTTATCCCCTCCTGAGAGAGAGTGTGTGTGTAAGGGGGGGGGGGGAGTTGAGAAAATCTACTTTGATCTTGAGTGTGCTGAAATGTTGGAATATGTGTGAGAGACTTTATTTTCTTCTTTAAACATATCGAGGATAATGGAATAAGCACTTATGTGCTGAGAAAGAGAGAGAGAAAGAGAGAGAGAGAGAGAGAGAGAGGCACAGGAGAAATAATTTTGGCAAAAGAAAGATAGCAAGACAAGAGCTTTTCCATCAGAGGTCAAGGAGATAAGAGAGTAATCAGAGTTGGAGCAATGAAACAAGGTCTTCTAATAAGGGTCCTTTCTTTCTTTCTTTCAGTTTTGTTTTGTTTTGTTTTTTGTTGCCACTGCCCTAAAGCCCATTGTTTCTTGATGAAAGAAGACAACAGATGCCATGTTTACAACATGTCACTGCCAGTGTGCTACACTAATTGTTGTTGTTGTTTTTTTTGTTGGTGTTTTTGTTTCTGAAGAATAATGCAGCAACGCGATGGTTAAGCCTTGCATGTAATTCGGCAGTTTATATAAAGTAAATAAACGTGAGAGGAGATTTAGAGATAGGAAAAGGGGGGGGGGGAGGGGAAGAAATTAGAGATAGAGATTTCTGCACATTGTGTGTGTGTGTGTGTGTGTGTGTGTGTGTGTGTGTGTGTGGTCAAAATGGTCTTTATCAAGGGAAAACAATTAGATTTGCCCAGGGTTTTTTTTTAATCCTACCCTTACAGTGTGTGTGTTTATTTTATTTTCTATTTTTTATTTCGAGAATATGGAATAAACACTCGTGTGCTTTTTTAGATCTAGTCCTCTGTGTATGCAGTTTTGTCAATTTTGTCATCTGTTCCCTCTGTGTGTGTGTGTGTGTGTGTGTGTGTGTGTGTGTGTGTGTGTGTGTGTGTGTGTGTGTGTGTGTGTTGCGCGCGCGCGCGCGCATGCATATGTACGTGCGTATAACCTGTGTACATGTTTGTGTATATGTGTATGAAATATATCTCTGCACATGTGTGCATGCTGGGAGCTCGAGTGTGCATGTACGTGTACCTATATGCGTTATGTATGAACATGTGCCAGCACACTTATGTGCATGCACGTGAATTCTGCCTTTAAAACACATACGGCTTATAAAACTTATAGGGACGGAATATCATAGCGATTAGAGCACTGCACATTGCCATTTGGCAGCTTGAGTTTGAGTTCGAGTGACCATCGAGAAACCTGTTTGAGGGGATTTTCCCCTTGGAATAAACATCAGTGCCGGCTTCACCACCCAGAAATTCCTTTGGATGAGACAAAAACCAAATTCCCGTATGCAAACGCACTAGGAACATCTTACGCACATGTTAAAACCCGTTTCGACTTTCGGAAGAGTAGGTCATTGTGTGCCAGTGGAAATCGATGACAAAATTTTCAAAAACTGCATGCACACAGGGACTTGATGTATAAAAATTGTTAAAAAGGCACTCCGGGTGATTATGACATTCTCCTGGAAATAAAAGACTTCAAATAAAAGAGAATAACCCAACTCCACTGTCTCCATCGCCGCTGTCATCTGCGGGAGCTCAACACTATGCCACCACCAGCGTTCACCATCTTTCTCTGTTGTCTGTCTCTGCCGAGTTCTACCATCTCCTGTTATAGCCCTCCTCCCCCCAGACCACTGACCTCAGTGATGCTGGCAATCACTTCCGATGAGACTATAAACCGAGGCCCCGTGTGCGAACGCATGCAGAACATCTTGCGCACACGTTAAATCCTGTTCCGCTTTTCGAAAGAGTAGGCCATTGTGTTCCGGTGGGAACAGATGACAAAATTGACAAAACCGCATACACACGGGGACTGAATGTAAAAAAAGCACACGAGTGCTTATTCCATTATCCTTCGATATAAAAGAATAAATAAATAAATCACTATAAACAAGCTGCTGCTTGTCTCTCTGTTTCAGCCAAGTGTCTACGAAGATCGCCCCCCAACACACAGAGTGTGACAGACACAAGATGCTGAAGACGACGATGCCTCGCTGTGCTGCTCTGATTCTGCTGCTGGTCCATCTCTCCCTGGTCCACTGTCGGTCTCTGGGCCAACTGGACCACCCAGAGGAGGGAGTCAACGAGAGGCTGGCAGAGGCGGGAAAACGGGACGGAAGACGGATCACGAGAGGAAGGTAAAAAGTACTCTGAGCGTGTGTGTGTGTGGGGGGGTGGGTGGGGGGAGGGGTGTGTGTGTGTGGGGGGGGGGGGGGGGGGGGGTGAGTGTGTGTGAGTGTGTGTGCTGATTTTTCTTGTTGTATTTATTTTTTGTTTTTTTGTTTGTTGGAGTTGTTTACCCTAGCTAAAATCTGTTCTTTTTTTTAAATGTCAAACATTGTTATGTACATATGTGAACATTTTTTGCGTAATTAAAAGAAACAAAAACGAAACGAAACAAGCAAACTAATTTCGACTGCTTAACATGTCTGGGTTTTTTTCTTAAAGATGCCTTGTTTTCGTTATCCATTACGAGTTTTATCAGACTGAAAAGAAGAAGAGTTTTGACAGCCGTAATTAGATTGTTTTAAACATGAATAAAGAAATTAACGGTCTTTATATATTCAGTTGCAAATTATGCCGTTTTGATTCTTCTTCTTCTTCTCTTGTTCGCTTTTTACACCGTCAAATTAATGTGTTTGGGAGAAAGAGTGGCAAGTCCTTTCCAGCTCCTCTGGTGGGCCGTACAGCTTGGTTTTGCAGGGTACCGTTTTTCTTTATGGTATCATTATCGATATCAGCTTGTAACAAATTGTGATCAAATGTGATCTTATATGGTCCTATATGGTACCTTCATGTTTCATCTTACCTGTGGCAGGTACCGCATGGGCTACATGTTTGGCAAACGGTCAGAACTGGAGGGCAGCACAGCGTCACTGCTTGTCAAGAATTTGATTGGGTAAGTACGCGTGACCTACATACGGGGTAGTTATCACTCCACACGTTAGGAATTAAGTAGTCAAATCATACTGGTTCCATGTATGTAGTCTTGAAAAAGCTTTTAGAAAAGGAAAGAAATGATACAGAAAAAGTCTCTCTTGTATTGTTGAATTTGGTGTTCAAAATGCTAGAGATGTGTTAGGATGCATGGAAAATGTTAGACAAAAGAAAAATGAGGGAGATTTGCACAGCAGGTCTTTTTTTTTTTAGTTTATTCTTTTATATCGAGGATAATGGAATAAGCACGCGTGCTTTTTTACATCCAGACCCGTATGTATGCGATATGTAAATTCTGTCATCTGTTCCCACCGGCACACAATGGCCTACTCTTACGAAAAGCGGAACAGGATTTAACGTGTGCGCAAGATGTTCTTCAGAGATGAAGCCGAGTTAAAGCAAAAGTTTTGGTCTCGGGGGTAGTGTACCTTTTTGTATGTTTGTTATTGCTGTTGTTGGTTTGTTTTGTTTTGTTGGGGGGAGGGGGGGGGGGGCAGTTCGTTTTATACACAGAAGACATTAATATTATTTCAACGTCCTAGATACATGTTCCCATAGACAGGCTTTGAGCAATTCCTCACAATACTGTCAAGTTTAAAATCTACCAAACTGTGTATCTTCAAACTTCCTATAAGGTCTTGTCTTACACGCCTTCATTTGAATCAATGAAGTTCCAAAAGTCTTGGTCTTTGTTTATGTCAAATCGTATTCCTTGATAATTCAGTTGGGCATTTTTTTTTTTAACTGTCTCAACAGTTGCGAACAAAGTATCAGATTCAGATTCAGAATATTTTATTGCCATTTAAGTCATGTATCTCTGTAAGTATGGATACCAAATAACAATGCCATATTCAAGATGGGGTCTGAACATTGTTTTATTATACAAAAGTAAAACTGTATTCTTGTCCAAGAAAATCAAATTTTTTTAAAGTTCATTTTCTTGTTGTTGCTGGTGGTGGAGGTCTTTTCATTTTGTTTTGTTTTGATGATAATGCTGTTGCTCTGTGTGTGTGTGTGTGTGTGTGTGTGTGTGTGTGTTTGTGTGTGTTAGGGGGTGTCCAAGATAATCAACCGTTTCTTTTTTAGTTCATTTTCTTCTTGTTCCTGGTAGTGGTCCTTTAGCTTTTGCTTGTTTTGATGATAATGCTGTTGCTGTGTGTGGGGGTGGGGGTACTTGTGTTTGTGTTGATGATAGTGTTGTGGTTGTTGTTACAGAAAAGCGATGTCTGTGGAGGAGCTGACAAGAGCCATGCAGTCTGACGCCACATTAGCGGAACGTGTGGCTCGCCACTTGGACAAAAATGGTGAGCTCTTTCACATCACCCTAACTGGCCCAGGCCAAAAGCTGTGTCAGTTATTCATGTCAGCTCATTGCCAAGGCCTACACTAACATATTGTTATGTTGTTGTAAAATGTTGTGTTGAGGTTGCTTTCAGCCGTGACAAGCTCTTAACATAACAACCTGCACTCTCCTTGAAAGGAGAGGGGAAAAAATCGTCTGAAGTCTGAGTATAGCTGCCTATTATGGCGGGGCACTTAACAACAGTCATACATGCAAAACTTGTCATTCAGAGTGCAGTTTCAACCTCACAGTGATTCCCAGGTGGGATGAGTGAGTCAGAGGGCACATTCTGGGCGACCCCCCAGAGTGTTAAGCTGCAACAACAACAACATAACCCTAAAAGACATGACAAAAGACTCGACAAATATTAACAATTGCAGATAATCAATCCAATCCTATCCTATTGTTTATAGCCCCACCGCTAACCACTGAGACGAAGATAAGCCTAAAGCAGCGTACAGCAATAAACTGATCATACACGTTTAAAAAAGTCCAGGCCGGGGGGGGGGGGGGGGGGGGGGGGGAAGCGATTATGGATGGAGGCATGTGTCAACCCCAACCAGAGGAAACCGTGTCACCATTGTGAAGATGGCATGGTTAACTGAGGACATTGTGGTCAACCCTTTATTTGTGATCCATTTTGGTGTTGAATATACAGCGTACACTTTGTGAACTTTCATCCATTGAGAAGCGGTTTGTAATTTTAAATGGACCGATTTTTTAAATAAAATCATTCATCATTTGATTTTGTATGGTGTTGTAAAGTAAGCTCTGTGATGACACGTTTGCTATTTTTTTTATTGTTGTTATTCTTTGATGTTTAATTAATTGCTCATAACCTATGTGAAATTTTTTTCTGTTTTGAGAAAATAAAATATTTGAATTTGGATGTGGAGGCTGGTAGACTGTTGACGTTCATGGTGAGAATAATGATGATGATGATGACAATGATGATGATGATGACAATGATGATCACGACTTTGACTATGATGAACAATAGCAATAATAATGTTGATGCTGATGATGGTGATAATGCTGATGATAATTATGATAATGGCTTTGACAATGATGAACAATAGCAATAATAATGTTGATGCTGATGATGGTGATAAAGCTGATGATAATGATGATGACTTTGACATTGATGAACAATAGCAATGATGATGATGATGATGACGACGATGATGACGACGACGACGACGATAATGACGGTGATGATGATGATCCTTTAACTTCGTGCTTTGTGCCATTTCCCAACACACTGTTTCTGTGTTGTCCTTCAGGTGACGGTTACGTGGCGGTCGGTGAACTGCTGTGACCCCATGTCTCTGGATGAAGTGTGCCTTTCACTCCTCTTCACTTACATACATCCTTTCTGCATGTCACCAACCCCACAGAGAGACAGACAGAGATAGAGAGAGGGAAACAGAGAGAGAAACATCTCGGCTATAGGAGGCTGCCCTGAGTACATAAATTTGTGGGAAGATGCAACACCATCTGTGACGTCAATTTCTGTGCTATCCATACACTTTCTTGCTTGAGGCCACACTCTATAAATATATAATTTTTAGTTTTTACTGACAGGTTTTGGGTTGTTGTTTGTTTAACTCCTGTGCAAAATGAAATCTCCTTTGAGGCCATGGTCTATAGATGAATACATCTATAAGTCTGCATAATCAGTTTTTTTTTCGTTTTTTTTCTTTTGTGCAAAATTAGATCTTACACGAGGCCAAGCTCTATAAATGAATACAGTTATAAGTCTGCGTTATTAAATAAGCTTTTCTGCAAAAGTAAATCTTACATGAGGCCACAATCCATAACTGAACACAACTATAAGTCTGTGTTATCAGTCTTTTTTTGTCTTTTCTTAAATCTTTTCTGCAAAATTGAATCTTACTCGAGGCCACATTCAATACATGAATATGGTTATCAGTCTGCACTGACATCTTTTTGACTTTAGTATAAAATTCAAACCTCACTTAAATGCCACACTCTAGAAATAAGTATATCTTAACTTAGTTCAAAGTCACCTTATTTTCTAGGTAAAAAGTTACATTGAAAACCACCAATGCCTCCAAATTTGTAAAGTTACCTTTTGAAATTACGCTACAGCAATACTTGCAGTTAGTTTTGTGATTTATATAATTCAAAACCAAACATATTTGACAGACACATTTACTGAGACATAAGACAGCTCAAGTTCAAAGTTATGCATTCTGATTAATTTCCTTTTCTTTTTCTTTTTTTGTGTGCGTTTTATGTGTATTGCTTTTTATTTCAAACATGGGTTATAGCTATCATAGGTTAATGCTTGTTTGATTGAATTTGTAAGTTAATAGCTTTCACCTGTTAATTTCATTTGTAAGTTAATAGCTTTCACCTGTTAGTTTCATAGACTATACTCTCTCTCTCTTTCTCAAGTTTTGTTTCTTCAGATCTATTTTTTTGTTTTTGTTTTGCTTGTTTGTTTCATCCCACAGTCTGTTAATTTACTTCTCTTTAGCTAGATAGTTTATAAAGTTCTTTCCGCTAAAAGCACATGCAAATTCCATTCCTGGTAAAGTATTTAGTTCTGTAGAACTTGGGTAAAATTAGACACATTGTATACTTGTGTAGATTCAGAAGGAAAAAACATTGAGTTGTGTAGAATAACAAAAACACAACACTGCAGTGCGTAGAACAAGAAAAAGAAAAGTTTAGTTGAGTAGAAAAGTTTAGTTGAGAAGAATCAGAAAAACTAACATTTAGTTGTGTAAAAGCAGGCACAATCCTATCTATGAATTTTTCTGTTTCCTTTTTCCGTGTTTTTTATTGTATTTTAAAAACATGCCAGCTGGCCTTTCTCATTTGTTCTTGTTTTTGTTGCATATCGTGTTTATGAATATTTTTTAACCACCAGTCCTCTACAGTATGTGAGAAAACGTCTGAAAATTCAATGTCCTTGCTCTCGCTTATAACCATCTTCTTTGTTTTATAGTAAAGTTCACAAAACTTTTAAGTCTACTTTAAAATAGTGATTTGGTTAGGTAAAAAGAAAATCTACACACACACACTCACACACTGATAACAGGATTTGTTTCACTATAAATAAAATGACCATTGAAATCAAATCCCTCGACTAAGAATACAATGTCCTTGGGAGGGGTGATTTTTGTGATGGGGATGGTATGGGGTGGGAGAGGGGGGTGGGGTGGGGTGGGGCGAGGAAGTACTGGAAAAGCCCTCAATAAACACCTATCCATTTCTTTAACTGGAATGGTTTCAACACACTCATTCAATCCTGTCGCAATACGACATTTCCAAACACGTTTAAACAGCACCAACCTTTCTTTTTTTTCTTTCTTTTTTTAAGTGGGATATAAGAATCCTTACTTAACATGTGGATTTGATTGTGTTTATTTCATTTGATTTGAACAAAGAAACCCCCCACCCCCACCCCTCACCCTTCCCTCTCTCCCTGAATGATTTACAGGGTCCAGTTTGTTTTTTTGTGTCAGTATTCGTGCCTGATGAATTTTCACTCTTCCTCACGTTGTTGTTTTTCCCGGAGCTTGGGGAAAGCGATGTAGACCGACCCACAGTGCAGCTATGTACATATCTGAGAAACAACACCAGGGACCACCACAAACACACACGTTTCGCTGTTCGGGGGGGATGGACCTTTATTGACTCGGGTCACACATCATCCTCCAGAATCAAGCCAGGGTTACAATCTGGAATGGCTAGCTAAGGTCCAGTGAAGAGAGAGAAGAAGAAAAAGATATCGTCATCATGAACACTTTGACATGTCAAATCTCAACACAATCCACATCAATCTTTAAACCGTGACAACAAATACTTTTCCAAGTCATATCCTGACACACACACACACACACACACACACACACACACACACCACACACACACACCTCCACACCAATCTTAAGATAGATCATGCCTCTTCTCAGACAAGCATTAAAAATATTGCATCAATATTCCACCATATTTACAAACATGTCAAGGGCGAGTCTAAATAAAATATACCACTGGGTTGACGTACAATCTGAAATACTGACCACAAATGCAAAAGGAAATCTTACTTCAGACGTAAGCAACTTTTATAACCAAGGATTCTAGAGGCCAAGCACCTTACATTTTTCCCCTTTAAAACATTATGTTCCTCTAATGTCTGTGTAGTTCCGCTTTATTAGATAAACTCGTTCTTTACCTTACGTTCTGCTTTTTTCTTTGTTGTCACAAAAAACAAAACTGACCTCACACAAGAAAATGTTTCCAATGCTACACCAAAAAAAAAAGAAAAAAAAATCCATGACACTAATCAGAAATCTTCATGAGAACAGGAATTTATAAGACTCTCTTAAAAACAAGGAAAAAAATTTTCTCCAGCAACAAAAAAAAAAATCCTTAAACTCAAAACTTTTAACAAACTCTGCACTTCAGGCATGTCTGTGGGGTCCCACAAAGAACTGATCGTTTCTGCTAGTTGGCAAAGAGCGAAAAGCTGAACGTGCGATGACTAGGAACACCGTCATCGCTGGTCATCATCATTATCTGCCTCCGCTTCCTTTGGTGCAGGTAACCTAAGCAAGGGGGTTGTACTCTTGTCTTGCTTTCAAAGAACAACTCTGCAGTTATCTGCCCACTTCTTTGTCGATTCATCGCAAATAAATCGGATGAAATTGAAATGTATGGGTTTGCGTGCTATGTGAGTGATACGAGCTAGAAAAAATGGTTTGTATGTGTTGTTGAGTGACATGGGCTGAAATACTGTTTTGTGTGGAATCTTGCTTCTCACTTCTCTGCCTTAACATTTGGGCACGGCACTGAATTTGGTTTTCTGGCCAGGTTTCTTGGACAAGTGGAACTTGGCAGCAGCATCAACTATCCCTCTTCAGGTAACAGGATCTACCTTTTGGTGGATCGGTGGTCTAGAGGTAACGCGCCTGTCTAGAAAGCAAAAAGTCCAGGTCGGAAGTGTGCGGTGGTTCAAATCCCGTTTGGGCCCGAAACTTTTTCCCCATCCATTAGACCATGAGTGGTGGTCTGGGCGCTAGTCTTTCGGATGAGACGATAAACCGAGGTCCCGTGTGTTACACAAAATTATTCAGCGCACGTAAAAGAACCCACGGCAACAAGAGAGTTGTCCCTGGCAAAATTCTTAGAAAAAAGCCACTCTGATAGGGAAACAAATACAGTTGCAGACAACAACAAAAAAAAAGGGTGGCGCTGCTCTTGTGGCGATGCGCTCTCCCTGGGGAGAGCAGCCCAAATTTCACGCAGAGAAATCTCGTGGCTTAAAGTGGTATAAATGAAATAAATAAATACCCTGGGTACATTTGTGGGCACTCCATCATATGACGTGGACAATGAGATCTTTATGGTGCATTCTTGTTAATCTACCGCGCGTGTATATATATATATATATATAATTAAGGCACCAACAGGTCTACACTCAAATTATCGGGCGATATCTCACAATTTCCTTCTTTCTTTCTTTCTTCTTTTTCTTCTTCTTCTTCTTCTTCTTCTTCTTCTTCTTCTTCTTCTTCTTCCTCCTCTTCTTCTTCTTCTTCTTCTTCTTCCTCCTCCTCTCCTTCTTCTGGTCACTAATGCAATAATACACAAGCAAGGTCATCTTCAAATGTTTTTACTACACACTGACAAACAGTTCTTTCATTTCTACCCTGCCATGCTAGTGTTTCCTCTGCACCAGATGTCCACAATAACGTACGACTGCAATCAACCACAGTTTTGTCCTCACAATTTGAAGCATGCATAATTATATTGATATAATTAACACATGCACTTCATGTCATCATAAGTATGCATCCCAAAAATTAAAACAAAAAGGGAAGATCTCAGGGAAGGATGTGTATGTGTGTATGCATCTCCAAATTTATGTCTGTTCACTTAAAGAGTGATATTAGATGTGCACATGTGTGCATGCATACATATGTGTGTGTGTGTGAGAGAGAGAGACGCTTTGACGCTTTGACCAATTTATTGTCATTGCCCAATGTGGCCTGTTGACAAGGGAGGTTACACACGACTTTCTTTTGTAAATACAAATATATACAAGAAAAATCACATGATGCATTTAACGTAATGAAAATAAAAAACAAAAAAAAAGAGCTGTCTATGAACGGATACGACTTTAAGCTCTGACGTAAACTCAGTTTCAAACTGAACACAAAGTAATAACAAGGATGAACAACAGGAACCAATAAGCAATAACTAAAATAATAAAAAGAACATTCTAGAATGCTATATTAGACCATCTAATGAAATTGTATGTGAAATTTTCAATAAATACTCTTGCTGGAGATTACAGCATAATTATAAATGTTTCTTTAGGTGTGTCACAAAATGCTGGAGTTTACATAATATAAATGTTACTTTAGTTAAGTCACAAATGTTAAACTAATTGGAACTTAGCTGTAATTGTCGAGATTGATTTTGAGAGAGAGATAGAGAGAGAGAGAGATAGAGAAGAGAGAGATAGAAAGAGAGAGAGAGAGAGAGAGAGAGAGAGAGAGAGAGAGAGAGAGAGAGCAAGCAAGCATGCAGATTTTAGAATGAATAAATGAATGAATGTATGATTTATAGAGAGCACAAAAGCTTCCACGTTCATTGATGTGATATCACATGGGAGTAAATAAATCAGCAAATATCAAAATAACAATAATGAAAATATTAATTTTTTAAAAATCCATCATATTAAGACCCATCACACACTACAAGCACACACACACACATATGCACGTATGCAGGCATGCACGCACGCACACATGCACACCCCCTAAAAGTCCTTCAGATGAGACTATAAACCGAGGTCCCATGTGCAAATGCACGCAGAACATCTTGAGCACACGTTAAAACTCATTCCGCTTTTTGAACAAGTAGGCCATTGTGTGCCACTGGAAATGGATGACAACACTTACAAAACTGCATACACACAAGGACTGGATGTAAAACAGCACATAAACGCTTATTCCATTATCCTTGAAATAAAAGAATATATAGATAAATAAACAGAAATCACACACACACACACACACACATACACATACACAAAGCAAATCAGATCCAGTAACACTATCAATCAGATCACCCATAGAGATCTGCCATACCTGAAAGTGGTATACAGTGCTATACAATACACAGGATTTCTATCGTAAGATGGAGAAATGAGAAAGCACACCATAAAAAAAAAATCACAAAATATGAATAAATGCAGGAAACCAGCGACAAACATCATCATCATTATGAAAATGATAACAAAGATTCCTCATAAAAAATCCCAAAATCACCAAAGATTTCAAAGATTGAAAAAAAAATTACATGGAACTTTTTAATGTGTAATCATTTATCAATCATGTACAATATACTGAATAAGTTATAACTGCTTACCCACATGTGTTCTCCTTAACGTAAAGGCGTTCCCATAACCAATGTGGTCGTTGGGGAGCGACCTTCCCTGACCCTAAAGAGGGCAGGTACCCATTTACAGCTGGGTGAACTGGGGGGACTGTACTGAAGCCAAGGTGCGCAAACAGTCACCCATCCACTTGGTAACCACACTCAATGCTGCTTAACCATAGCTTGGGAAAAGCGGTTGCTCTGACCACTGAGCTATCCTGCCCACTACCCTCTGCTCAACGCAATAAATACATCTCACAGCGATTGGGTGGCCTAGTGGTTTATACATCTGTCTTGCACTGCAGTTCAGTCCTGATATGGGGAGGCAAACAGTAAGAAATCACGATGTAAAAAAATGGGAGTTTTGAAGCCTGATCTAACACCAGGCTGAAGGCTTTTGATGAATGGGAAGTGGAGAGTATTCATATTGCAGAACACATAAAAGTGTGGCTTCACAGGGGGCTGTAGCAGGGTTACGAGATCTCATTTTCAAATAATAAACTGATTATTCGTAAAAAAAGAGAACCCATGGCAAAAAAAGACAGGTTGTCACTAACGTAAGTCTTTCATCATAACCCATTGTCACATATATAGATCTATACAGGAACAGAGACATAATTATGCCACATCAAAAAGTACACATAAGCACCAACAACAACAACAACAAATGAAAAACAAATAAGAAAAGACTGTAAACTTTCCTCCCCATTCTCTCCCCTGAAACACCCACAATTCCCTGCAGAGAAATCTGCTGAGTCTGTCATTGCTATTGTTCAATAACCATTGTGCCCAGCAAGCAAATCCAGCATTATAACTCCGTCAAGGGCCTAGTGCTAAACATACCACACCCCTTCCTCTTACCCCCACACCCCTCCCTCCCTCCCTCTTCTCCACCATCAGGGTTTTCTACACTGGGGTGAAGCTGCTAGGTCTCCAAGTGCGGTCAGTTCCTTTATTTATTTATTTATTTTATTCTTTTATATTGAGGATAATGGAATAAGCACTTATGTGCTTTTTTACATCCAGTCCCCAAGTGTATGCGGTTTTGTAAATTGTCATCTGTTCCCACCGGCACACAATGGCCTACTCTTACGAAAATCGGAACAGGATTTTAACGTGTACGCAAGATATTCTGCGTGCGTTCGCACACGGGGCCTCAGTTTATAGTCTCATCCGAAGGACTTTTGGGGAGAGTGGAGTCTGCACTGTTAACTCCAGGGGAAAATATCCCCTTGAACGGGAATCGAACCCGGGTCGTCAGATTGCGAGCGCAATGTTCTGACCACTAGGCTATCCCGTCCCGCCTGCTATAACTAGCACCGGCTGGCCCCACTGGGAAGGGCTGGGCTGGGATGGAAAGGACAGCAACTGAGAGTGGAGGAAACTGACAGCCGTGCGTTTCCTCTGTCACATCAGCAAAGCCTATCTGGCCATCCACGGCTTTGTTGGATGAGCGCTTTGATTTGTTGCTTTACAAGATTCAGCGCTATATAAATTCCATATATTATTATTATTATTGTTATTATGGGACTCAGTGGATATGTAAGCGGCTGTCACAGCGCGCAAATCCAACATCGCTCATTCAAAGAGTGCTGAAGTTAGTGCGTCCCCTTCCATTTGCCTTGTCCAAGTGTGGTCAGTTCCTGCTATAATCAGCACCAGCTGGGCTGGGATGGAATGGATAGCAGCTGAGAGCAGCTGAAAGTGGGGGGCAAGTGACAGCTGTGGTGGGCTGAATACACTGCTGTGTGTGCGTGTGTGTGTCTTGAAGGTCCTCTGATAGTGTGGGCAGTATATATGGGGGGTCACTGCTTGTTGGTCAGCTTGCTTTGCTCTCTCTCTCTCTCTCTCTCTCTCTCTCTCTCTCTCTCCCCCTCTCTCTCTCTCTCTCTCTCTCTCTCTCTCTCTCTCTCTCTCTCTCTCTCTCTCTCTCTCTCTCTCTCTCTCGTGCCGGTGGGAACAGATGACAAAATTTACAAAACCGCATACACACGGGACTGGATGTAAAAAAGCACATGAGCGCTTTTCCATTATCCTCGAGAAAGAAAAAAAAAATCCCTCCTCTCTCTCTCTCCCTCTCTCTCGTTCTCTCTCTCTCTCCCTCTCTTCATTCTCTCTCCGTCTCTCTCTCTCTCTCTCTTCCTCTCTCTCTCCCTCCCCCTTTCTCTCTCTCCCCTCTCTCTCCCTCTCTCTCTCCCTCTCTCTCTCCCTCTCTGTTCCCCATCTTCATCTATCTGCTTCAGCCATACAGCTGGCTTCACTGGTCTAGTGCCCTGGTCAACACCTGCTCTCTATGTTGCTCATTCCTGGGCTGTCTATTACTTAATGTTACACATCATGACTATCTATTCCCAAAGTCGCTATGTGGCTACCTTAATGGGTGGGTGGGTGGGGGGGAGAATGGTTATATTATAGGCAAAAGTCTCATCATCAGTGAACCTCTGAAGTCTAGCCAAGAAACAACAACAACAACAAACAACAAAAGATAATCTATAACCTCTCTTCACCAGGCTTGTTACTTAAAAAAACCAAAACAACAACAACTACTGGTAACTCTTACAATGACAGATACATAAAATTCCCCACAGTCGGAATGCAGATACCTAAATGGAAGGGGTAAAAAGCTCTGAGGAACAAGAGAGAAAAAAAAAAAATATATATATATAGTGTGTGTGTAGTGTGTGTGTAGTGTGTAAGTGTGTGTGTAGTGTGTATGTGTAGTGTGTGTGTGTAGTGTGTATGTGTAGTGTGTGTAGTGTGTGTAGTGTGTGTGTGTGTGAGAGTAGTATATTCACCACATATATATATATCAGTCCAGGTACTCAGAGAGTATTATGTCCACATAGAGACTTCCTGCACGCTAAAAAAAAAAAACAATAACAAAAAACAATAAACATCAAGAAGAAAGACGCTGCAAGTGCCACAAGTCAGCTGATCAAAAGCGGAAGAGCACACACACACATACTACACACACACACACTACTCACTACACACACACACTCACACACTCACACACACACTACTCTCTCTCTCACACACACACACACTGACTACACACAAACACACACTACACACACACTACACAAACACCCACACACATCACAGACTACACACACACACACACACACACACACACACACACACACACACTCACACACACACACACACACACACACACACACACACTCACACACACACACACACACACACACACACACACACACACACACACACACACACCACACACACACTCACACACACACACACACACACACACACACACACACGCGCGGAAGCCTTCACTGTTCATTCTGCAGAGACAGCCTTGGCCCCATGAGCCTGTATCCAGGACAGGCACCACTTCAGGTTGGTCAGCATGAACTTCAGGGCCTTGGTCCACTGCTCCTCACAGTTGAACTGAGTTCTGAAAACACACACACATACACAGACATGTGACTAATAAGTTTGAGGGTGGTGTTTGTGGGTTTTTTAAACAGACACAAAAAAAAAAACCAACCCACCTACATTACAACAGAGTTAAATGACACATGGAAATGTGAAAACCTAACCCTGCAAAATCTAAACTCTAGTTTTAAGATGTGGAACACTTTCAGTCTGAAAAATTCTAAAACACCTGTCCCTGAAGATCTAGCCATTTCATGTGAAGGTCTAAGAGCTTTGCCTGAAAAATCTTCAAAACACTTATCTGAAAGTCTCAAAAATTTCATCCTGAAGATCTAAAAACCTCATCCCCGAAAATTCTAAATCCGAAGCCTGAAAACCTAAACATTTCAGCCTGAAAATCTAAACAGCACAGCCTGAAAATCTAAACAGTACAGCCTGAAAATCTTAACATTTCAGCCTGAAAATCTAAACAGTACAGCCTGAAAATCTAAACATTTCAGCCTGAAAATCTAAACATTTGCCTGAAAATCTAAACATTTCCGCCTGAAAATCTAAACATTTGCCTGAAAATCTACATACAAACATACGCATAGCATCTTGCATAAATATCAAAAAACTTATCTTCTCTTGCACACAGAAACACACAGACAAATCTGATGATGACAGTTCTCGAAGGCAAGGTTAAGGGCAGAAGAAGAAGAGGCAGACCACCACCAACATCCTACATTGCCAACATCACAGAGATCAGTGGTCTGGGAGGAGGGCTACAGGAGATCGTAGAACTCAGCAGAGACAGAGAAAGATGGTGAACCCTGGTGGTGGCATTGCAAGGAGCTCCTACTGACAGCAGCGGTGATGGAAAAAGCTGAGCTGAGTTCATGTTCTCTTACTGAAGTGTAGGCCACTATGGCTGACTCTCAGCTGAGATTCAGCAACATAACTGTGTGGGATCTCAGAAAGAAGAGGAGAAGAAGAAGAGGAAGAAGAAGAAGAAGAAGAAGAAGAAGAAGAAGAAGAAGAAGAAGAAGACTTCACTCACTTGACAGAGAAGGAGTTGTGGGTTTCCCGGTCCTGCAGGCGATCTTTGTAGATGACGTAAGGCATGTTGTTGCCGTCGTTGATCTTCTTCCACAACTGACACATAATAAATACAACATACATTTCATACCATTTCATTCCTTGTTGTTTATAGACCACCACCACCACCACCACCACCACCACCACCACCAACCATGAAGGCTATATCAGGGCTGTCACCTTGTTCAATTCCAACATCTTACATTCACATTTATTTCAAGTTCAAAATCAGAACGTTTTAGTCCCCTCAAGTATCCAACACCATCAACTCTCCTACTCCATCCCTCTAAAAAAAGAAAACCCACATCAAAATGACACAGACCTTGATTATTTTAATCCTCAAATATAAAAAGAAACAAACACCTCAAAGTACTGAACAGAAAACATATCAGAAATGTCATATTGGTAAATCGCACTGCAGAACAGACATCTAATGCATGTCCCACTGTTTACAATTTCACAACCTCGTTACCAGAACAAAACAATGCAGGGAAAATGTCTTTTGCCATCTCCAACCGCCCCCCACCCCCCTCTCAACCCCTCCCCCCCCCTCAAAAAAAAGGCTGGAAAATGAACAAGGAAGCAGAAATTCAGCAAGACAGAAAGTAGAGAAAAATATGGAAAACAATGGAAACAAAGAGAATGATAGAAAAGGGGAAATTTCTAGCACAGAACTTCCAAAAGTTGGGGATACCATTGATATATTGTAAGAGTCCCTGGGATCCTCAAAATGAAATTTTAACACAATAGTGGGCATTGTAAAGACCAGGGAGTTTTCCCATCAATGCATTCAGAAGCTCGTCTTGTCTTTATGAAACAAATACTTTCCCTTTTATACAGCTGGGCTGTTTTCTCTAAGCCATTTCCCCTGTTAAAATGCTCAACATTAAAGATCTGTGGATTTTTTTTCTTTCAAATAGCAATTACAAAGGCTTTTGCATAACATAAGAGATATTTCTGAAAATATATTATCACAATCATACACACACACACACACACAACCAAAACTTACCTGTTCAAGACAGTTCAGGAATGCAGCCATACCCAGATCAAATCTGTAAGGAATAAAAAAAAGAAATTTTAAAAAACCTAAAACAAACAAGTAAAAACTCAATGGAACCTTTTTTTTGAGAGATTACACTTAGTACAATTCATTCACTCAAAAATTACATTTATCACAAGAATTCTGTTCTACTAACTCTTTAACCAGATCGTTTATTAAAACACCACTTAACTTCACAGAAATGAGCAAATAAACCAACTTCAGCACTACAAACTTGAAAAAAATATATTGGTGTCTTCAGTAATAGACAGTATATGATAAAGGTGCGTTGCTCCCGAGATGCCAGTATGATGTAAAGAAAGTAACAACACCAAAATAATACCAGAGAAGTGGTCAATCTTGATGGCATTGTTTCCACATTCATATGCCCAAACCTTCGAAATCGAACAGCAGGTTTATTTTTTCTTTGGACTGTTGACTGTGGGAAAAGCTGGGGGAGGGAATTGTTGTTCCACTGATTTTTTTTTTTTATTCTTTTATTTCGAGGATAATGGAATAAGCACACATGTGCTTTATTACATCCAGTCCCTATGTGTATGCAGTTTTGTAAATTTTGTCATCCGTTCCCACCGGCACACAATGGCCTACTCTTCCAAAGAGCGGAACGGGTTTTAACGCGCGCTTTCTTTTGCTTTGTCAGGAGGGAGGGTGTGCATGTGCAACCTAAAGATCACACATTCATTCTTTTTCTTTTTTTTATAGAAAGGACAGGCAAAGGGAACTGACTTGGTGTCCCAGAAGAACTTGAAGCCTCCAGAGCCGTACAGGGTCAGCTCCTTGGGCACGTCCTTCTTCCTGTCCCACTCCAGGTTCTCGATGTAGGAGTAGCTGCCGTAGGGCACCAGCTTGTACCTGGAAACACCACACAACAACTTGTTGTTGGTGTTGTCGTTGTTGTTGGTGTTGTTGTTGCTGCTGCTGTTGGTGGTGTTGTTGTTGTTGTTGTTGCTGCTGCTGCTGCTGTTGTTGGTGTTGTTGTTGTTGCTGTTGTTGTTTGTTCGTTCGTTCGTTCGATGTTCCTGTTGCTGCTGCTGCTGCTGCTGTTGATGTTCAGGTCACAGCATGCAAATCCATTCAAGGGTCCAGGGCCCAGTGTTAAAATTACCCCCTTCTTTTTACTAAGTCCAAGTTGCGGTCAGTTTCTGCTATAATCAGCACCAGCTGGGCTGGGGGGAATGGATAACAGCTGAGAAGATCTGCAAGTGTGGGGAAACTGACAGCTGTGAGGTTGCCTGCATGTAAAGAATTTGAATGCAAGCGCTTAGATTTGTTTGCTTTACAAGATCCAGCCCTACATAAAGTTCACACATTATTATTATTATCATTATCATTCTCCAGCTTAAACACCTTGGGGGGTCACCCAGAAAATGCACTGTTTCACTCACGTAGTTATGAAAATCGCTGTGAGGTGGCAAGTTACACATACTAGACAAGAAGTTTGCATGAATGGCTTTTTTCAAGTATCTCACCACATAGGTAGCCATACTCCGACTCCAGAAATGTTTATTCTTCTGAGATTATTCACAAACAGATAAAACCAAAACTAAACAGATGCAAAAATCAAAATCAAATTCAGCCCCCCCCCCCCCCCTACACACACACACATGCGCACACAAACACACACACACACGCACACACATGCACACACTCAAACACACACAACACATACACGTGCACACACATACGCATACGCATAGGCATTCTACCCACCATGGTATAGTTTTCAAAATTGTTACCTTTCTTTCCCAGTGTTCTTTTAGCATGGAATACTTGAAATGTATATTTTGATCTGTTGTAGTTTAATTAGCTATTTATTCATAAGGTAAATTCATTTCTTTCACTGTATTATAGTTACAGTAGTTAGACAGTTCCTTAACCCTTTTTTCTGAATTGTTTGCCTTTTTGTGTCTAATATCACTTAATGTGAATAGACGTTAAATTGAAGAACAACACATACGCACTCACTCGCTCACTCACTCACACATGCACACACACACACACACACACAGCACACACACACTAACCCACTCAACACCCTCCCCCCCCCCCCCCCCACCCCCCAAACCCCATCTCCCCCATTCCAAGAAGAAGACAACGACAACAAACAAACAAAACAACACGGTTTGAACAACAACAACAAAACCAACTCATATACACACATCAATACAGAACAACCACGATCACACACACACACACACACACACACATCCCATCCCCCATCTTCCCCATTCCAAGAAGACAACAACAAACAACAAACAAAACAACACAGTTTTCACAACAACAACAAAACCAACTCTACACACACACCAATACAGAACAACCACATCACAACATTCACCACACACACACATCCCAAACCCCATCACCCCCCATTCCAAGAAGAAGACAACAACAAACAAACAAACAAACAACACGGTTTGAACAACAACAACAACCAAACCAACTCTCTACACACACCCATCAATACAGAACAACCACGATCACACCATTCACACACACACACACACACACACAGACACACACACACAAACACACACAGACACACACACACACACACACAGACACCCACCCACACATACACACACCCACACACACACAGACACACACACACACACACACCCTTACACACAG
This sequence comes from Rapana venosa, assembly GCA_028751875.1. Classification (NCBI taxonomy): domain Eukaryota; kingdom Metazoa; phylum Mollusca; class Gastropoda; order Neogastropoda; family Muricidae; genus Rapana; species Rapana venosa. The sequence goes on from CM054135.1 coordinate 8,223,374, forward strand.
ACACACACACACACACACACACACACACTGACACAGACACACACACACACACACACACAGACAGGCAACAGCACGGCGGCTATACTTGTCAAAGGTGAGGTCCACTTTGCGGGCCAGCGAGTGCAGCAGGAGCGCTGCCTGCCCCCAGGCGGCGTTGATCTCGCTCCACTCCACCTGGATGTTGGGCAGACGACCCAGACGGAAGCCGTTGATGGTGCCGAACGGGCCACTGTGCCTGCACCACGCCAGCACACGTCGTTGACAATAATGCACACGCCGTCAGCGCCTGGGCTTTATCACAGTTCTTGATTAAACCATTGACGCTGGGGGCAACAGCAAAGTGAGAGGCTGTATGACCAGTGGCTTTCATTCCCACTCATGGAATTCCGCTTTACAGCTTAGTCTTTAGTGATCGACTAGGACTCTCTGACTAGGAGGCTTGACTCACACAGTCCTTATGTGCTGCAGCCCTGGGGGCTGGTTGGCCTTTGGAGAACATCTCCAACGCTGACTGTCCTTATGCCCACTTGGCCGAGAGAGTGGGGATGTACTGTGGGCAAGGCATCTCCACTATAATCAAATTTCTGCCCAATTTCCGAAACAGCAGCTGCCTCCTCTGCTGTTTTGGAGGTCATCGTCGAACACGACAGACAAACATACAGCACGCAAAATCCAGCAGTAACTCAAGTCAAGGGTCGGTCCAGGACCCAGTGCTAAAATCGGCACACCCCTTCCTTTTACCACCCCCCCTACACCCCTCCCTCCCTTGTCTTATTATTTATTTATTTATTATTTTATTTATTCTTTTATATCGAGGATAATGGAATAAGCACTCATGTGCTTTTTTACATCTAGTCCCCGTGTGTATGCGGTTTTGTCAATTTTGTCATCTGTTTCCACCAGCACACAATGGCCTACTCTTCCGAAAAAGCGAAACAGGATTTAACGTGTGCACAATATGTTCTGAATGTGTTCAAACACGGGGGCTCGGTTTAAAGTCTCATCCGAAGGACTTGACTTCACCCTCCCAGTTATCTACACTGTTTATTTATTTATTTGTTTATTCTTTTATATCGAGGATAATGGAATAAGCACTCTCATGTGCTTTTTTTTACATCCAGTCCCCGTGTGTGTATGCGGTTTTGTAAATTTCGTCATCTGTTTCCACAGACTTGCTGTCATCTGTGACATTAAGAAAGGCACATAGCTGCCCAGTCCAAGTGTGGTCAGTTCCTGCTGTGATTAGCACCAGCTGGCCCCAGCTGAGCAGGGATGGAATGGATAGCAGCTGAGAGCAGCTGAAAGTGGGGGAAACTGACAGCTGTGAAAGGAGAATAGCACAAACATGGTAGACTATATGGTCTACCATGGTCCTTCGGATGAGACTCTAAACCGAGGCACTGTGTGTGCCAACGCACGCAGAACATCTTGCGCACACGTTAAAATCCTGTTCCGCTTTTCGTAAGAGTAGGCCATTGTGTGCCGGTGGGAACAGATGACAATTTACAAAACCGCATACACACAGGGACTGGACGTTAAAAAAAAGCACATAAGTGCTTATTCCATTATCCTCGATATAAAAGAATAAAATAAATAAAATCTTTAAAAAACATCATCAGTGTCAACATCATAATGACTGGTGAGCCTCTGGAAGGAGGGCTCATCTTTTAAATATCTGAGAATCTACAGTGACGAAAGAAAAGACAGACCACATCAGAATCGTTAACAGCTACAACAGTGTTAGTCACACTGTTTACAGACAAACAAAACTGTTTGTGTCACCTACTACCCACACCTCTCTCTCTCTCTCTCTTTCTTTCTTTCTCTCTCTTTCTCTCATCACACCCCTCACACACACCACACACATGCCAGCACACACCCACACACACACACACATACAGAGCACTGACCAGATATGGAAGGTGGAGTTGAAGACGTTGACCTGTTTCAGTTTGTTCAGCTGAGCTGCCGCAAACTGCATCTGGTTCTCTACGCTACACATACCACAGGCCATACATCAGTGTACATGAATCACAAATTATTGGTTCTCTACGCTACACATACCATAGGCCATACATCAGAGTACATGTATCACAAATTACTGATTCTCTATACTGCACATACCATAGGCCATACATCAGTATACATGTATCACAAATTACTGATTCTCTATACTGCACATACCATAGGCCATACATCAGTATACATGTATCACAAATTACTGATTCTCTATACTGCACATACCATAGGCCATATCACAACTGTGAAAAGACGTTACAATAAATTTGAACATCAGTGTACATCACAAATTACTGATTCTCTATACTGCACATACCATAGGCCATACATCAGTGTACATCACAAATTATTGGTTCTCTATACTGCTCATACCATAGGCCATACATCAGAGTACATCACAAATAATTGGTTCTCTATACTGCTCACACCATAGGCCATACATCAGTGTACATTACAAATTATTGGTTCTCTATATTGCACATACCATAGGCCATACATCAGCATACATGAATCACAAATTATTGATTCTTTATACTGCACATACCATAGGCCATACATCAGTGTACATCACAAATTATTGGTTTTCTATTCTGCACATACCATAGGCCATACATCAGTGTACATGAATCACAAATTACTGATTCTCTGTACAGCACATACCATAGGCCATACATCAGTGTACATCACAAATTACTGATTCTCTATATTGCACATACCATAGGCCATACATCAGTGTACATGTATCACAAATTATTGGTTCTCTATACTGTTCATACCATAGGCCATACATCAGTGTACATCACAAATTATTGGTTCTCTATACTGCACATACCATGGACCATACATCAGTGTACATCATAAATTACTGATTCTCTATACTGCACATACCATAGGCCATACATCAGTGTACATGTATCACAAATTATTGGTTCTCTATACTGTTCATACCATAGGCCATACATCAGTGTACATCACAAATTATTGGTTCTCTATACTGCACATACCATGGACCATACATCAGTGTACATCATAAATTACTGATTCTCTATACTGCACATACCATGGACCATACATCAGTGTACATCATAAATTACTGATTATCTATACTGCACATACCATAGGCCATACATCAGTGTACATCACAAATGATTCATTCTCTATACTGCACATACCATGGGCCATACATCAGTGTTCAACATCAGTCATAACTAATTCTCTACGCTGCACATACCATGAACTCCCGTTTTTGAAAATGTTAAGAGCTGTGAATAAAAACCATGAAAATGACAAGACTGCACAAATCTTACCTGCCAGCAAAGAGAAAAGAGTCTCCACTGCAGACTAGAAGTTCTAAACAATCTCACCTTCAAACAAAACTAAGAGACAACAGACAAAGGGGAGAAAAAGTGAGTCTCTCACCTCATCTGTTCGTCCTCCAGTTCCATCCTGTGACGTTTAAGGTCTGCGTATTCCCTGTAGTACCTGTAACAGGCACTGCCTACTACAACCACAGTCAGTTACATTTTCGTGAAGCTTTACTTAACTCTGCAGCGAATGGAACTGTTGCCACTGACAAAGCACCAAGTGGCATGAGCTTTCAACAACAACAAAATAAAAGACAGTGATTAAAATGTATACAAATTCAACAATGCTACACAATAAAAGGGATGCTAAATTCAATATCTGACTTTGCAAATAGGTTTAAACTTCAACCCCAATAGTCCCAATAGCACTGTGTGCTGTCACTTACTGGTATAGGGCTCTTAAGTCTTGACTTCATTTCTTTTTCTTACTCAAAATTTGTAACTTTCTCCTTTGAAACACAGCCAACTGTCAGCGTAACGTTCATTTTTGGCGGAAACAAAGCCACCACAGAATCACACCATGGTTCTGGCATACATTTATATACAGATTTCTTCAAGTGAAATTCAGGCTGCTCTCCCCAGGGAGGGCATGTTGCCACAAGAGCAGCAGCACCCTATCTCTTTGTCTCTTCCTGTCAGCATGTGTATTTGTCTCCCTATCAGAGCGCTCAGCTGGAGCTCCAAGGTTCACCAATGGCGAGATTTTTGCACATGCGACCGTTTTTTTCCCATCATTAAAGGTAGCCGCATTCTGCCTCTGGGGAAACTGCCAGGGACAACTCTCTTGCTACCATGAGTCTTTTACATGCGCTGAATGCGTGTTACACACGTGGACCTGGATTTATCGTCTCATGCGAAAACTAGCACCTGGACCACCACGCCACTAGAGTGAAGGAACGTACTTGGCCTCGGACTCTTCCATTTTCTTGGCCTCCTCCTTCTGTTGGGAGACCAGGTCCTCCACCTTGTGCTGCTCCTCCTCCACCTTCTCCAGCTCCTGAACCAGCCGCTCCTCCTCTGACCGCAGCTGCCAACACACACACACACATTATGCAGGTAGGCATGCAAGCACGCATGCACACATGCATGGACTAACATGTTCATGTGCACGTGTACATCTGTATGTGTACATGCACTGCCAACAACCGCACACACACATGCATGCACATATCCATGCAGGCACACACACACACACACAAGCATGTATACACACACACACTGATGCATGCACACATGCACACACAAACACACACACACTCAATCTGAATGTCAAAGTCCTTCAGATGAGACAATAAAACCGAGGCCCCGTGTTCGAATGCATGCAGAACATCTTACGCACATGTTAAATCCTGTTCCACTTTTCAGAAGAGTAGGCCATTGTGTGCCGGTGGAAACAGATGACAAAATTTACAAAACCGCATACACACGGGGACTGATTGTAAAAAAGCACATGTATCCTCGATATAAAAGAATAAATAAATAAATAAATAAAAAACAATCTCTCACTCTCTCTCACTCTCTCACCTACTCGCTCACACACACACACACACACACCACACACTACACACAAACACACACACACACAACTTTGAACATCCCTTTCACTGCCTCAACCTCCTATATGTATGACTTCATTTTGCCTCTTACACATCAGCAGTGCTTGGACTAGTCTGACCATGCAGACAAACAAACAGGTTACTGGTCTTTCAACAACATCAAAGCACTCTGAGAGATGGCAAAAACTTTCACAGACCTCAGTAAAAATAAAAAATTCTCGGGAGAACTGGACAGCAGAAAGTCTTCATACCAATAAGCCTCCATCTAGCAAATGATCTTACCCTCAACTTCTCACACTCTGATATCTCTGCAGCAGCATTTTGAGAGAGAGACAAAAACTGTTGGAAACCCATTTACACAGCCATACTGATGGGAGTTTTAGCCCAGACCAATTTCTCTGTGACTTCCTTTTTTCACGGTTGTTTTGACACAAAGTAATCGGGGAACACCTACCTGTTGCCCAAAGATACTGCTATATTTCTGCTTTGTGTGAAAGGCTCTGGCAGAAGCAGCAGCATTTGGTCATATGGAGAACACATCTCCTATAAGGCCTTCCAACCTGAAATCTTATTCCTCAATATTTCCCCTATTTGATCGTTTTTTCCTTTTCGCTTTTCAACAAGCTTATGAGACAGAAGACTGAAATATCTCAAAACTGAGTTATTTTTCTACAACAGTTTACATAATACCAAAATTCAGACTTTTTTTAATTTTATTAGGCCAACCTGTTCCAGTTCACTGTCCAGGGCAGCTTCGTCCTCACAGTCTTCTGTGGCGTTCAGCTGATCCAAGAAATCCCTGCAGTCAGCAAATACACACACAATGCAATGAGTGTCTGCACGTATGAATGAAAGTCTTCAGGTATGAATGAAAGTATTCAGGTACGAATGAAAGTCTTCAGACCTGTGTGAATGAAAGTCTTCAGGTATGAATGAAAGTCTTCAGGTATGAATGAAAGTCTTCAGGTACGAATGAAAGTCTTCAGGTATGAGTGAAAGTCTTCAGGTATGAGTGAAAGTCTTCAGGTACAAATGAAAGTCTTCAGGTATGAGTGAAAGTCTTCAGGTATGAGTGAAAGTCTTCAGGTACAAATGAAAGTCTTCAGGTATGAGTGAAAGTCTTCAGGTATGAGTGCAAGTCTTCAGGTATGAGTGAAAGTCTTCAGGTACGAATGAGTCTTCAGACCTGTGTGAATGACAGTCTTCAGACCTGTGTGAATGTCTTCAGACCTGTGTGAATGAAAGTCTTCAGGTATGAGTGAAAGTCTTCAGGTACGAATGAGTCTTCAGACCTGTGTGAATGACAGTATTCAGACCTGTGTGAATGACAGTATTCAGACCTGTGTAAATGAAAGTTTTCAGGTAAGAATGAAAACCTTCAGATATGGATAAAAAGTATTCAGACCTGAATGAATGAAACAGATGATAACAACTGGATAAATGGCATGGGAACAGCAGCACAAAGATGCCACATAAGAAAAGACAGGAAAAAAGAGATGATACATGAAAAAGACACACACTTTTTCTTTTTTTAAAGGAAACAAAAACTGTATCTGGGATGTTTAAAATTTCTAGTGTATATGTACTCACTGAAAGAGTTCCTTTGCTTTCCTGGTATTCTTACTAGGTTATCTCACACATACACACACATACACACACAACACACACACACACATACACACACACACACACATACACACATTCTCTCTCTCTCTCTCTCTCTCTCTCTCTCTCTCACACACACACAAACACACACACACACACATATGCAACATATATGCACACACAGAACACACACACATACATAGATAGATCTATACTTACACACAACACACATACACACACACACACACACAAACAACACACACACAAAACACACACGAACAACACACACACACACACAGAGAATCATAACCAACCAACCTATAATCTCGACATTCATCCTCTGTCTGTTTCAACTCTTGGTCAAGCCTGTCCAGCAGAGTGTCTGTACATTCCTGAAAAAAGACAACAGTCCACTTGTGTTTGACAAAAAAACAAAAACAAAAAAACACCCATCAATCCAGTCTTGTTGATTATAGCCCAGCTGACCACAGAGGCCATATTGGGCTTGTCGCCTTGTAGAATTTCTATATCTCTGGTTTTTTGTTTTGTGTCTTCAGCCAGTGGTGACCGTTTTTGCCCACCATAAAGGTAGCTGCATTCCAACCTCAGGGATGTATGCTGGGTATGTTCAAGCATGTGCGTGTGTGTGTGTGTGTGTGTGTGTGTGTGTGTGTGTGTGTGTGTGATGTGTGTGAGAGTGTGTGTGTGTGTAGTGATGTGGTGTGTGTGTTGTGTTGTTAAGTTGTGTGAATGTTGTGTTGTTGTGTGTGTGCGGTGCATGTGTGTGTGTGTGTGTGTGTGCGGCTGTGTGTGTGTGTTGTGGTGTTGTTGTGTGTGTATAGGTGTGCGTTGTTTGTGAGTGTGTGTGTGTGTTTTGAGATGTGTGTGTGGTGTGTTAGTGTGTGTGTGTGTGTGTGTGTGTGTGTGTGTGTGTGTGTGTGTGTGCTGTGTGTGTGTGTGTGTGTGTGTGTGGTGGTGTGTGTTGTTTGTGTGTGTGTGTGTGTGTGTGGTGTTGTGAGTGTGGTATGTTGGGCACATGTGTGTGTGTGCATGTGTGTGTGTATTGTGCATGAGTGTGTATGTATGCATGAGTGTGGGCATGTGTGTGTATGTGGGCTGTGTGCATGAGTGTGTATGTATGCATGAGTGTGGTGTGTGTGGGCATGTGTGCATGAGTGTGTATGTATGCATGAGTGTGTATGTATGCATGAGTGTGTGTGAGTGTGAGTGTGTGTGTGCACACGCGCGTGTGTATGTATGCATGTGTGTGTGTTTTTGGTGTTGACACAGACCATTTGGCTTATTTCTTGTAACATTACAAACCAAAGAACCACACTGTCATTTTTTCCAGTTTCTACAACTCGGCTCACCCCCCTTTGCACTCCTCTCTCTCTCTCCTCCCCCTTCCCTTCCACAAACAAACAAACAAACCAACAAACAACAAGCTTGCAGTCAGTACAAACAAACAGACACAGGACAGACGGGATAGCCTAGTGGTTAGAACATTGCACTCGCAATTGGACAACCCGGGTTTGATTCCCATTCGAGGGGATATTTTTCCCCTGGAGTTAACATCAGTGTAGACTCCACTCTCCCCAAAAAGTCCTTCGGATGAGACTATAAACCCGAGGCCCCATGTGCGAACGCATGCAGAACATCTTGCGCGCACGTTAAATCCTGTTCCGCTTTTCGTAAAAGTAGGCCATTGTGTGCCGGTGGGAACGGATGAACAAAATTTACAAAACCGCATACACACGGGGACTGGATGTAAAAAAAAGCACATAAGTGCTTATTCCATTATCCTCGATATAAAAGAATAAATGAATGAAAAATGAATGAGAAGTACAGACCTCGCAGAGGGGGTGGTCTATCTCCGACTGGCCCGACATGAAGTCAAACAGCGCTGCAGACACCTGCAACACAGACAGCAACAGCACACCAGCATCAGTCATCTCCCCTTTCATTCATCATCACTCTGCAGCACACACAGCATCAGTCATCTCCCCTTACATTCATCATCACTCTGCAGCACACACAGCAACAGCACCCCAGCATCAGTCATCTCCCCTTTCATTCATCATCACTCTGCAGCACACACAGCAACAGCACCCCAGCATCAGTCATCTCCCCTTTCATTCATCATCACTCTGCAGCACACACAGCAACAGCACACCAGCATCAGTCATCTCCCCTTTCATTCATCATCACTCTGCAGCACACACAGCATCAGCATCATCCCCTTTCATTCATCATCACTCTGCAGCACACACAGCAACAGCACCAGCATCAGTCATCTCCCCTTTCATTCATCATCACTCTGCAGCACACACAGCATCAGTCATCTCCCCTTTCATTCATCACCACTCTGCAGCACACACAGCAACAGCACACCAGCATCAGTCATCTCCCCTTACATTCATCATCACTCTGCGCAGCACACAGCATCAGTCATCTCCCCTTTCATTCATCATCACTCTGCAGCACACACAGCAACAGCACACCAGCATCAGTCATCTCCCCTTTCATTCATCATCACTCTGCAGCACACACAGCATCAGTCATCTCCCCTTTCATTCATCACCACTCTGCAGCACACACAGCAACAGCACACCAGCATCAGTCATCTCCCCTTACATTCATCATCACTCTGCAGCACACACAGCATCAGTCATCTCCCCTTTCATTCATCATCACTCTGCAGCACACACACCATCAGTCATCTCCCCTTTCATTCATCATCACTCTGCAGCACACACAGCATCAGTCATCTCCCCTTTCATTCATCATCACTCTGCAGCACACACAGCATCAGTCATCTCCCCTTTCATTATCATCACTTGCAGCACACACCAGCACAGATCAGTCATCTCCCTTTCATTCATCATCACTCTGCAGCACACACAGCATCAGTCATCTCCCCTTTCATTCATCACCACGCTGCAGCACACCAGCATCAGTCATCTCCCCTTTCACTCATCATCACTCTGCAGCACACACAGCAACAGCACACCAGCATCAGTCATCTCCTCTTTCATTCATCACCACTCTGCAGCACACCAGCTTCAGTCATCTCCCCTTTCAAGCATCATCACTCTGCCTACAACAGAAAAGTATCATTTGTTTAACCTTTTCCCTATAGGTAGCCCGCTATAGGGTAACCAACTATGTATTAGCCCTTCCCTCTGTATCACCCACTACTACTGGGTTACAGGAGCATACAAATGTGCACAGTGCACGTGTACTGGGAAAGAGGGGTTCTCTCCCTTAACGTAGGAATAGTGTTAAGGAAAACATAGTTCTAACTTCGAAGCCAATACAGCTGACCTTGGGAGACAACTGCAGTTCTGTCATAAAGATTGACTCTACTTGGGGTTGCTTCCCCTGATATAACTTCTGGGGATGGGGTTTGCTGTTTTTTTTCGGGGATGAGGGGCAGTTTTTTTTTTTTTTGTTGTGTGTGTGTGTGTGTGTGTGTGTGTGTGTGTGGGTGGTGTTGTGGTGTGTGTGTGCCAGATTTCTAAGAGGATTGTGTTTGTTGGCCCTGCTGACTTCATGGATTATCATGACATGAGATTAGAGTGATGTTGCCAATGAGAGAAGCTGGGGGTCCGCAGTCTTGCCTTGACAAACACTCTCCTCACCAGGTTCATATGTACATTGGTTTCGTAGTGCACGGCCTGCATATATATTTTAATCTAATTTCCTTTCATTCATTAATGTTAGAAGCTTTCTTCTTGTTCCCAGTTCCTGTGGTGTGCTTTCGTTTGTTCTTCTATCTGCCCACCTGACCCTGAGCAACAACTCAAAACTCAACTGTCTCCATCGCCGCTGTTGTCCGTAGGCGCTCCACGCAATGCCATCACCAGGGTTTGCCATCTCTCTCTGTCTCTGCTGAGTTCTAGGGTCTCCTGTAGCCATCCCAGACCACTGATCTCAGTGATGTTGGCACTCTTAGATGTTGGTGGTCTGCCTCTTTTTCTTCTGTCTTCAGCCTTCTGTTGGTCTAAGCTGCTTAGGGTTTTTTTTTTAATCATCTTTTCTTTGTGTCCAAGATTCACAGCCATATATGACAGCATGACCGGCCATACAAAGCGTATCAATGTTTTCACTTTTAGCAGGGCTAAGTGAGATATCATTAACCTTTTCCCTATGGGTAACCCGCTATATGGTAACCAACCATTTACTAACCCTTCCCTACATATCACCCACTACTGGTTAGAGTAGCATACAAGAGGGGTTCACTCCCTTAACATAGGGATAGAGTTAGAAATGTGTGTTGGAGAGAAGAGAAGAACCGCAGCGTGCATACCCTCAACCTGTGGCTGAGGTGCTCCATGTTCCCAGTGCCTGGGTCCTCCAGGAAGGTGAAGTCA
>CM054135.1:8239290-8281790 GCA_028751875.1 Rapana venosa
TGCTTACAATGACTTTTCCTTTCTTACAGGTAGGTTCACACCTTTGGGTTTCCACCAGGATAGTTCAGGATTCTGTAACTGCATAAGTGGTGCTGTGGCTGGAGACAGCTGGTGTGTCAAAGACAAGGATTTCTATTCTTTTTCCTCTTCTTCTTTTTTTTAGTAAACATTTTCTGACGATGATTTTATCTGTTTTTGTTTTTTTACTCACATGAAGAATAAGTTCAGGCAATATCTCTTTTTTTTTTTTTTAAAGGGGAGGGAGGGGTTGCTAGCCTTGCCCTTTCTTCATAGTTTGACCGAAAAATCGAACTGAATGTCAAGTCTTTTGGAGAACACTCTAAACCAGTCGGACCCTGTTCCAATGGACTTGTGCACATCAAAAGAACCTATGACAGTTGAAAATAAAAAAAGAATGGGGAAGTACCTATCGAGTGTCCTGGCAAAATTGATGATAGGTTCAATTCTCAATTGTATCCTCGAAGTCGGAATGCAGCTACCTTCAGTGCAAGGAGGAGGATGGGAGGGTGGGGGGGGGGGGTTGCATACACAAATCTCAAGATTGGTGGCGAACCTTGAAGCTCTAGAAGAGCAATGGGAAAAATAAAAGGGGAAAATCTGTTAAGCCATACAGACACATCTGGAAAACAAATGATACATGAGCTAATAATATGACGTAATAGTCTTTGAATTAATGTCCATGCAAATTATGTGATTTGGATGACAAACAAACAAAAACAAAAATAAAAACAAAACAAAAAGCCTCACCAAATCAAGTACGTTTAAATAACTACCAACTGACAAGCAAGATTTACAGAATTTAAAGGAATCTTATTAGCAGTGAATAAAATAAACATAACGTTATCTCAAGTATTAACTCAGTATTGTGGAGGATGTACGATCATGTTTTTTCTGCCTTCAAAATGAGGGTAAAAATGTCTTGAAAACCTGGGCATTAAAAAAGTATATGCTGATTTGTAAATCGTATAAGCCTACCACAAGGGCACAATACATTCTTACTAAATTTTGTTTTATTGTAGAACATTGATGTAATAGTTCTACTCATATGTAAGCACCTTATTACAATGGAAATTCTGATAATTTTTTATAAAAAACTCTGTGTGTGTATGTATGCTGCTTGTCTGTACATACATGTGTATGCATGTGCATGTTTTGTATACTTGTGTATGTGTTCATGTCCACTGCAGGGCAAAGGATAAAAATACATGTAAATTACTTTTTCTGCACGCACTTAATATGTGTGTGTGTGTGTGTGTGTGTGTGTGCGCGCGCGCGCGCGCGTGCGTGCGTGCGTGCATATATAGGCACACAGTATTTAAGTTCGTTTTGGTCCATTTCCGTAACCATGTTTTTAATGGTATAAAAAGCGTGGGCATCAAGCTGTAGTAACACGTTGTTTAAATGTTTATGGTTGCCGGCTGCATGCTGCCTTGTCGGCTGATCACAGCAGGCAGATTGTGCAACAAGATCGACAGAACGGTAGGTATTTTTACATCATGCTGTTCTTCTGTTTAATTAGCGTTCGATTATGTACTGAAACTGTTCCTTACAAAGTTTATTTTTCTGCAGTATTGAGTGTCCTACTGATTTCTCTTCCCATTCCTCTAGTTACTGTTACCCACCCGTCTTCTACAGTAAAAGATGCAAGATTTTGTCAAAGCCAATCTGGGAGAACGAACATTTTCTACCCACTTTAAGGCTTAACAGTCTATAAAGACTCGGAGACAGCCTTCCACAACTGAAAGTGATAGGAAATCGATCTTTCTGTAAAGAATTATCACAACCACACACAAAATCATCCTGAACGACACCCCCCCCCCCCCCCCCCCCCCCCCCCCCCAACCTCCACAACACACACAGTGACACACACACTCACACTCAAGCACACACTCAAGACATTAATAACTAGATTTATTACTAAATCAGTATATTGAAATACAGAAGTAAAAGTGATAAATTCATCCCCTGAAGTTGGAGTATGACTTGACTGACTTCTGTGTGCCCAGATTATAATATTTGAAAACATATCATACATGATACAAACTTATTCTATGTGCCCTCTGGCAGTGATTCTGGTATGTGTTGAGTGAGATGGATTTCGTATTATTATGCCATTTATGGGTAGCCCCCAGGGTGCTTAGCTGGGAAAATTCCAGCAACAGCATTAATAAAAACCAAAATATTTACAAGTAATACAGAAAGAGCAATACTTTCAGAAAGATAAGGGAGAAGAAAACAAATGATGCTCCATAGTTTGCATGCAACTGAGGCTGGCAAACAAAAAACAAAAAAAAGCACCCCCCCCAAAAAACAAAAAAAAGTTATATAACTTTGGCACACTTTTTGTATTTTTTTTTTTTTGTTCAGTTACATTCTGGTTTTTATATGAAGAATTTTGCCAGATGGTGTTTTTCCCAAAGCCACCAAACACCAAGAATCTAACAAGTGCCAATGGAATAAACATCTACATCCCCCATCCCATTCTACAGCCCCATTGTCTTCACTCTTTGTTACCTTTAGAGGAAAGGACGTTGTGCCAAAACCAAAAACAAAAGTGATGTATTCAAAAACCCATTTCTAATCAGTAATCAGTTTGCCAAAGATCCTCCCACTATCATACTACCAAGTTTCTGTTATTTTGAATTATCTCCCACACTCAGAAATATTCCATCATGCTTTCAAAATTAATCAGAAGACTTGCTGCAAGAAAAGAAAACAACAATTCTAACCTATCATATATAGCATCAACCAACTTCTTCTCTGTTTAACGCTCAGACAGAAACTATTAGTATTTGTGAACTATTGTTGTCTGTTATATTCAGAGAGAAAATCGGTTGTGCTGCCACTAATCACCTGACAAGTCAGGCCTAGCACATCTGACTTTGGTGCAAGAGAGAAAATGTGTGTTTTCTTTAGTCTTTCAGGAAAAAAGGCGGAAGAGTGGACCAAGAAGGCAGAAAATAGACAAGGAGTTGACAGGAAGAAAAGGAACAAGACAGAAACAAAGAGAGGGATAAAAAAAAAAAAGAAATAAGAGGGAATTCCTTGCACATACACTCCAGAAGGTGGGGATGCTTTTTTTCTGACAGGTCCCCAGCATCCCCACTGGGGAAGTCAGCCTTAAAATAGAATGTTATTGTAATTTTGATAATAACGATTATAACAACATTCATGGGCACAAGATGCTTAACATATGTGTGTGTTGTGTTTGCACTGCAGTCTCATCTGAAGAACTTACAATTTACATGGGAAATAGAACTGGTCGGTGTTCAGTTTATGATGGGACAGTTCATTGAGACTTGAACCTGCACCTTCAGATTGCATTTATAAGATAACAAGGACAGGGATGGGATAGTCTGGTGGTTAGAGTGATGCACATTGCGCTTGTGATCTGCTGACCCAGGTTTGAATCTCGTTCAAGAGGAATTTTCCTCTGGAGTTAACATCAGTGATGACTCCACTCCCCACCCCACCCCTACCCCAAGTCCTTTGGATGAGACTATACACCAAGGTCCTATGTGCAAACGCTCGCAGAACATCTTGCACACACATTAAAACCTGTTCTGTTTTTCAGAAGAGTAGGTCATTGTGTGCTGGTTGGAACAGATGACAAAATTTACAAACTTGCATACACACGGGGACTGAATCATGTAATAAAAGAACATGAGAGCTTATTCCATTATCCTCAACATGAATGAAAAACAAATAAATGACTAGCTAAACACTGAGTCCTTCCTCACCCCTCTCCTCCACTTAAGGAAAGAAATATTAATTAGTTCTCTCGGGTTGTCAAAAGCTGATTGCTATTACCATTAGAACGAAAATCCCAAATGTCAACAATTTCGTTTCCAGACAAGCTAGTTTATTTTAGAATTTGACATTTTCGTTAGAGATCAGTTTACTTCAAGAATTAGTCGTGACCTTTCTTGCTGATAGTTTGATTTCTCCTCTGTGCTATACCGTACATTGCTTGAAGTTTGTGTGCATGCATCTGTGGCACATTCATTTGTGTGCAGATGTCTCAGTTTTTATGTGTCCCTGATTGTGTGTGGCCTTTTGAGTGTGTATATATGTAAACTCTGTGTGTGTTATTTTATTTTATTTTTTTATTTCAAGGATAATGGAATAAGCATTCATGTGCTTTTTTTTACATCCAGTCCCTGTGTGTATGCAATTTTGTAAATTTTGTGATCCGTTCCCACCAGCACACAATGGCCTACTCTTCCAAAAAGCGGAACAGGTTTTAATGTGTGCGCAAGATGTTCTGCATGCATTCGCACATGGGACCTTGGCTTATAGTCTTATCCAAAGGATGTGTGTCTGTGTGTGTGTGTGTGTTGGTATGCAAGCATGCATACAACCATGTACCATGTGAGTGTCAGAAGCAGCCACGTTTTTAGGCAAGAAAAAAAAGAAAGCAACAACATGAGAATGACCAGTTTTTGCCTGCTTCCTTTTTTGTTTTTTTTTAACAGTTGAGAAAATAATTCAAATGTCAACAATCACCATTTACAAGCAAGTTTTTTTGTTTTTTTTTCTAAAGGAAGTTAAAAAACCAGACAAATCATGAAATATCAGATTTTTTAAAAAATCTATAAACATAATTATACAGAAGTTGTACCAAAGATACTTTTGTGTGTGTGTTTGTTTTAATCAACCAACAGCATAAACTAACTTACAAGATGACATCCAGTTCTTCGAAAAGAAAACCCACCCGGCTTTCCTCTTGATGTAATTCAGAGTGATCAAGGCATTGATTTTTCCCTCCCCCCCCCATGCCATAGCCCAGACAGGTATGCAGGTACAGTGCAGTGCCAGACTGGTTAGTTACACTGTATATATCCCGGAATTTACATGTATGGCTTCGGCTTCTCCTGGAGACCATCCCCATGGCAACAGCAAACCTACTGAAAAAAATGTCGGAATCAATATGTCCTGTCACTAGCATAGAACTTTTCCCCCTCCATGGAAGATAATTGTTTGTTGGAGCTGCAGTTTTAATTGAGATAGGTTGGTAAGGGTGGGGTGGGGGGGGGGGGGGGGGGAGGTGGCTGCTGGAGTGAAAAGAATAGAATTTTGTAACTTTACCTAGTGTGTTTTTCTGGTCAGTTTGACGGTTTTTCTTTCTGCTTGCATTTCATTATGAGTTAATATATTTATGTGGGTATTAGTGATATATATATATATATATATATATATATATATATATATATATATTATATATGGAGAGAGATGTAAACATCTATCTAGGCTACAATAACAGTGACATTCTGTGGAGTCAGAATTGCAGTGTTCTGTGTGTGTGTGAATGAGTTTGTGTGTGTGTGTTTATTTATTTTATTGATTTATTTATTCATTTATATCAAGGATAATGGAATAAGCACTCATGTGCTTTTTTTACATCCAGTCCTCGTGTGTACGAAGTTTTGTAAATTTTGTTATCTGTTCCCACCGGCACACAATGGCCTTCTCTTTCGAAAAGCAGAGCAGGATTTAACATGTGCACAAGATGTTCTACAAGCATTTACACATGGGGCCTTGGTTTATAGTCTCATCCGTGTGTGTGTGTTTGTTTGTGTGTGTGTGAGTGTGTGTGTGTGTGTGTGTGAACAAGCATTACTGAATGCTTGTGTACACCTTTATCTGTGTAAATGTGTTTGTAGGCTTGTGTGTCGTATTACTTAATAAGTATGTGCATGTATCTTTACTCACATATATATACACACACATGCACACACACATTCATGAGCATACACACACATACACATGCACACACTCACACTCATGGGCATACACATACCACACACACACACACACACACACACCACACACACACACACTTACACATTATATATCCCCTCCACGGGACCAAAACAGTAATTCTAACAGAACTTCAAAACCTAAGTTTTCCCCCCAACACACTCACAATACAAACAACATTTCTACAGAAACGGCATCACAGAAGAAATGACGACACAACAGCATTGTCCACCCTCAGAGGCCGAACACGCATGACACGGGGAGAATGATTGAAATGAATTGCGTTGCCAGGGATCGATATCGTCCCCTTGCCAGGCCGATGTGAATCATTACAGGTCTTTGATCTGTCAGGGAGAAAACTTTCCCTGATTGGCATGACTTTGGTCTGCCCTCCAGCTTGTTAGTTCATTTGTTCATTTGTTGACAACTAACACACCCCCCCCCCCCCCCCCCCCCCCCCCCCCCCCCCCCCCCCCCCCCCCCCCCCCCCCCTGCCACACACACATACCCTTTCCTGTTTGCTTCTGCTTCTTCTCTTTGTATTTTTGTTGGGGTTTTTTTCCTCCCCCTTTGCTGAACATGCTTGGAGGCACGTACTTGCCTACTCACATTCACTATGTGTGGATGTATTATATATATATATGCAGACACAGAGGCATATGTGGTTACAAAGGCACATGCACAGACACATGTATGATAAACACACACACAAATGTAATGTATGTGTGCACATGCTTACACACTGTGCATGCATACATGCATGCATGTGCTCACACATACATATGCGTGTGCATGCACGCATGCACCTACACACACACTCACACTCACACTGTCTTTTTGTCAGTCTGTCTCCCTCTCTTTCTCGTCTGTCTGTCTCTCCATACACCCCCACACACACACCCACACACCACACACACACACACACACACACAACACACACACACACACACACACACACACACACAGATAGAAGCCCTTCTGATGAGACTATAAACCGAGGCCCCGTGTTCGAACGCACGCAGAACATCTTGCGCACATGTTAAATCCTGTTCCGCTTTTCAGAAGAGTAGGCCATTGTGTGCCGGTGGAAACAGATGACAAAATTTACAAAACCGCATACACACGGGGACTGGATGTAAATAGCACATGAGTGCTTATTCCATTATCCTTGATTTAAAAGAATAAATAAATAAAAAATAAATAAATAGAGATCTGTACACACACACAAGCATGCGTGCGCACGCACACACACACACTGTTTTGTGTTGTTGATTTGGAGCATATAGATGTGGATCATGGATTGTACAAACAAGGCAACAGCCTTGATAATGATATGGCCTCTGTTGTCGGCAGGACTATAAACAATATGACTGACCTTGTGGGTGCAAAGTCGATTTGTCAAACAAAAACAAAATTAAGCAAACAAAAATATGCCCCCTTCCTGGTCCCTCCCCCCTCGGAAAAAAAAAAATCATCCATCCACTTTCATTACAAGTAAGAACATTCCAAACGGGACTTGTATAGTTTTCCACAGTTCTCTCTCTTTCACAGTAAAGAAAAAACTTTCACTAAGATGATTAAATTCTTTTTCTTTTACCAAGCTTGCATAAGAGGATTATAACTTTTTTTTTTTACAAACTTTTTTTTATTCTATAATCATTGATTGTGCAGAGGATGATGTTGGTATTGATTGTGAAGAGGAGGATGCTGGTAATAGATCAATCAAGAAAAAGAAACAGACAGAGGGACAGACAGATAGATGGATCTATGAATACATAAGCAAGCAGTTGAAATTTGCATTGTCATAGCTTGAAGCATTTTTCGGACAATGTTTGTAGATGGTAGTTATTGTGTATTTTTATAGACTGTGCTTTTGTCTCCTGATCAGAGTGGCCTTTTTTTCAATAGAATTTTGCCTAGAACAACTTCCTTGTTGCTGTGGATTCTTTTACATGCACTAAGTATTTTTCACACAGTCTGATTTGTTGGATTTCTTTAAATGCTGTGAATTGATTTTATTTCTGCTTTTTGAAAATCATTACTGTTTGGATTTGCTTTTTTCCCCCCCTACCTTTTGAAAATAATAATAAAACACAGATCATCATATAAAATTTTTAAGTTTTCTAGCTCATAACTTACACTTTTATCATCCAATTTCCCTCTACACATCCTGAAGGACTCTCATCATCCGTCCATACTTTAACTTCAAAGAGCGGTGACAAAATCAGGGAAGGAAAGGAGGAGATAAGTGAGTTAACCGGTCGGCCACTCTGTCCGAGGCGGCCACCTCAGCCATGTAGATGTGACAGTGTCCTACGTCCTGTCCTGCCGAGTGAGGGGAAAATCAATAGCCAGCTCAGCTGTCAGGGCCGGCTAACAGCCACAGGGAAGACTTGTGAAGACAAGTTGATGTCATACATTTGGGTGAGATCAGAGCCGACTTGACTGGACAGGACAGGACAGGGCAGTGCAGGGCAGAGCACTGGTTGTCAGAGTGAAGTGTGTACAGTGTTAGGTTTAGTATTGGGTTGACTTGCACATTTTGTGTGTGTGTGCTTTGTCGTTTTGTTTGCTTTTTTGTTTTGTTTTGTGTTTGTGTAGTTCATTTCTTGTTTTTTTCTGAATTAAAAAAAAATTCTTTGGGTTTTTTTAATAGTTTTTTTTCCCGTTTGATGTACTTGGGGAGGGGGGGGGGGGAGGGGGGAGTATGTAAGGGAAATGATTAACTCCAAAGAAAAAAGCAAGATTTTATGTCATAGAAAATAGTCTTAACACAAATCAGTTTTCAGTGTGTATGGTGGTCTGTCTGTATACATGCGTATACAAGTATATTTATTTATTTCATCTTTTTTATTTTTGGTTCGTGGATAATGGAATTTATGAATGATTGTGTATTTTACATCCGATCCAGTCCCCATGTGCATACGGTTTTGTCAATTTTATCTTCTGCACTCACTGGTACAAGTGGCTTACTCTTCCAAAAGGTGGAAAATGTTTTAACGTGTGTGCAAGATGTTCTGCATGCCTCCATGGTTACTCAATCCCAGGCCATCAGATCACAAGCGCAACGCTCTAACCACTAGGCTTTCCTGCCCCCACATTGTCTCATCTAAAGTACAGGGAAATGGAGTTAGTAGAATGATAACTTGAGAGGGAAAAAGTCCCCTCAAATGGGCACATCAGCAGATTCAAACTTGAACTTTCAGTAATCATCACAACACAAGTATGATGCACTAACCGCAGGGCTACTCTGCCCCACCAACTGTGGGTGTGCATTTGTTCAAAGATTATCTTTCAGTGTAACATTTTTGTTTTGCTCAGAAGTGGGGGCTGTGGTAGTTTGAATTTCCTTTGGCAAAAGATGGAAACTTTTGAACCAGTTTTGGAGAACTTTGCTGCTATTAAAATTAATCAGGTTATGGTGGTTGATACTGTTCTGCTGCGTTTGCTGATATTCCTTGTGTATGGTTTACGGTTTACAAATCCGTTTTGGTGTCAATGGCGGTATTTTTAAGGTCAGTGTTTACTCTTAAAATCAGTCTTTGTCGGGTGCTTAACAGCCAGCGCAACACATTTTCACTCACGTTACAAACAACAGGGGCTGCTTTGTAGGCGTTCAGCGAAGAAGAAGAAAATCAGTCTCTTTCAGAACTTTACCACGGTGTGGTAAGAAAGGCCTTTACTTTTTATACTTTTTACAGAAACAAACTGTACTGACAGAAAGCCTTTGGTCATATTGCTATAATATATGCATACATGTTTAGTTATAGTTTCTTGATGCCTGTCTGTTTGCAGGCCAAGTACTCAGGGCAGCGTTGTCTCAGTTGACCAAGATGGCGTCCTCCATTCGCCCCGTGGTCATCAGCGGACCTTCAGGCAGCGGCAAGAGCACTCTGCTCACACGCCTGTTCAAAGAGCACCCCGACTGCTTCTCCTTCAGCGTGTCCCGTAAGTAGTGCAGCTGAGGTAGAGAGAGAAAGAGAGAATGAAGCGGAAAGATTGAGACACATACTTTCCCCCGTGGAGATGCCGGCAGCCTGTCAGTATAATAATAATAATAATATATGGAATTTATATAGCGCTGAATCTTGTAAAAAACAAACAAATCGAAGCGCTTGCACTCAATCATTTACAGGCATGCAACTCTCCTTAAACATAATGAACAACAGATTTCAAATCCATGCGCGCGCACGTATGCACGCACTCACACACACATACACACACAAACGCACATAAACAACGTCCCTGCCTTCTCTGAAGTTCTGTGCTAGGAATTCCCTCTTTTCTACCCCTCCCTTTGTTCCTGCCTTGTTCCTTTTCTTCCTGTCACCTCCTTCTTGTTTATTTTCTGCTTTATTGGCCCATTCACCATCTTTTTTTTTTTTTTAAAGGAAGACTTAAAAGATAACAGTTCTCTCCCATGCCGAAGTTGGATGGGCTGGGCCTGACATGTCAGGTGCTTTACAGCAGCACAACACATTTTCACTCATATGACATACAATAGTAGTTGCTGTCAAAACAATCAAAGAAGAAGACACATGAAAAACAAAGAAATCATGCCCTTCTTATATCAATGAAAGAATTTTAGCATTCCCTCTTTAATTTTTTTGGTGGTAAATATTTTTGATCTTGTGAACAATATTTCTGGCCAGGTGTTCTGGTCAGGTTCATTACCATGTAACCAATCAATCCCATCACAAATCTGTTGAGAGTTGTTGTTTTTTTCAAATCAGGCTTTGAAACATGAGAAAGAGAGAGAGAGAGGGAGAGAGAGAGAGAGAGAGAGAGATTTCCTGGGGAAAAATGTAATTAGTTTTGTTGTGGCCCTATGCAAGCTGCAACTTGCTCACCTGGGGAGAGCAGTCTGAATTATAAAAAAAAAAAAAAATCTTATACAGACAGACCTGCTGTGATTGCTAGTGGTGTGGTGTACAATGCAGCAGAGTGCAGTACAGTACAGTGTGAGTTAGAATAGAAACATAATGTTTTATTGTTGGTTTTTGGGTGGGCTTTTTCCAGACACAACCAGGAAGCCCAGGCCTGGGGAAGAACATGGAAAAGGTGAGAGGAGTGCGTTGGGGTAGAGAGAGGGAGTCTGCCGAGTGTTTGAATGTGTTATGGTCAACAGTTGAGCGTCAAAATGTAATTTGTTTCATATCTTCCTACACCTAGCCATGGATGCACACTTATATGCATGTATGCACACATGCATGCCTGCATGCACACACACTTGCAGGCATGGACACACACACACACTCGCACGCACGCGCGCACACAAACTCTGATATTTATATAACATCTGTGTACTAGAGAGAAGCTACTGTCCTCTCAAGTTTAAGAGAGCAAAAGTCATATCATTTCATAAATCAAGAAAGTTTTTCGAATTAACAGGCCAATTTCGATTCTGTCTGTCCTATCTAAACCCATCCAAAAACACATACAAACATCCTTATATTCTTACTTTTTTAAGAACAGTCTAATGAACGATGATCAATCAGGGTTTCGTAAAATCTATTCCTGTCACACCGCTCTAACTCATCTTAATGACAATCTCTTATACTGTGTAAATGACAATAAATTTACTGGTGTTTTTGTAGAGTTGTTGAGTTGGGGGGGGGGGGGGGGGGGGGGGGGGGGCGAGGGGACAGGATAGCTCTGTGGTCAGAGTTCTTGCCATCCTCAAGTTCAGATTAACTTATTAAGCAGCTTTGAGCATGGTTTTCTTGCTGAAGGAAGACTGTTCGTGTGCCTTGGGATCAATACAGTCCCCTAGTTCACCCAGCCGTCAATGGATACCTACCCTTTTTAGGGACAGGGAAGGTAAAGCAGCGAGGGAGAGGAGACAGGTGCTGCCCTAAAATAACTGGTTCCTAGAGAAGTTGAGGTCTCTGATACTGCGCTCCTCAACAACTGCATAGGTTATGGGAACATCTTTACCTTTTTTCCTATCAAAACACAGTTCTGTGGCACTGTGTCCCACAACTTTTATTGAAGTTTAGGGAGAAGAAGATCAGGACATCAAACCATCTATTTCTGTTCTTTTATTTTCTATGTATATGATTTCATAGAGAGAAGTTTTAATTTGTTTCTGTTTCTTTTTCTTCTTTTCCAGATTATTATTTTGTGACTATGGAGGATTTTGAGAAGCTGATAGCAAAAAATGGATTTTTGGAGCACGCTCAGTTTTCAGGCAATCGCTACGGAACCAGGTAATTTGTTCATGCATCTGTATGTGTGAGATGGTTGATTGAGCAGGAGAGTGTGTATGTGGTGTGTGTGTGTTGTGTGTGGTGTGTGTGTGTGTGTGTGTGAGTATGTGTGTGTATGTGTGTGTAGGTGGGCGGGGGTGTTTTGTTTTTGTTTTGCTTTTTTGGCTCATTTATGTATGTCTTGAATGTAAACCCCATTAGGAACTTACTTCTAACATGCTTGTGATATATATATCCATCAGATTAAAAAGTAAAATCTGAACATTTAACATTTGAGCCACTTTGTTTTCTCTGCAGTACACAATACACATCCTGCATGAAGTTTGCCTGAAACTTTGTGTTGACTCAGTCAGAGTAAGTTGCCATTGTTTTTTGGGTGTTTTTTAGTTGTCAGTGTAGTTACTTGTTTATCATGTTACAGTAAAAAGTTACTATAAAGCATCGAAATATTTCAAGATTTGACTGAATTCACAGTAAGAAGTTGTTGCAATTGAGTTTTATTTAACTGTGTTGCAGTAAGAAGTCGGTACAGGACATCATGGCGTCTGGCCGGCTGTGTTTCCTGGACGTGGAAATCAACGGCGTGAAAAGCATCAAAGCGGCCAAGATGACGCCCAGCCCTCGCTTCATCTTCGTCAAACCCCCCAGTATAGACGAGCTGGTAGGTACCGCTGACCGCAGCAGTGACACTAGCCTTAGGTGGGACATGACCTGGGACTTAAACTGCAGAATGAAAGAAGCTTGATGGGCACTGTAGCCGAGTGGTTAAGACCATTTGACTTCAATACTGTAGATCCATGAAGTCGTGGGTTTGAATCTCGGCAGCGTCTGGTGAACAAAGGGTGGGGATTTTTTCAATCTCCCAGGTCAACTTCAAGTGCAGACCTGCCAATGCCTTAATTTCCTTTGTATATATATACACCTGCAGAAGATCAAATGTGCACGTTAAAGATCCAGTAATCCACGTCACCTTTCAGTGGGTTATGGAAACGTAAACATACCCAGCATTGTTCTGTGAGTGTTTGCACACAGGACCTTGGTTTATAGTCTCATCAGAAGGACTTTCAGGGGAGTGGAGTCAGCACTGTTGTTAACTCCATAGAAAAATCCCCTCAAACCGGCGTCTCAGTGGTGGTTTGAACCCAGGCCATCAGGTCATGAGCATTTTCACTCTAAGATGTAGGAGAGAAAAAACAAAGTAAAAACGTATTGCATGGTGTGTGTTGTTTTACTAAGCCTGCTTTGGTAATTTTCAAGCATTACTGATCTGATAAAAGTGAGATAGCGTTCTGCCTGTGCGTCAGTTCAAATAATTTAACATGCAGAACCCAGCACAGTCTCTTACAGCCTTTTAGTACAGTTTAACTCTCCCATGGGGATGCCAGGGGAGGGGAGGGGGGAGGGGTGTCTGTCTGTCAGTATAAATAGCATCTCCACATTCTGGAAATTCTGTGCTAGTAATTTTCTCTTTTCTATCACTCTCTTTGTTTCTGCCTTGTTCCTTTTCTTCCCATCACCTCCTCTTTGTCTGTTTTCTGCCTTCTTGATCCATTCTCCTGCCTTTTTTTCCAGAAAGACTTAAAAAGAAAACAATTCTCTCCTATGCTGAAGTTTGGATGCGCTGGGCCTGCATGACTTGTCAGATGTTTTAACGGCAGCGCGACGCATTTTTGCTCATTTAACAGACAACAATAGTTGCGTTCTGAGCGTTCAAATAAGAAGAAGTACAGTTTAACTAGGGAATTTTATGAAGGTTTTATGTTGGTTTTTTAAAAAATCGTTACAGAGATCTAGGTTGCAAGGTCGTGGCACAGAAACTGAGGAGAGTTTGCAGAAACGTCTGGACACTGCCCAAGAGGCTCTGGACTATGGTGAGAAGGGACATGGAGAGTTATGTGGAGAGCTGTGTGGAGAGTTATGTGGAGAGCTGTGTGGAGAGTTATGTGGAGAGCTGTGTGGAGAGTTATGTGGAGAGCTGTGTGGAGAGTTATGTGGAGAGCTATGTGGAGAGCTGTGTGGAGAGTTATGTGGGGAGCTGTGTGGGGAGTTATGTGGAGAGCTATGTGGAGAGCTGTGTGGAGAGTTATGTGGGGAGCTATGTGGAGAGTTATGTGGGGAGCTATGTGGAGAGCTGTGTGGGGAGTTATGTGGAGAGCTGTGTGGGGAGTTATGTGGAGGCTGTGTGGGGAGTTATGTGGAGAGCTGTGTGGGGGTATGTGGAGAGCTGTGTGGGGAGTTATGTGGAGAGCTGTGTGGGGAGTTATGTGGAGAGCTGTGTGGGGAGCTATGTGGAGAGCTGTGTGGGGAGCTATGTGGAGAGCTGTGTGGGGAGTTATGTGGAGAGCTGTGTGGGGAGTTATGTGGAGACCTATGTGGGGAGTTATGTGGAGAGCTGTGTGGGGAGTTATGTGGAGAGCTGTGTGGGGAGTTATGTGGAGAGCTGTGTGGGGAGTTATGTGGAGAGCTGTGTGGGGAGCTATGTGGAGAGCTGTGTGGGGGAGTTATGTGGAGAGCTGTGTGGGGAGTTATGTGGAGAGCTGTGTGGGGGAGTTATGTGAGGGGGGGGAAAAAGAGAGGTTTTTTTGTTTTTTTAATTTTAAAAGAAATAAGAGAGGTTATGTGGAGAGCTTGTGGGGAGTTATTGGAGAGTTATTGGAGTCATTTGGGTGTTATTGGAGGTCATTTGGGGTGTTATTGGAGAGTCATTTGGGGTGTTATTGGAGAGTCATTTGGGGGTGTTATTGGAGAGCTATGTGGGGGAGTTATTTTGGGTGGGGGGGGGGGGGGGGGGGGGAGTTATGTGGAGAGCTATGTGGGGTGTTATGTGGATAGCTATGTGAGGAGTTATGTTGGATGTTATGTGGGGTGTTATGTAGGGAGTTGTGTGGATTGCTGTGTGGGGAGATATGTGGATAGCTATGTGGGGAGTTATGTGGAGTGTTGTGTGAGGAGCTGTGTGGGGAGTTATGTGGATAGGTGTGGTTTTTATGCATAGTGTAGTTATGTGTGGGTTTTTGTTTTGTTTTTTAAATCTTTTACTATGGTCGCTTACTGTTCCATGTATGTGTGTTTGTTCATGCACCTGCTTCTGTGTGTGTGTGTGTTTTGGGTTGGGGTGGTTGGTATTTTTCTTCTCTTTTTTTCTTTTTCTTTTTCTTTTTTTGTTGGGGAGGGGGGGGGGGGGGGGGGAGGGGGTGGCAGATGCATTCACAGTGTTAGAGTACAGCTATTGATGCACACCCACCACACATACCACACACACACAACACACACCACACCACACACACTGCACACACACAACACACCACCACACAACACACCACAACACACACACACACACACACACACACACACACACACACACACACACACACACACACACACACACACCAGTCACACACACACACCACACATATACCACACACACATACACACACACCACACACACACACACACACACACACACACACACACAACACACACACAAACACACACACACACCACACACACACACACCACACACACACACCACACACACACACACACACATACACACACCACACACACACCACACACACACACACACACACACACACACAATTACATTGCCATCTAATATTACGATTGACACAGCTGTTCAAGCCTTGTGGGGCATAAAAAAAGCCATAGTGTGTGCTGATCAATTACAGAGTGAAGGCTTTTTTGTTTGGGTTTGCGTGCGTGCCTGTGTGTGTGTGTGTGTGTCTGTCTGTGTGTGTGTGTATTCATCTGTTGTCTCTTGATACACTCAAAGAGAAAAATCTCATCCAAGAATGTTATCAAAATGCAAAAGTCAGTCTTTAAGTGTGTAGGCCATTATGTGCCAGTAGGGACAGATGGCAAAATTTTTTAAACCGCATACACATGGGGACTGGATATATAAAAAAAAGCACATGAGTGCTTATTCCATTATCCTCGATATAAAAAAAAAAAAGTAAATAAACTGTTCAGTTCCATGCATGAAAATCTACCCAGATCGAAGTAATGCAGTTTTCAAAAGAATTATTGACAAAATGTCAGTGAAACGATTACCTAAGTACTGACAGCTGTGCACACATTATCCACTATGGATCTTTACTATCCAGTAATTCGTGTAAATGCTAAGTGGTTGCGCTAATTTTGTGTGTGTCTTTATTGTTTAAAACAAAAAGTATGTACTGATTTGTTTTCTATCAAGGCAGTTCTAGAACTGTCTGTTAAAAAAACAACACAAAAAAACACCCAGACAAACTGACCAAACTTGCATGGCATAGGACCCTTAAAAAGGGTCAAAAATAGAATTAATCACTGAAAAATAATCCCAAGATTCTGGTTGAATTGGTTTTCTTAATATTTACTTGTGAAACAAGCTTGTTTGATTTTTTTTTTCGGGGGGGGGGGGGGTAGACTTTGCTGTAATCATCTATTTCAGGAGCAAGTGTTTGTTGTTGTCTTTGTTGTTGTTGACCATATCCTAGCTTGACACCCTAAAGGAGGGACAGGATAGCCTGGTGGTTAGAGTGATGCATTCGTAATCTGCTGACCCGGGTTCAATTCTCGTTCAAGAGGATTTTTCCTCTGGAGTTAACATCAGTTGCGACTCCTCTCTCCCCAAAAGTCCTTCGGATGAGACTATAAACTGAGGTCCTGTGTGCTAACTCCTGGAGGAGAGAAGGGCACATAACTTACACCCCAGTGATGCTTGTGCTATCCCCCTCAGCTGGCTCATACAGTAAAGAAAAATAGAACAGATGATAAAATTGACAAAATTGCATACACACGGGAACTGGATGTCAAAAAGCACATGAGTGCTTATTCCATTATCCTCGAAATAAAAGAATGAATAAGTAAATAATTTTTTTCTTTTTTTAAAAAGGTCACCCAGAATATGCAGTCTGCCTCTCTCATCTTACCTGGGAATCACTGTGAGACTGTAAGTACTCACTGGATGAGAAGCTGAAGTGTATGGCTGTTTCTTAAACCTTACTCTATAAGTGGATGGGTGACATTTGCGCGCCTTGGCTTCAGTACAGTCCCCCAGTTGACCCAGCTGTAAATGGGTACCTTACTCTTTAGGGTCGGGGAAGGTAAAAAAAAAAAGCGATGGAGAGGAGATGGGTGCTGCCCTCAACATGCTGGCTCCTTGAGAAGCTGAGGTCTCTGACGCCTTGCTCCCCTGTGACCACATAGGTTATGGAACACCTTTATCGTTTACCTTTTTACTATATGAACAGCCATATTCCACCTTCAGAAGACAATATTACTTGAAGAAATGATTCATACATGTCCGCAGGTCTAAAAATGGAAATATGTTGTATATGTCACAAAATAAACTGAAATATGTTTTTGCAGCGATGGAGCCTGGTTCCTACGATCACATCATCATCAATGACATTGTGGACACAGCCTACGAAACTTTGAAAGGAATTCTTGTAGATGTAAGTATTGAAACGTTCATACATTACTTAACATTATATCCTCGTGGGGATGCCAGGGGCCTGTCAGTATAAATAGCATCCCCACCTGCTGAAATTCTGTGCTGGGAATTCCCTCTTTTCTGTTCCTCTCTGTGTCTCTGCCTTGTTCCTTTTCTTCCTGTCACCTCCGCCTTGTCTATTTCCTGCCTTCTTGGATCATTCTCCTGCCTTTTTTCCCCAGAAAAACTAAAAAGATAACAATTCTCTCCCATGCTGAAGTCGAATGCACTGGGCCTGACTTGTCAGGCGCTTAATGGCAGCACAATACATTTTTGCTCATGTGACAGACAACAATGTCAGAGTGTTTGACGAAGAAGAAGTGATATCAATGTTTACTCTAGACGAGTTATCATCTGTGTAGGACACTTCAAGTGTAGTTTTTGTTTCAAGCATTGAAAATATTTCTGTGTGGTTGTATCACAGTTTGGTTGTTTTTGTACTGTACAGGACATAACGCTGCTGCAACAGGCGAAGCAGAAAACCGGAAAGTGAGAGTCCCATTCGAAACTCGTCAGGACAACGACGGTCCTCGTCATCTCCACTTTGCTAGTTGCTTCTTGTCAACGCTGCCCTTGCAGAAGTCTGTGGCACTAGTTTTCACTGTCTGTCTTTTTCACTGTCTGTCTGTCTCTCCTTGTCTCGGAAGGAGCACGTCTTTCTTGCTGGTAGCTGTGATTCCTGCATAGTCAACCTACAGCAATGCACAACTTGCACGAATCTCCCTTTCACCGCCATGTTTTTGGATTTAGCAGTCGATGAAAAGAAAAAACAACTAAAAAACCTGTCGTGGAAAGTCAGGTTGTTGTGCACAGTAAGGGGATTAACTCTTCTCCTAAACGGGAAGAAGAAAGGGCACATAACTTACACCCCAGTGATGCTTGTGCTATCCCCCTCAGCTGGCTCATACAGTAAAGAAATAGAAATGGTTGACACGTCACAACTACCCATGACACTTGATGTTTCTCCACTTTGTCTCGTCAGGACTCGTACTATGATGGGTAAGTGTGCAATATTTTAACGTCTCTGTTTTTAAAGCCAAAGAGAGTCTAACTTCTGTGAGGTTGAAGAAGGACCACTGTGTGCAAATCCAACATCACTTAGTCAAGAGTGCTAAAGTTAGTGCGCCCCTGCCTTTTACCAAGTCCAAGTGTGGTCAGTTCCTGCTATGATCAGCACCAGCTGGCCCAAGCTGGGCTGAGATGGGATGGAATGGATAGCAGCTGAGAGTGGGGAACACTGACAACTTTGGGACATGAATTCATCGTAATGACCTATGTTTTGTTTTTACTCTCACAACAGTCTGCGTGAAGTTGTTCGGGGCTTCCTTCCCGCAAAGGTAGTCATGAGACAGGCTGCATGTTACATACCGGTTTTTACTGTGCTGTGCCAATACCAGAATCTGCTAATGGAGAGATGGAGGGAAAAAAATCTTAAATATGACTCTGTAAGGTTTTGATTTTTTCCATGCATGTTAGATTAGATTGAACGGTATAGAGATGTAAAAAGTATTTTGGTGATTATTGCTTTTTTTTAAAAATTGTGTAACAAATATGTTGTTTTCAAGGGTACATTCACTCGCATTATGGCAGCACACATTTATAATGTGACAA
Source organism: Rapana venosa (assembly GCA_028751875.1). Classification (NCBI taxonomy): domain Eukaryota; kingdom Metazoa; phylum Mollusca; class Gastropoda; order Neogastropoda; family Muricidae; genus Rapana; species Rapana venosa. The sequence goes on from CM054135.1 coordinate 8,258,386, forward strand.
CTGGAAAAAGTGATGATATATATTTACGATATTGCAGTTTGTTCCTGTTATAGTGTGAGAATCACCTGTAGTTGATAGTCGTCTTATTTATGTGGGCTTTAACTTTTAACGTCAATGAATCTTAACCATATGAAAGTCAAATAAAGGATCACCTGAATTTTCTCATGTTTTAAAAAAATTGTTGTGAATTTTTCCTGTAGAATTTTAATTGTTGTAATCAGCTGCGAACTCTGTTTTATGGAGTTTTTTAGCCAGTGTGTGTCAAAATCACAAGGTTTTGAGTCTGTGTGAATAAGCGCCAATAATTTTGACAGGTAAGCCTCTAACTTCCCTCACGAAGGACCCGTAAAGAGCACATAGAGTATAGCTACTGAACTACAAGAATATAGCTACGGAAGTAGTTCGTTCTTCTTCTGCATTCCCTGGCCATGCTAAATTTTTAATCCAATCTGGATGGCAAAGTCTGCAGTCTGTGGCAGAGGCTCTGCCGGTCCACACAGTTTTTCCTGTCAGAGCTCTACTACTGGGCTGGGCCATGTCTGGTGTCTCAGAGTGTTGAAGGTAGGGCAGGACTGCAGGATATGGGAGAGGGGGTTAAGGGCCTGTGCCTCAGGGGAACTGGTCAGAGTGAGATATTTTCAGGCAGTGGAGATGGGATAGGAGCTGGCAGTTCGCAGTCTAAAGATGATATTTTCAGCAGCTCTATCTCACTCACTCAAGCCATACTTTTCATCTTCTGGTCCGATGTCCAAGCACTGGCACCACACTGTCCTGAAGCTGTTTCTCAGGGTTGTCTTTACTTCGCTGCAGGACACTGGGTGGGCTGGCTGCTCCTAGGTGCTGCCTGCCTTGGTCAGGCAGTCTGCCTGCAAGTTCATTCAAAACCAAACAGTAGACTTACATTGTCATTCCTTGATTTTAAACTAGCTGGAAAACCTTGAAATGGAGGTGATTACTGTAAGACTGGCCACTGACTTTTTATTGCTTTCAGATAAATCATTTAACGATACTTAAGTGCTTCATCATATTCTAGTCACCCACACTTCAGCATTATAGGCTACCAATACCTGCAACTTTAATGCATTGTGTTCTTGTGGATGGTAGTTTTTTTTGTGTATAGATTTAGTTCTGATGTTTTATTGGAAGAGAGAAATAGCCATGAAGTTTCAGTTAAAGCGTTGTTTTTATTGTAAAAGATTTTTCACTTGGTCTACTTAACTTGCGGATGTGATGGTGGAGAAAGAAATTTATTTCACTAAAGACAGCTCATAATAGCAACAGAATAAAAGGAATACAATTTGAACAAACTATCAAACAATAATCAAAACTGTACCTTTGGCTCCTGACAACTACAGACATCCAGTCCATTTTATATACACTACCAACTCAACTTGCATACAGGTAAATAGAAAATACAGGGAAATTAATGGGAATCCATTTTTGGCGGAATGTATAGGTAATCTTTCTTTTGAGGAATGCGTAGATAAATATGAGGTGCAAGGGAACATATAGGAATCCTTGTTCCATAAATTCAAAGTGCAGGGAACATTTTGAGCCTTTCTTTGGTAAATTTAAGGTACAGGGAACATGTGGGAACCCTTCTTTGGTAAATTTGAAGTACATGAAATACATAATGGGAACCGTTCTTTGGTAAATTTATATGGGAACCCTTCTTTAATAAAGTAAAGGAAGCGTATGGGAATCTTTCTTTGGTAAATTTAAGGTACAGGGAACATATGGGAATCTTTTGGTAAATTTAAGGTAATGGGAACATATAGGAATCCTTATTTGGTAAGTTTAAGGTATAGGGAACATGTACCCTTTTTGTGAAGAATCCATTTTCATACCTGGTTGGTAATGAATTGTTAAAACTAATCTGGCGTTTTCTAATTTTATTTGCCTGACAAAATTGTGAATTTGAGTATATGACATTGTGTTTTTGCAGCTAAAAGTGAATGGGCCTTTGCATATCTCCCAAAGGGTCTTTTTTGTTGTTTTAATGGGAAAGAGAGTGAGATTACGGTGTTGTAAGAGAAAATTGATGAGGGATGGGAGTGGGAAAATGTGTGTGTGTGTTTCTTTTAATCATTTGTAGACAACAGACTGCTGTGATGAACAGTATTTCGTTTTGAATTACTTCTGTTTTAAAATTTTGCTTTGTGAAATTAATGATTTATAAAGTTATTCATATCCTTGTTAAATTCATGATTTGCTTATTTTATTTGTTTGTATGATACTTTACACATGTGAACACAGAGTGAGTTAAAATTTCATCTTAATATGTATTGATCAGTGTGTTTCTGTGTTAAACTTCAAAAGGTTCATTTTCCTAGAACCATATTCCTCAACAACATTCGGCAAGATTGTAGATAGAAAAAAACGTAAAGCATATTGTCAAACTAGTAGTAGCATTGTTTATAATATTTATTTTAATGATTTTTATCATTTATTGTTCTAAAGCTATCAATATAGAGTATTAGAATATACGATTTTCAGATATTCCATATTTTGTCCTTCCAATTTACGAAATTATGAAGAAAGGCTTGCTTATTGCTATAATGAATCAGGAAAGCATAATGCAGTACTTGTAAAAAGATTATATATATGTGGGTATCTTTAAAATTACTAACTGCTCTCAGCAAATAGTATTATGGAGGGAAATAATCATGAGTGATTTATCTGAAGACTGTGTTGTGTGCATGTATGTTTGTGAAGAGATAGAACATATTTCAGTGAGTGGCACCAAGTCCTAACATTCATCACTTTCGTTTTTCAAAGTTGTTTTTTTTCAATCACACTTTTCATCCAGACTTTGAGGTAAATGTTTTTTTTACCCCTTCCATTGTTAGACTTTGTAGTATAATAGAAAGCTGGTACACTTGTATATGTTAGTTTTATTCATAACCTTGAAAGCAATCCCCTTCAAAGCAGGTTTGGCTTTTGTAGTAATTTCACATGCTCAGAATGTCTGTAAGTGGGCCTGTTATTGCTGAAAGTAATTAGCTGTTGGCACTGAAATCCCTGTAAGCCTGGTGGAGTTAATTCAGGTTTATATCAGAATAATGACTTTTTAAAAGTTCATTGTTAACCTTTTCAGACTGGTTGCTACATAGACGGCATACAGGTGTGTACTGCTCATGTCAGACAAGCAAGGCTTCGGTTTTTGTTTGTTTGTGGGATGGGAGGCTGTGGAAATAGAATTCTTGGTGATGTTGTTTCAAATCAAAATAATTCAGTTGGGTTTTTTATTACAAAAGAGTTTTTGTTCCAGCTCTGTAGGGTCACTAAAGAGATACTCAGTACTGCTGTTCCGATCTGGTCTAATACATACATACAAGGCTTTCCCTTGTAAGCCCCCTTTTCTTTATTTCTTGAAGATTTTAAGGAACATAATTGACAGACACTATAGCCCAGTGGTTAAGACCATTCCACTTCAATCCCATGGGTCCATGAAGTTGTGGGTTCGAATCTCGACAGCATCTGGTAAATTAAGAATGGGGATTTTTATTATTTCCCAGGTCAACTTCAAGTGCAGACCTGCAAGCACATTAATTCCCTTTATGTGTATACACATGCAGAAGATCAGATATATATGTTAAAGATTAGTAATTCATGTCTGTGTTCGATAGGTTACAGAAACACGAATATCCCCAGCATACATCCCCGAAATTGGAATGCAACTTCCTTTCATGGTGGGCAGAAACGGTCACGTTTGCAAAATTTCACCATCCATAAACCTCAGCTCAATCAGAGCATCAAGGGGGGAAAAAATTGAAATAACGATGACAATAAACATGATAAAAGTATAGAGAGAGTTCTAGCTTTGTTGAAGACCGATAGCAGCTGACTCCTCCTCATCTCAGTATATCCCGGTGTCAAACAGATGTGAGAGATTCAGACACAGCTAACCGTCAGGTCGTTGGAATAACCTTCTACAAGCGGCATCTGCCAAAGAGTTGAACCTGGACTGGGTGATCCCAGTCAGTCCTAGTCTTCCCAAAGACTCTATGCACAGTGTATGAAAGGGAGAGATGGCATAGTGGGAAGCCCACAGTGATACTATACCAGCCTCTCATGCTGGTGGAACACCATTCTTGTAGCCAGTAAACCATTGAGCCGACCACAGGACTGAGACAGTCTGTATGTGTAGCAACCAGTTATAACCTAAGTTTTCGTTCGGTATTTCAAGTTTCAATATTCCCAGGGTGTTATAGTTTGATGACTCTTTTATACATGTTCCATCACATTACTCCTTGTCATAGCTTGTGGACTGTTTCATATGTGACACTCCATCACATAATGAGTTGCATTGCCCCAGAGGAGAGGTCTTTTTTTTTATTTGTTAACATGTTATTTGTCTGCAGTAATGTTGTTCAATGCCAAAAAGAAAAACCAAGATTGAAAATGGCACAACTCTATGAACAGTTATTACAAATTGAAATGCTAGACTCCAGGAAGTGACATTTGAGAAATGGACAAATTTTGTATTGTAATGGGTGGTCAGAATGAGGGCTTGGGTGTTTTGTTTTTTCTTTCAAATGCGTTTTAAAGAAAAATAAAATAACATTATGCCTTGATACTTAGGTACAAAGTAAACAAAATCTTATGGTTTCATGATCAGTTGCAATCTCAAAATAGACAACCTGACCCTCACCTGCCTCCCAGCAGAAAAAGTAGGTCAGGTGCAGCGTGACTCATTTTCTGGTGGAGGGTCACATATGCTCTGTCACATCAGCTACCTGACTGAAGCTTTATCAACTGCATTACCCAATCTGCAGGTTGCTGCATGCTTCCATACAACCCTAACTGTATGCTGAGTAGGTGTTTTTTGTCAATCATTCCACATATTTAATTATAATTGACCAAGTTTTCTGTCAGACATTTTATTTATTCATTTTATTCCCTAATGCGGGTACCTCATTGGTGGGCAAAAACGGTCACATACACAAATTCATTGGTGCACCCCAGAGCTCTAGCTGAGGAACAAAAATATTCATTTTATCTATTTCAAGAGTAATGGAATAAGTAATCACATGCGGATTTTTTACATCCAGACTGTGTGTGCGTATGATTTTATAAATGTTGTCATCCGTTCCCACTGGTACTTAACACTGCGAGCAAAGACATCAGGCGACATTCACACATGGGACCTCTGTTTTAAGTCTCATCCACAAGAATGTTTTTAGCAGCAGTGAATTCACTTGATGTGTTACCACAATGGTTTTAATCCAGTAACAAGTACAGGGTGTTTATGAATAGGTATCAATGTTTTGGGAGAGAAAAGCAGGAAAAACACTATTGGTATGCTTAAGGATTAAGAGGGAAAGAATAGAAAGGTTGTGTAATTGCCTCCGATAACGTTTTACATAGATTTGAAATTTAATACATGAACATTGTGAAAAAAGCTTGGAAAGGGGTGGATATTAGTGAACAAACTAAAGGTGTATAATTTGTTATTATTGCTTGTTTGTGGCATGGTTTTTAAAAGGGTCTGGTTTTGTTTGGGGGGTTGGGTTTTTCTTCCAAGAGCTGAAAGTAAGCTTGCATCATTGTTTTTAACAGACAAGAGCTGATGTGCACGTTGTTGTCTTAACAATTGTTTGATAGCTGAAATTTTTATCTTATTGCTTTCATTGGGTGTTGCAAACATGATTGTAATTAATGTCATTAAACTTTGGTGGAACATGGAACAATGTGTTTGTTGATCATGACATGTAACTGAGAGTTCTATTCTTGAAAAAAAAAAAAATTTAATTCTTCAGTTTATGGATTTTAAATTACTTAGTGCCCACTGGAAGGGGACAGGATAGCTCAGTGGTCGGAGCACCCACTTTCCCACTAACCAGCATTGAGCATGGGTTCCAAGTGGATGAGCAACTGTTCATGCACCTTGGCTTCAGTACAGTCCCCCAGTTCACCCAGCTGTTAATGGGTACCTGCCTTCTCTAGGGTCAGGGAAGGTAAAGCAGCGAGGGAGAGGAGATGGACGCCACCTTCAATATGCTGGGCCCTTAGAGAAGCTGAGGTCTCTAACATCTCACTCCCCAATGACTGCATAGGTTATGGGGACACCTTTACCTTGATTTTACCCAGTGCCCGTTATTATGTTGGATGGTATAGTGGTTAGAGCATCATACTCGTCACCTGGCAGTAAACACAGGCACAGTTTAAGTCTGCACTGAGGCATCTTTCCAAAGCTTCCCCTGGGCTTCACATGGGTACTACCGACTCCACACCCCCAGAAGTCCTGGAGAGATGGGATAGCCTGGTGGTTAGAGCGTTGTGCTCATGATCTGTCCACCCAAGATCGATACCAGACTTGCATGCACTCTCAAAATCACACAGGTTTTTTTAAATCTTTCTGATGGTCATGCCACAGACACTGGCCACAGTTTTACTGCACTGATCAAGTCTGTTCTAGTTTCATCCATTCTTCATCCAGAATTACATGGAAAAAAAGGTAGTTCATGAAAACATTCTTTTCTTTAATGCTCTCACAGCAACGCAATGTTGCTAGCAGTCTGCCTCTTTCTAGCACAAATATAACACAGATCTTTTACAAAAGAAAAAATTCACAAACCAATTAATCTTTCATACTTTTAACATTGCTGTACAACACTTTTCATAATCATGTATCAACTGATGAGATTTTAAACAGCTCAGTGACTGGGATTTTTTTGTTGTTGTCAATAGACACTTAGCTGTTCTACACTTTAACACCCACACAAAACTTTGAGACTGGATTCATCCACAAAACAAGGACACACTTCCCTGAATACGTTTTGCATCATAAATTCGATACTTTCAAATCCAGCCTCAAAACTCATTTATTTCCTTCCTAACATCGTCCCTCTCATTATCTGTCCATCCCTCAAAAACACACATTTATTTCCTTCCTAACATCGTCCCTCTCATTATCTATCCATACTCTTCAGCAGTCACTCCCACCTCCATCACTACGCATAAGCATGCTGTATACGTGCGTAAGTGTGTGTGTGTGTGTGTAATATTGATATGTTTTGATTTTATTTATGGATAATTGCACAAGTGTAAATGATTTGAATGTAAGCGCTTTGATTTGTTCCTTTGCAAGACTCAGCACTATACAAATTCCGCACATTATTATTATCATTATTTATAAACAGACATACAACATTCACAATCACTCCATGAAAAAATGATTCTCATTTTTATGACGACTTAAAAAACAACAACACAAGACGACAACAACGGCAAGTACACGCCCAACCTTGAATCAACTGTCTTTCTCGTCTTGCGGCAGTTCCTCACCGCAGGCAAAGCGGAAAAACGTGTTCACGACGATGCCGTTGTTTCTCAGCAGCTCTCCCACAGACAGACTGGGGTCCAGCAGAAACTCCTGATACACCAGTCTCTCCTCCTCCTTCTCCTCCTCCTTCTCCTCCTCCCCCTCCTTCTCCTCCTCCTTGTTGTCAGCGTTGTCTGATGCCTCAGCCTCCAAAGACCCCACCAGTTTGGGGCTCATGCCCACGATGTGCTGGCCTAAGGCGTGGCTGAGCTCGTTCAGTGGAGTCACCTCCTCCCCTTGTGGGCTCCGCTGGTCAAGGCTGATCACCACACCGTACTTCCCCAGGCGGCAGTTGGAACCCTGATTTGATCTCGGGACCTGAAGCAGGCAGGTACGAACAGCGGTTAGTTTCCAGGATTTCTACTGAAAAGCAGTAGTTCTGGGATCACATTTCTGTTACTGAATAATGTTTATATAATGCCAGTGACGAATTTCTGTGACTCTGAGTGGCTCACTGCTGACATCGCAGAAACGTGACGTGCTAGGATGTGATGTAACTTGCAACACTCTTCCTCTTCACTCTTTTATACAACTAAGAATTTGAAATTATTGTTGACTAGACATACATAAAACACATCGTATTATCAAACTACAATCTATTTTCCATATCCAGTGAAAAACAGCTGCAGAGTTGGTTGCTTAGTTCCAGAGATACCTGCACACGCAGGAATAAAACTTGCATATTTGTAGAAAAATGTCTGATTGCTGGGGATGTCTGCAACACAGAGTGGCTGGCGGTAAAAGGGTTAACCACTAGACTGCCTTACCCCGGAAATTTTCCGGGGCTAAACGTGCACCCTATACGCCTACAACCCGTAAAATTTCCGGGGTGTCGAACCGAAGTAAACAAGCCTGCTTCCTTGACTACAGTTAAAGGGAAAGAACTCCAAACTTAATGAAGGTCACTCTCCTGTTGCTTGGCAACATTCAGCTGCAAAAACCGTAGCAAAAACGATTGTTTTTTAGCTCGTATTTTGTGTTTTTATGCATGACTGTTTTTGAAGTTCGTGTTCAAAATGGCTGACACTTCTTGTTGAAGGCATAAATAACTTTACACAGCTGTAAAATTGGCAAATGAAACTTTAGATTTACCTAACAGTGATGAAAACGATCGTGTATGATTCAGCTGATCGTGCATTTAAAAAAAAAAGAATGAGATTTGGCCTAGACTTATGTTTGACGTTATTGAAATCGGGCGTACTCAGAATGACAGTGGTGATAAAGAAATCGTATTTTTGGTCAATTTTTTTACATTTTAAATTTTTTTGGCAGTGAAATAGCATGCTAACTAATTTGAGCTTGCCTCGAAGTAATCTACGATATATATACTGTCAATAGGCAGACTATCAGGAATAATTCATGTGGTAGTTTCTGAGTAAGAGGGATATGAACATAGCAGTGGTACATAAGAATTTTATTCCCCGGCATATAGGGTGCACTTGCACTGGGCAGTTAAGAGGTTAAAGACATTAGTAAACCTTCACATTTTTAACTGAAATTGTCTGCATTCCTGGATGACAAACGCTGTTGGATTCATGGATGCATTTATTTTCATTTATTCGGTAACACCAAGTTCTAGAAACGTCCAAAGATTTCTTCCTCTTTTTATCAGATCTTACTTCATTCTCCACCCCCTCACTTTATCACAGATTACCACTTTATAAAAGATTATCACTTTATCATGATCACTTTATCATAGATAATCCCTTTATAATAGATTACGAAACTAAAGTGTTAATTTAACTGAATGATTGATCAATCAACTGATAGATTGAACACACACACACACACACACCAAAACCTATTCCGCTTTTCAGAAGAGTAGGCCATTGCGTGCCGGTGGGAACAGACGACAAAATTTATAAAACTGCATACACACAGGGACTGGATGAAAAAAGCACATGAGTGCATATTCCATTATCCTCGAAATAGAAGAATAAAAAAAAATTTTTAAAAATTTTAAAAACCACTCGCCACACACAACCCACAACACCACAACACACACCTCTTCTTACCACACCAACACACACACCTCTCTCTCTCCACACACACACAACACCACCACACAACCTCTCTCTCTCCACACACCTCACACACAACCCTCTCTTCTCCACACACACCACTCTCACCACCAACACCCAACACACACCTCTCTCCTCACACACAACACAACACTCCCTCACACAACCACACCACAACACTCTCTCCTCACACACACACACCTCCACACACACACACACACACCTCCTCACCACACACAACACCCTCACACACAACTCTCTCCCACAACACACACACTCCTCTCCACACACCTCTCTCACACACACACACCACCTCTCCTCACACACACACACAACACCCTCACCACAACACCTCCTCACACACACACACACCACAACCCACAACACTCTTCTTCCACACACACACCACACCTCTCTCACACAACCACCCCACACACACCACACACCTCTCTCTCACACCACACACACTCATCTCACACACCACACACCTCTCTCCTCTACCCCACCACAACCTCACACAACAACATCACCACCCACACACACACACACACCTCTCTCTCCACCCACCACACACCTCTCTCACACACACACAACACCTCTCTCTCACACACAACAACACCAACCTCTCTCTCACACACACACACACACCTCTCTCTTCACACACACACAACACACACCTCCTACAACACCACACACTCCCCCTCCTCTCTTCACACACACACACCAAACCACAACCACAACCTCTCTCTCCACACACAACACCCCACACACACACACCCCTCTCTTCACACCACACAACACTCCCACACACACACACCTCTCTTCTCACCACACCCCACACACACACACACCACTCACAACACACACCTCTCTCTCTCACACACACACACCCTACACACACACACACCTCTCTTTACACAACACACACACACCACACACACCACTCTCTCTTCACAACACACACACCACCACTCTCTTTCACACACACACAACACACACACCTCTCTACTCCACACACCACACACACACACACACACCTCTCTCACACACACACACTCCTCTCTTCCACACCACACACACACATCCTACTCACACAACACCTCTCTCTCACACCACCCCCCCCCACACACACAAACACCTCTTCTCTCACACACACACACACACACATCCTCTCTCTCACACACACACACACTCTCTCTCTCACACACACACAACACACACCTTCACACACACAACACACACACCTCTCTCTCTCACACACAACACACAACACACACCTCTCTCTCACAAACCACACCACCTCTCTCACACTCTCTCACACACAACACACACACCTCTCTCTTTCACACACACACAACACACACCTCCTCTCTCTCCACACAAACAACACAACACCACAACAACCACCTCTCTCTCTCACACACAAACAAACACACACAACACACCACTCTCTCTCTCACACAACACACCCTCTCTTTCACACAAACACACACACCTCTCTCTCTCACACACACACAACACTCACAACAACACACACACACCTCTCTCTCACACACACACAACACACACACCTCTCTCTCACACACACACACACACAACAAAACCTCTCTCCCTCCACACACACACCTCTCTCCTCCACACACACACACACACACACCTTTCTCACACACACACTCTCTCACACACACACAACACACACCTTCTCTCACACACACACACATCACACACACACCTCTATTTCACACACACACCTCTCTCTTCACACACCACACATACACACACACCTCTCTCTTTCACACACACCACACACACACACACACACAACACACACACACACTCACCTGAAGCATGCACATAGGCGGACAGGAGGGACTGTCCCCCCTTGACGTGGACGGCTCGGCGGAGGGCCATGTTTTCCCCGATGTTGCCCACTTCCAAGGCCACGCGGTCAGCCAGGGGCCGGCCATCTCCTGCCTTCAGGGTCCCCACTGACCGGTCCAGCACCACCTGAAACCAGCCACTGTGCCAGCTACACCGCCATATGACTGAACAAATACTGCTTCTTCTTCTGCTGTATATTTCATATATTAAACCACCGTTGGCCACCGCTCTTTCTCTATTTCTTGTCCATCCACCTGTTATGACCTCCCTCTCTCTTCGCCAGAAGCCTACTTATGACACTTTTAAGTCCAGCCTCAAGTCATATTTATTCCAAACCTAAGATTTTCCCCTCCGGTTTCATATGACTGAATGAATACTTCCTCTTCTGCTGCTGTATATTTCATACATGTGACGCTGCATGTGAAAATCATGGACAAGTCGCCAGCTGTAGTTTCATGCTGTTAACCTCTTTAACTGCCCAGTGCAAGTGCACCCTATATGCCGGGGAATGAAATTCTTATGTACCACTTGCTATGTTCATGTTCCTCTTACTCAGAAATTACTACATGAATAATCCTGATAATCTCCCCAATGACAGTATATAATATATCGTAGATTGAATTGAGGCAAGCTCAAATTCATATTTCAGTGATTTCACTGCGAAAATGTATTTAAAATGTAAAAAATCGACAAAAAATACACTTTCTTCATCACCACTGTCATTCTGAGTACCCCCATCTCAGTAACGTCAAACATAAGTCCAGGCCAAATCTCTTTTTTTTTTTTAATGCACAATCTCCTGAATCATACACGATCGTTTTCATCACTGTCAGGTAAATTTTAAGTTTTATTTACCCCTTTTTCAGCTGTGTAAAGTTATTGATGCCTTCAACAAGAAGTGTCAGCCATTTTGAACAAGAACTGCCCAAGCAGTCATGTATATAAACACAAAATACAAGCTAAAAACGATAGTTTTTGCCACGGTTTTTGCAGCTGGATGTTGCCAAGAAACAGGAGAGTGATCTCCACTAATTTTGGAGTTCTTTCCCTTTAACTGTAGTCAAGGCAGCTGGCTTGTTTTGTAGGCGTATAGGGTGCACATTTAGCCCAGGAAAATTTCTGGGTTGGGGCAGTCTAGTGGTTAAAGTGAACACCGCTAAAGCCACGGTCACTGACCACCTGGAGACTCAAACGCATGTATCTCAAAAAGTAATGAAGATAACTGGAATCTGTTTGTTGTGTCTTGTTCAGAATGATCTCTTCTTTTAAATTACACTTCAATCTCATTTTCTGAATTTTAACCCTTACCCATGATTTTTGTGTGCAGCGTCACAGTCATATTATCATTATTCTCCAGGAGTTAAAGCGGGAGTCTGTGGGCAGAGGAGCTCACCTCAGGATGGGGTTGCTGCAGCAGGGCGTGGTGACAGTCCTGGGCCAGACTGCTGGTCAGGCTGATGAACTTGCTGTTCCGCGCCACAAAGTCCGTTTCGCAGTTCATCTGAAAAACAACATGACTTTTTTTTTTTAACACTATACCTACATTAAAGGAGAGAACCCCTCTTTCCCAGTACATGTGCACTGTGCACATTGTATGCTTCTTTAACCCAGTGGTGGGTGATACGGAGGGAATGGTAAGTAGATGGTTGGTTACCCTATAGCAGGTTACACATAGGGAAAAGGTTTAAGAAACATGTTGCTATTTGTTATGACTTATACACTTTTTCGTTTTTGTTCCTCGGCTAGAGCTCCAAGGTTCAACAATGACGAGATTTAGTATATGCAACCATTTTCACCCATCATGAATGTAGCCGCATTCCAACTTCGCAGATGTATAATGGTTTTGTTCATGTTTCCGTAACCCACCAAATGCTGACATGAATTCTTCTTCTTAGTCCTTATAGCTCCTAGTGGAGCATAGGGCCTCAACAGCGTCCCTCCACCTTCTCCTGTCTCTGGCAAGGGTCTTGGCCTCTTCCCATGTCAGGCTGGAGTCTCTCAGCTCACTATGCAGGCTTCTCCTCTGGGTCTGTTTGGGGCGCCCTCTTTTCCTTTTCCCCTGCGGATCTTTAATGTGAATATTTGCTATTCTGCATGTGTATCTATCCATGAAGGGAATAAAGGCACTGGTAGGCCTGCACTTGAAACTGACGTGGGAGATCGGCGGATGCTTTAGCCGAGTTGGTAAGACCATTCAGCTTCAATTCTCTAAGTCCACGAAGTCGTGAGGTTCGAATCTTGGCAGGCATCTGGTGAACTAAGGGTGGGGAGTTTTACCATCTCCCAGGTCAACTTCCAGGGCTGACCTGCCAGTTGTCTCAGATTCAGAGGCTCACAGAAGATGAGGCAGTAAAAAAACAAGACAAAAAACACTCCAATGTACACAAACTTAATCACACACACACACGCACGCACACACCTTATTTATTTTTGTTATTTGTATTTTTGTTCTTTTCGTCAAAGATTAACATTGTCTTTTGAATGCTTTTATATGTCAATTTTCTTGATTTTTTTTTTGGGGGGGGTGGTGATGGTGGTATGAAAACAGGATGAAAAAAAAAGTTGTGTAAGCTTCATCTTTTACCCTAAAAAAAGATCATTTGGACTTAACTTGCCTTGACACACAAACACTCAAAACACACTTACACACTCTCTCTCTCTCTTTCTCTCTCTCTCACACAAACACACACACACATGCACACAACACACACACTCTCTCTCTCTCTCTCTCTCTCTCTCTCTCTCTCTCTCTCTCTCCTCTCTCTCTCTCTCTCTCTCTTCACACACACACTACACACACATGCACACAACACACACACAAACCCTCACCTCAATCATGGTGGCAGCCTGGTTGTTGGACACGATGGCTACCAGTCCATTGGACATGGGTCTGCTCTGCAGCTTGGTGGCTTTGGCCCAACCCTCCTTCTGCGCCTGTTCCTTCAGCCATTTCTCCGCCTGCACAGCGAGTCAACCACTACCATTACTACTTATTTATTTATTTATTTATAGAGGATAATGGAATAAGCACTCATGTGCTTTTTTACATCCAGTCCCCGTGTATGCGGTTTTGTAAATTTTGTCATCTGTTTCCACCGGCACACAATGGCCTACTCTTCCAAAAAGCGGAACAGGATTTAACGTATGCACAAGATGTTCTGCATGCGTTCAAACACGGGGCTTCGGTTTACAGTCTCATCCGAAGGATGATGGACACATAGATCCTCTGTAATTTCAATATATATATATCGCTGAAGTCAGAATGTGGCTAATTCAATGCTAGGCAATTTGTAGCATAATTGTGTGTGTGTGTGTGTGCGTGTGTGTAATTAAACTGCAAAATCATACCATTGGTGAACTTCACAGCACTTGTCAAGGAATGGGGGAAAAAATCATTCAAGCTGTACTACTAAGTAGAAGTAAAAGAAGAAGCAGTACTAGTAGTAGTAGCAGCAGCAGCAGCAGTAGTAGTAGTAGTAGACTAGTAAAGTAGTAGTAGACAAGTAGTAGTAGGTAGTAGTAGTAGTAGTAGACTAGTAAAGTAGTAGTAGACAAGTAGTAGTATTAGTAAGTAGTAGTAAAGTAGAAGCTTTGCTGCTTGGCCTTGTTGAAGGTCCTGACTTTAGAACAGCTGGATGCTGAGAACTGTCCCTGGCAAAATCTGCAGTACCCCCCCCCCCCCCTCTTACCCTCCCCCCCCCCCAATTCTCTACATCACCCTCTCCCCATCCTTAATCACTGGAAAGCAAATCCTCCCGAAGACAGGATTGTCATACACTTTTCCTACAGACAGTATTCAAATTTCACACTTGTATAGAAATATTTTATGACAGCACAATATATATAATATTAATAATAACCACTGTAAGATTAACAAATCAATAATAATGTGTACTTGGGTAAGAATGCACCACACAACAAAAAAAGTACAAATAGCAAAATACACCACACTAACCACACAACATACCACACCAAACCAAACCACATCACAACGCAACACAACACAATGCAACACAACAAAACGCAACACAACACAAGCAGCATGGATACCTTCTCTAAATCATTGTCAAACTGTTCCAGAGCCTTCTTGCAGTTGATGAAGGAAATGCCAGTGCGTTTCCTCAACTTGCTGAGCAATGCTTTGTCCACGGAGGTTGCCATACCTCTCAGTCCCAGACCACTCTGCCACAGGCATGATGCTCGCAACAACGACAAACCTGAACATGTATACAGAACAACATCAACTGAAATTTATGTGTAATATAGCAAATCTCTTTAACAAACAGTAATTTCTGCAGTACTATTTCACTTTAGTAATAAATTTCAGTTCTTAAAATCCATTTATAAATCTAGTATCAGCGTATCACACCATCCAGTGTTGATTCAAACAAAGCATCACTTATTATTCACCATATCAGCTTTTTTTTTCCTTGAGACTTTTTATATTTTTGGACAAAATAGTACAAATATTGAAATAATACCAGCACAGCAATCTGATAAATTCTTTCCATTAGCAAGTCAGACCTGCATTAACACAACAAAAGAGAATGTATACATCTCAACACCTTTGATGACAACAAAATCAGGTCTGTATAATATTATTGCATCATTGCCACACAATGCCAATCACTTCAATTCAAGGCTACATACTTCCAGACAGCATAACATAGCAGGTCAAAAAAATGCTGCCCCCTCTGATTGGAAGCAATTCCACAACTGAATAAAGACTAAAAGAGATTATCCCATCACCCAATGTGATGCAGCATGATCTACATCAATGAGAGACTGATTACTGCGGCACTATAATATGCCGTGCTTTAGGCCTAATACTTTTTGTTGTGGTACAACCAAAGTTTGGTTACTTCAACATATAAATTCAGATCCAGATCGCCGCATTCTCATATTTTCCTCACTCCACCCAGGTGTACAAGTGGGTACCAGCTCTGCTGGGGAAGTATCTGGCGACAGACTAGCGTCCTGTCACAGGGGTGGTGAAAAACCATCAGTTCGCTTAACGCTACAGAAACCGGGATAAGCTCCGGCTCTATGGGCCCTCTGGCTCGAAAGAACATACTTTTCAGCCGGCGTCTGCAATTAGAACTGTACTGTATAAAACCAGACTATAAATTTGTTGCAAAATCTCAGATTCTCACGCAGTTCAGGTTCTCACAGTCGCACAGTAAGATTTATTTTGTCATCCCCGCCTGTAGCATTCTCTGTTATCTTTTACCTTTCATCATTGTGAAATCTTGAAGCAGACGAACACGCACAGAAAGCACAAGGTGCCCGTTCAACTCATTACGGAAAAGGAAATAGGCATATAAGGGAGATGACTCTTATAAATATGAGTTAAGCATTCCCCAGTTGTATTCTTTTGTATGGACACTTCCAAAGACTAATAGTACATCTGTAAGAGATGGGCCTACAAGATTGCGCGCGCGCGTGTGTGGTGTGTGTGTGTGATGGAGGTGTCTGTGTGTGTGTGTAACCACAATACATTCAAAGGATACACATACGCTTTGTGTGCACTTATGCAAAAGCACACATGCACACGACGTACGCGCGCAGTACAGTCTCATTTACTGAGTTGCGGGTGAGCTTGCGCGCGCACACATACGCGCGCGCGGGTGCACCCCCCCCCCCCCCTCACACACACACACACACACACACACAGCTCTGCATGTCCTTCATGCGCGCTTGCACATCCCACACACACACACACAAACACACAGCTCTGCATGCTTTAAAGCTTACTATAGCAGCAGTAGAAGTAGTTCTGCATGCTGTAAAGCTTACTGTAGTAGCAGCAGCAGCAGCAGCAGCAGAGTAGTAGTAGCAGTAACAAGGTAAAGGTGTCCTATAACCTATAAGGTTGTAGGGGAGCGAGTCGTCAGAGACCTCACTTCTCTAGGGCCAGCATATTGAGGGCGGCGCCCATCTCCTCTCCCTTGCTGCTTTACCTTCCCTGACCCTAAAGAGGCAGGTACCCATTTACAGCTGGGTGAACTGGGGGACTGTAGTTAAGACAAGGCGCACAAACGGTCACCCATCCAACTGGTAACCACGCTCGATGCTGCTTAACCTTTGGCTGGGGGAAAGTTAGTGCTCCGACCACTGAACTATCCCGTCCCCTTAGTAGCAGCAGTACCAGTAGTAGTAGTAACACTAGGACTGGCTTTCTAACTGGTTGGTCATTGCTGTTTTTGATTAAATTGTGTTCGATATGTACATTCTAAGTTAGCTTAGAACTACAGAAGTGAACAAAACACCCAAGAACTTTATGGTGTTGCTATACGTTATTATTTTGGTCCCAGTCCTTAAATGCTAGTAGCTTATTCGGGCTACTGCTATTGTTTATATAAAAAGACAGTGTGAGGTTTATTTTTCTGTGGACATAGTAAATCTATTTTGGAGCGGACAGGCCAGTTATCAATGTTGTTAAGTTGGTTCTGGTATACCTTTTTTTTTATTTAAAAAAATGTAATTTAACGCTTTTGGGGGGGGGGGGGGGGGGGGGGGGTGGTGGATGTGGGACACGTTAATGGACAATTTGCTCCAGGTTTGTCTGTCTTCAGCCTTTTGCAGTAAACCGCCCATGTCAAGGCCCATCCAAATCTGCGATGTTCTGCATCCAGTTTTTTTTATCTGTCTGCCCCTGTGTCTCCCTTCTTCAAGTGTCCCTGTAAAAGTCTTGGCAAGAGAGTTGTGACGTGTGATGTGATCAAACCACGCCAGCTTCCTCCTCTTTACAACAACAGCCAGAAGGGGTTTGTTCCTGTGGCCCAGCTTTCATGATCATCTCTTGCCACACTGACTTGTTGGTTCTGTGGTCCTGCCAGGAGATGTGGAGAAGCCTTGTGAATCACTTCTTTTTTAAGGTTCGGTTTTTCTTTTTCCAGTTCTGTAGGCAAACTCTCACAGCTGCACACCAGGATGAAAATGACAAATGTTCTAAACAATTTCAATTTTATTGGAAAGCGGATGGCTTTGCTTTTACAAATCCTGCTCAACTTTGCCATGGCCGAAGTTGCAAGGGCTAGCCTGACCTTTGTTTCAGCTGCAGAGTGACCATCTTTTGTCAGTATGGAGCCAAGATATTTGAAGGAGTCTACTTCTTCAAGCTGTTGACCATTCATGACGATGCTGACTGTAACGTCACTGGGGCTGTTTACCATGAACTTGCTCTTCTCTGCACTGGTCTCCATACCATAAGCATTAGTTCGCTTTTCTTACTTGCTTGTAATGTCTTAGAGTTTGTTGTTACTGACTGCTTGAAGATCAATGTCATCAGCAAAACTGCAGATTGCAAAAATAGATCTACCATCTAGAGATACAGTGGTGTGCCTTTCAAGGATATCTCCAGTGAACCTCCAACCCGGAGAACTTTGGCACAAGCGGCTTCGGCACAAACTCGCCACAGGCACAGACGTGTGTGGGAAAACTGAAACTGAGGTCGTCATGAAACCCA
This sequence comes from Rapana venosa, assembly GCA_028751875.1. Taxonomy (NCBI): domain Eukaryota; kingdom Metazoa; phylum Mollusca; class Gastropoda; order Neogastropoda; family Muricidae; genus Rapana; species Rapana venosa. The sequence goes on from CM054135.1 coordinate 8,277,083, forward strand.
GAGATACCTGGACAACACATAGAGACAATGACGATGAGGATGATGTAGCGATGCTGCTATGGAAATGCATATGCTTTGAGACTACATGACAGGGATGCAATTTTGCCTGGCATCAACCGTACCCGAGAGATACAGACACCTGCAGTGTTGGTCAGGTCATTTAAGCACCACTCCCAAACTCGCACCCATAAAGTGGACGAACCTCGACTGTGTGGCCCCAGTCTTTCCAGTAATAATGTTGTTGACGATAATATATATGGAATTGATATAGCGCTGGATCTTGCAAACTAAACAAACCGGAGCGCTTGACAAATAAAAGCCAATAAGCACATAGAAAACTCTCTCTGGGTAGAAACCGGCTGGAATCCGAAAAATCTCTATACCTCTTATAGGATTCGAACCCGCGCCTTCTAGTCCGTAGCTAACCAAAACGGCTGGTTCCAGTTATGCTTTTTGTTTCCTGCCCTTTTGGATAATCTTCCATGTCCCTCCCATCCCCTTCCCTATAAGGATATCATGGATGAAAGAATGATAAATGAAAAATTCCACATGTCAAAGCTGAAACTCGTTTCCTCTCCCCTGTGTGCCTGTGGCAAAGAAAACCAGACTGGCGAGCACATCCTTCAAAGATGCACGCTGTACAGCGACCTGAGGAAGATGGTGTGGCTGACGGAGATAACCCTGCAAACCAAGCTGTACTGTACGGCCCACTGTAGAGGAGCTGGAAAGGACTTGCCACTATATCTCCCAAAGACATCTGACGGTGTAAAAAAGCGAAGAAGAAGAAGAAGAAAGAAGAAGAAGAAGAAGAAGAAGAAGAAGAAGAAGAAAGAAAGAAAAGAAAGAAAGAAAGAAAGAAAGAAAGAAAGAAAGGAGAAGGAGGAGAAGAAGAATGAATGAAAAATTCAGTTTTATGGAGCATACAATTATAAACTTGTTGTGACCTATCTGTATGCAGTATTGTTGATATGGTACATATATTGTTCATTGTCTCCGAAGACCATCGCTGTAGATCGTTAGTGTGCGACTGTCAACGTGGATCGGGGGACTACAGGTAACGCACCTGCCCAGAAAGCGAAAACTCTAGGTTCGATCCCCGTGTGTGCCCAAAACTTGACCTACCCCCCCTCCCCCCACCCCCTTCAATCCAATAGACCGTCAGTGGTGGTCTGGGTGCTAGTCTTTGGGATAAGACGATAAACCGAGACCCTGAGTGAAACACGCATTTTGCGCACGTAAAAGAACCCACGGCATCAAGAGATTTTGTCACTGGCAAAATTGTGTTAGAAAACAGTCACTTTTACAGGGGAAACAACTATACATAGAGACAGGGGAAAATTAATGGGTGGCGCTGCCTTTGTGGCGACGCGCTCTCCCCGCTGAGAGCAGCCCGAATTTCATGCACAGAAATCTCCGGTGACTTAAAGCGGTATAATAATAATAATAATAATAATAATAACAACAATGTATGGATTTATTTAGCGCTGAATCTTGTAAAGCAACAAATCAAAGCGCTCAGATGACAATTTATAAATATATATATATATATATATATATATATATATATATATATATATATATATATATATATATATATAATATTATATATATATATATATAATATCGAGGATAATGGAAGAAGCACTTATGTGCTTTTTTTTACATCCAGTCCCCGTGTGTATGCGGTTTTGTAAATTTTGTCATCTGTTCCCACCGGCACACAATGGCCTACTCTTTCGAAAAGCGGAACAGGATTTAACGTATGCGCAAGATGTTCTGCGTGCGTTCGCACACGGGGCCTCGGTTTATAGTCTCATCCGAAGGACTTTGACATTCAGTTCGATTTTTTTTTCAAGCTGGGAAGAAAGGGCGAGGCTGGGAATCAAACCCAGAACCTCCCGGTTTACATGTTGGCAGGCAAACGTCTAATCCATCCTGCCACCTTCCTTCTATACAATACAATACAATGTGCAATACAACAAATACAACACAATGCAATATAATAATTATAATGCGTCAAACGAAATGAAGGAGGGGCAGGTGGAGAGGACAATGACAATGACAAAATTTTTTATTTCGAGGATAATGAATAAGCACTCATGTGCTTTTTTACATCAGTCCCCGCCCGTAGGGATACATCTTAATAATAACCCAACACTTATACAGTCTCACAGTAGAAACATGGGGAAATAACCCTTTTCAAAACAGCCCCCCCCCCCCCCCCCACCCACCCCACCCCCCCCCCCCCCCCCCCCCCCCCCCAAAGCAAACTAATAAAAGAAAACCTTAAAAACACCCCCCCACCACCCCCACCCCCACCCCCCACCCAAAAAAAAACACCCATCACAACCAAAACAAACAAACAAACAAAAGAGAAAGAAAAACCAAAGGAGGGAGGAGGAGGGTGGTGGTGGAATTGGGGAATGAGGACAGGGGTATTGCTGTCAGGTAAAAAGAAGAGATTCACGGGTAACTGATACATGTCAGTGCCCTTTGGGTGCAGCCAAAAGTGCGTTTTCCAGGAACTAGTGCATCACGCTTCTATACTGCTCAACATTAGATAAGAACGAAAAGATTGTTGTTAATAATAATGATCATGATAATAATAATAATAATAATAATAATAATAATAATAATAATCATGATGATGATGATGATGATGATGATGATGATGATGAACATGATGATCATGATATGTGGAATTTTTATAGTGCTGAATCTTTAAAGCGAATAAATCAAAAGCGCTTGCGTTCAAATCATTCATGCGCATGCAACCGTTCACAATTAAGATTAACAAATCATACATTAAACACCACACACACACACACACACACACACACACACACACACACATCAAACACACACACATACAGACACACACACACACACACACACATACAGACACACACACATCACACATCACACACACACACACACACACACACACACACACACACACACACACACACACACACACACACACACACACAGTGATGGAAATGGAGGAGACTATTTGAAAGAAGTGGACAGATGTGAGGTGTAATGATGGAATAAGATCCTAGGTACGTAAAAGTGTGTCTTTAGTCTAAATTTGAAAGTGTCAAATGAAGGATTTTGGCAAAGGGAGAGAGGGAGGTCATTCCAGATAGATGGACAAGAAATAGTGAAAGAACGACGGCCATATAGAAAAGTCTTGCTGGTTATCATTATCACTTCTACAGTTCGACTGGGACGGGATAGCTCAGTGGTCAGAGCACTCGCTTTCCCCAGGCCAAAGTTAAGCAGCGTCGAGCGTGGTTACCAAGTGGGTGGGTGACCGTTTGCGCGCCTTGGCTTCACTACAGTCCCCCAGTTCTTCCAGCTGTAAATGGGTACCTGCCTCTTTTAGGATCAGGGAAGGTAAAGCAGCGAGGGAGAGGAGATGGGCGCCGCCCTCAATATGCTGGCTCACGGAGAAGCTGAGGTCTCTGACACCTCGCTCCTCTACGACCTTAAAGGTTATGGGACACCTTTACCTTTTACAGTTCGACTTGATTCTCTCTGGTTTGAAGTATCATACTGCCCCAGTGCTCAACAACTTCATTCAAACTTTTACTAAAGAAGGAAGATGGCAGGATGGTTCAGACGATCGCCTTCCTGCTAACGAGTAAACCTTGAGGTTCCGGGTTTGATTCCAGGCCTTGCCCTTTCTTGCCATACCCAGATTGACTGGAAAATCGAATTGAACGTCAAGTCTTTTGGAGGAGACTCTAAACAAGGCGTACCCGTGTGCTTACAGACTCGTGCACGTTAAAAGAACCCACGACAGTTGGAAATTGAAAAGAACGGGCGGTTTTTCCCGACTGTCCTGGCAACATTGGTAGATTCCATTCCGTAACCAGCCTGGTGATTCGTAGACGAGTAACCCTACGATGAGACAGGTCAGCGCTCTTCGTTCACCTTCCCCCTATCCCGTAGTCTAGAAGACCGTTGCGGCACCACTGAAGATTTTGCTACCAGCTTCCTCCACTCCTCGCGGTTTTCAGCTTTCCGGTGAACGCTCTGACCACTAGGTGTCTACCACGGTGGAGATGGTCTATACGACAGTAGCTAGACAATGCTGACAGGGCTATGATCTTACATTCCACTGTGATCCTACTTGGGTCTTCTTTGTTTCAGTTTAGAGTCTTTGTCTCCATTGTGGGGATGTCGGGCTTGCTCCTTTAGGATCCATTTGTCCACAACACGCTATCTGGAAAAAAAAAAGTTTAGCGAAGTTCCATGACACATTTATTTCAAACCTAAGATTCTCCCCTCTTGTTTCATCTCAGCTCTGTCCCTGCCCTCAACAACCAACCCCCCATTACCCTGCGGAGTGTACAACCTTTGTGTGTGTGTGGGGGGGGGGGGGGGGGGGGGGGGGGGGGGGGGGGGGGGGTGGCGCGTGTGTGTTTACATTTTAATTTGTAAAAACTATTAATTGTGCGCGTGTGTGTGTTTACATATGAATTTGTAAAAATCTATTAATTGTAACTGGCTGCATGTGAATGAGTGGGATGAATGAAAGCGCTGGGATTTGTTTTTAGCAAGATATAGCGCTGTATAAATTCCATGTATTATTATTATTATTATTATTATTAACTCCTCAGGGAGTCAACAGAGAAGTCATGCTGGGCAGTCAGTGGTGTTGTGTTGTGTTGTGTTATGTTGGATTGGATTGGATTATGTT
>CM054135.1:8296790-8309290 GCA_028751875.1 Rapana venosa
TTTGTCGTCTGCTAGCCTCCTCCATGCGCGGGGTAAACACTGTAGAAACACACACACAATCCTCACATTTTAGGTTTGATTTTTTAATTTTTTATTTTATTTTAACAAACACTGTACCCCTCGGTCCTTTTGTCATCTGCTAGCCTCCTTTATCGTCTGCTAGCCTCCTTTGTCGTCTGCTAGCCTCCTCCATGCGCGGGGTAAACACTGTAGAAACACACACACAATCCTCACATTTTTATGATCATTTCCAAATTTTCATGACTACCTGGTATTGCTCTATGTCCTCAATTCCCCTCCCCCCCCCCCCCCCTCCCCAACCCCAAAAAAACAAAATAATAAAAACCACCCCAAGTACACAGTGCATCTTTGTTTCATAACTAAAAGAAAATTGTGAAAATGAGTCGAACAATTTTCTGAGGAGCACTCTATCAAACTGGACACTAAAGCTGGAGTGTAGCCTTAGGAAGCAAGGGATCTAAGATTGGGACACCATAATATGATACCCTCTCGCGGCTTTCGACTTATAAAAAAGGGCAGCATGGATTCTTGTCAGTTTTTTTGTTTGTTTGTGTTTTGTATGAGAAGGTAGGTCGGGTACTGTTTACATGTCAGTTTTAGGCACGTAAAAGAACCCATGGCAACAAAGAGCTTGTCCTTGGAAGAATTCAGCAGAAAAAATGCACTGACAGGGCCAAGAAAATCAGGTTCAGGCAGAGAAGACAAAAATAGAGAAGAAAGCAGTGTGTGTGTGGTATGTATTGCAAACAAAGAATTTTTCCCTGGAAAAAGCAGCACGCAGAGAAATCTGTGTTGGCGATAAAGTTATGATTGACTTGTTTTCGTGGCCCCAAAGCTCCTTACAATACAACACAGTACAATACAATACTCTCTCTCTCTCTCTCTCTCTCTCTCCGTTTCCTTATCGAGTGGGGTCACGTAGTACCTGATCTTCTCCTGTGCTGGTCACTCTGCAGGAGGTCTGCCTGCTGGCCTCAGCTGACACGTTCCCACTTCAGAGCAGCTCATTTCGTTGTACAGGTTGCATGCTGGGTATGTCTGTGTTTCTGTAAACCATCAAACACTAGCATGAATTGCAGGATCTTCAATGTGCATATATGATCTTCTGCATGTGTGTAATATACACGAAAAGATTTAAGGCACTGGCAGGTCTGCATTTGAAGTTGACCTGGGAGATCGTAAAACTCCCTACCTTTAATTCACCAGACGCTGCTGCAGAGATCCGAACCCGCGACTTCATGAACCCATGGAATTGAAGTCCTACAGTCTTAACCACTTCACTATAGCGTCCATTTAATACCATACAATACAACGCACTACTATGCAATACAATGCAGTGCACAAGACAATACCGTTGAATACGGCAGACTCCCCCGTGTGGATGCCAGGGACCTAGGCACCTGTTAGGGGACGGGATAACCTAGTGGTCAGAACATTGCGCTCTCAATCTGACAACCCGGGTTCGATTCCCGTTCAAGGGGATATTTTCCCCTGGAGTTAACATCAGTGCAGACTCCACTCTCCCCTAAAGTCCTTCGGATGAGACTACAAACTGAGGCCCCATGTGCGAACGTACGCAGACCATCTTGCGCACACGTTAAAATCCTGTTCCGCTTTTTGTAAGAGTAGGCCATTGTGTGCCGGTGGGAACAGATGAAAATTTACAAAACCGCATACACACGGGGACTGGATGTAAAAAAGTACATAAGTGCTTATTCCATTTTCCTCGATAAAAAAAGAATAAAATAAAAATAAAATAAAATAAAATAAAATTAGTATAAACGGCATTCCCCACTTTCTGGAAACTATATGCCAGGATTTCCCTCTTTTCTATCCCTCTCTTTGTTTCTGCTTTGTTTCTTTTTCTCCCTGTCACTCACCTCCTTCTTGTCTGTTTCTGCCTTCTTGGTCTATTCTCCTGCCTTTTTTCCCCAGAAATACTTAAAAAGATAACAATCTTTCCCACGCCCAAATCGGATGCGCTGGGCCTGACTTGTCAGGAGCTTAACGGCAGCGCAACGCATTTTCGCTCATATGACAGTCAACAATAGTTGTTGTCTGAGCGTTCGACGACGACGACGAAGAAGACGATATGCTACAGTACAAAACAATACACCTACAATACAAAGTGATATGACGCAGTGCAACACGACACAATACAAGGCATCACAAGACATCTCTAATATCACTTAGAGTGAACAGACGTTAAATTGAAGACAACAACAACAACAACAACAAGACAACTCAAGACCACGGAAAATTATGCAACAGAAAAATGTAACAGAGCAGCCTGCATCAGCGCAGTGTAGTACATTACAACACAGTATAACACAGTACAACATTGTAACAAAACAAACAAACACTGTAGTACAGTACAATGTAGTACAATTTTGTGCAAGTACGATGCAAAACATCGCAGTGTGGTGAATGCAAATGCAGTACAACACGACACAATGCAACTGAGGGTGATACATCTTTTTTTGTTTTTCGTTCCTTGGCTAGAGCTCCGAGGTTCACCAATGGTGAGATTCTTGCGTACGCGACTGTTTTTCCACAATTCAGGTAGCCACAATCCGACTTCGTTGATAGTATGTAAACACGGCGCTTGTGTGTTGGCGTTTCTGAAATTCTGTCATCTGTTACCACCGACTTAAAATGGTCTACTCTTCCGATAGGCAGAAAAGGATTTTAACTTGTGCGCAAGATATTTTGCGCGCATTGGCACTCACAGCCTCGGTTTATAGTCTCATCCAAGGATTTGAACGTTCAGTTCGATTTTCCGGTCAAACTGGGAAGAAAAGGGCAAGGATAGGAATCAAACCCAGAACCTCACAGAGAATACCTAACCCATCTTTGCCAACTTCCTACTGATACAATATAGCACGACGCAGCGCGACTAAACACAATCCAATCCACTACAATCCAATCCACTACAATCCAGTCCTCTACAATCCAATCCACTACAATCCAATCCACTACAATCCAATCCAATCCAATCCTCTGCAATGCAGTCTAATACAATGCAATACAGTCTTCTTGCGCAACATGCTGACAGCCATTTCATCATCCATCAACGTCAACTTCAATCAGAGATGGCGGGGAAAATTGATAACTAGAAAGAATTTTCCCCCTGTCCTTTCTTTCGGAGTCTGTCAGGGGCTTGAAAAAAAAGTTGTAAAAATATATAGGTTCTGTAATGTTTGATTTTCATGCATTATGATATCTTTGTATACAAAATAATATTTTCTTTTTAAACCCAGCAACTGTACTCGTGTTTTTGTTTGTAAGTAACAAATAATCAAATGTGTGCAAGGGACTGCAATGTCACCAGAAATGCATAAAGAATGGCAGTCTAAAACCAAAAAGTGGTATTGTAATGCATTGTATTGCATTGTATTGCATTGCACCGTATTGCATTGTATTACATTGCATTGTATCGTGCTGTACTGTATGGTATTGCATTGTAATGCAAAGTAATGTGTTGTATTGCATTGCATCATATTGCACTGCATTGCATTGTACTACAGTTTGTCTTGCGCCTTGCACGCCCTCAAGGGCATCAATTATTCAAGAGGAACAAACTCACGCGCAGCCCAGCTAGCACAAAAGTGTATCCCTGGACGTTAATACATGGCAGAAAAACTGATCGATCTTTCCTCACTGGAATTTCACCAGTCACTCCCTGATTTACATAAGCGGTCTGAAGACTAGAGTGGAGGGGGTAGGGGAGAAGAGGGATCCTTTTAAAACCATAACCAATCACCTCGGGCCTGTAGATTCTGTCGTCTGCTGGGAAAAGTACACACATAGGGGGGGATATTTAAACAGCCTGATACCCATTTGGCTATTTGATGTACAGGTTTTACCGAGGGTATCTCCCCACTGAATAGTTTTCCATTTGGATCAGTGGTTTTTTGGTGGGTGGGTGTGTGTTGAACTGCTGTCAAACCAGCGATATGTATAGAAAGCGTTACAGTAAACGAAATGGCGAACATGAAATGGATGCGGGCTTTTTACTTCAAAATGGAAGGTGGGTATGGTGAGTGTTTGGTATAGACATGTTTGGTGTTATTAGTGTTGGTTTGTTTTTTGTTGTTTTTATTGTTTCTTTTGTGCGTCTGTGTTTTTTTTTAAATGTCGTTGTTTATATTGTTACTGATTTTTTAGGGATTTTTGTGTTGTTGTTTGTTTAGAGTTGTTCTTTACTCTCTTTTTTAAATAACTTTTTGGGGGTCGGGTGGGGGTGGGTTTATTGGTTGTGTTTTTGTTGTTGTTGCTTTGTTATTGTTTTGTGTTGGTTGTTTAAAAGTTGTTCTTTATTGTTACTGCTGCTGGGGAGGGGTGATTTTCTCTTTTTGGTTGTTTTGGTTTTGGTTTGCCAAAAGATTGGTTTGTTGTTGTTGTTTTGCTATTAATGTTGATAAACATTTCTCAATAAACTCAACAGTAATACAGAAACAAGAAAGAGTGATAAAAATCGTTCTTATTGAATGTCATCATTTAGGTCTAATCCACAACTGAGTGGAGCCTTTTTTTTCGTTTTGCTTTTTTTTTTTTTTCATTTTCCGTCCTGGCTAAGCTATAATATATATATATTATATATATATATATATATATATATATATATATATATATAATATATATATATATATATATAAGCCATACTACCAAACCATAGAGGTACATGTGGACGGAGAATACATGGTACTATATGTGGACATAGGCCTTAGTTTTCTACAAAGTTGAGGCAAGGTAGCCTACATACAGGCACAAGGCAAGATGTACAAAGGCTAACGCCCCTTATATTGTTCAGTGGGTTTGGGGCTTTTTTTGTCGTTGTTTCGTTGTTCTTTTTCGTTCCTCCGCTAGAGATACATGAGTCATCAAAGGTGTGGTGTTTGTGTATGCGATCGTTTTTTTCCCCACCATTAAGGTAGCCGCATTCCGACTTTAGGGAGGATGTGTAAACGTGATACCAGTATGCACGCGTTTGTTTCTTTCTTTCTTTTCATTTCCTGCATTCTTATTGGCTCACAAGGGCCTACTCTTCCAATAGGCAGAACGAGTTTTAACGCGTGCGCAATAACTTCTGCGTACGTTCGCACACGGGACCTCGGTTTATAGTCTCATCCGAAGGATTATCCCCCTGGAGTTAGCATAAGTGCAGACTCCACTCCCCTAAAAGTCCTTCAGATAAGACTATAAACAAGGTACCTAGTGTGAACGCTCGCAGAACATCTTGCGCACACGTTAAAACCCGTTTTGCCTTTGTAAAGTGTCAGCCTTTTGTGCCTGTGGGAACGGATTACAAAACGTACAAAACTGTATGAACACGGGGACTGAGTGTAAAAAAGCACAGGGGAGCGGGATAGGGATAGCCTAATGGTTAGAGCCTAGCGCTCTTTGTCTGATGGATCGAGTCTTCACAGAGGCACCCGTTATAAAGGATTTTCCCCAGGAGTTAACATCAGTACTGACTCCACTCCCCAAAGAGCCCTTCGGATGAGACTATAAACCGAGGTCCCGTGTGTGAATGCACTACTCTCTCTCTATCTCTATGTCTCTCTGCCTCTGTGTGTGTGTGTGTGTGTGTGTGTGTGTGTGTGTGTGTGTGTGTGTGTGTGGTGTGTGTGTGTGTGTCTCTGTCTCTCTGCCTCTCTCTCTCTCTCTCTCTCTCTCTCTCTCTCTCTCTCTCTCTCTCTCTGTGCTAGAAAATAATACAGTTGTCATAGCTTGCAATTATCTATGTTGGTTGAACTTGTTAATCTATGATATGGAATTCATACCATTAATTATTTGGGCTGTTGTGAATTTTTTTTTTACTTCTTAAACAGATCTAGATCTATGTGTCTTTGGGCCCAATCCTTCTCCCTTTGCTCCCTTTTTGAAAAGGCTTAAAAGCTTACCACAATAGACTACTCTGTCTGTCTGTCTGTCTGTCTGTCTGTCTGTCTGTCTTCTCTCTCTCTCTCTCTCTCTCCTCTCTCTCTCTCTCTCTCTCTCTCTCTCCTCTTCTCTCTCTCTCTCTCTCCTCTCTCTCTCTCTCTCTCTCTCTCTCTCTCTCTCTCGGGATAGCCTGGTGGTTAGAGTGATGTATTCGTGATCTACTGACCGGTTTTCGATTCTTGTTCAAGAGGATTTTTCCTCTGGAGTTAACATCAGAGCCGACTCCAATCTCCCCAAAAATCTCTCGGATGAGGCTATAAACTGAGTTCCCGTGTGCGAACGCACGCACAACATCTTGCGCACACGTTAAAACCCGTTCCGCTTTTCGGAAGAGTAGGCCATTGTGTACCGGTGGGAACCGGATGACAACATTTACAAAACTGCATACACACGGGGACTGGGTGAAAAAAGCACATAAGTGCTTATTCCATTATCCTCGAAATAAAAGAATAAAATAAAATAACTAAAATCTCTTTCTCACACCCACCCACCCACACACACACACACACACACACACACACACACACACAACACCACACACACACACACACACACACACACACACCACACACACACACACACTACACTACACCACACCACACACACCACACCACACTACACTACCACCACTACCACAAACTACACCACACACCACACTAACACTACATCACACCACCACACTACACCACACCTCACACACCACCACACTACCCACAACTACACCACACACACACACACACTACACCACACCACACTACACACACCACACTACACCACACTACACACACACACCACACACATCACACCACACTACACTCACACCACACACACACACACTACACCACACCACACTACCCACACCACACCACACCACACTACACTACATCACACCACACTACACCACACCACACCACACCACACTACACTACATCACACCACACTACACCACACTAGGAAAAGGTCGGAGTCCTCATCAAGAAGTACAGAAATAGTCATTAGGGACAAAGCCACAGCTCTTTTTGTACCTACACAGACCAGACTATTAATATAGCATGTGTCAAAGCCACAGCTCTCTCTGTACCTACACAGACCAGACTATTAATTAATATAGCATGTGCCAAAGCCACAGCTCTCTCTGTACCTACACAGACCAGACTATTAATATAGCATGTGCCAAAGCCACAGCTCTCTCTGTACCTACACAGACCTGACTATTAATATAGTATGTGCCAAAGCCACAGCTCTCTCTCTGTACCTACACAGACCAGACTATTGATATAGCATGTGCCAAAGCCACAGCTCTTTTTGTACCTACACAGACCAGACTATTAATTAATATAGCATGTGCCAAAGCCACAGCTCTCTCTGTACCAACACAGACCAGACTATTAATTAATATAGCATGTGCCAAAGCCACAGCTCTCTGTACCTACACACACCAGACTATTAATATAAGCATGTGCCAAAGCCACAGCTCTTTTTGTACCTACACAGACCTGACTATTAATTAATATAGCATGTGCCAAAGCCACAGCTCTCTCTGTACCTACACAGACCTGACTATTAATATAGCATGTGTCAAAGCCACAGCTCTTTTTGTACCTACACAGACCAGACTATTAATATAGCATGTGCCAAAGCCACAGCTCTTTTTGTACCTACACAGACCAGACTATTAATATGGCATGTGCCAAAGCCACAGCTCTTTTTGTACCTACACAGACCTGACTATTAATATAGCATGTGTCAAAGCCACAGCTCTCTCTGTACCTAGACAGACCAGACTATTAATTAATATAGCATGTGCCAAAGCCACAGCTCTCTCTGTACCTACACAGACCAGGCAATTAATATAGTATGTTCTTTCGAGCCAGAAGGCCCATAGAGCCGGAGCTTATCCGGGTTTCTGTAGTGTTAAGCGAACTGATGGTTTTTCACCACCCCTGTGACAGGACGCTAGTCTGTCGCCAGATACTTCCCCAGCAGAGCTGGTACCCACTTGTACACCTGGGTGGAGTGAGGAAAATAGGAGTAAAGTGTCTTTCCCAAGGGCACAACACCGAGCCGAGCGGGGATCGAACCCGCGACCTCTGGATCACGAGTTGACCGCCTAAACCACTCGACCACGGTGCCTCCTTAGACAATTAATATAGCATGTGCCAACCCCCTTCATGAGCTGTTTGACTGTCAGCACAAGCCGTTATCATAATAATATATATATACTGGTAAAGGAAGGAAGGAAGATTTACACTGTCCCTCCACACACAGAGAGAGAGGGGGGTGGGGAGGGCGAGGGAGAGAGGGGGAGGGAGGGAGAGACAGACAAAGACGAGAGAGATTGATTGATTGATAGGTTGATTCAATCTAATTTTCAGAAGGTGAAGGAATAAGCATGACAGTTGCTTTTTTTAACATCCAGCCTTCTATAACAGTACAACTAGTGAACGCAAATTATTGAAAAATCCACAAGCTTACTTCTGTAATAATCAATGAAACATAATACTTAGTAACTGTGCGGATAGATAGATAGATAGATAGATAGATAGATAGATAGATAGATAGATAGATAGATAGATAGATAGATAGATAGATAGATAGATAGATAGATAGATAGATTGAATTACAGAAGGAAAGGATAGAGATATTGCCAGAAGATAGATTGAATTCTGGCATGTAATGTGTGACAGTTTAGATATATGAAGACAGTACAATCAATTGAGGGTGGGGTGAAGACATATAAAAATTCTCTTAAGACAAAAGTATATTGTGATTTTCAGAAGTAGTGTTCTTCTCACCCCCACCCCCCTACCCCCTCAATCCTTTTCAATCTAATCTTTTCCCCCCCTCACCTTAAAAATGGTGTTGAAACAACTCATTACAGGCAAATTTAAGCAGCTGAATCTAAAAGCACATCTCACATAATCATAAATCAATTATCATAATATACTTGAAAAGGAAGGAAGACTTGCATTTTCCATGAGAGAGAGAGAGAAGAGAGAAGAAGAGAGAGAGAGAGAGAACAGACAGAGGAGACGGAGACAGACAGACAGACAGAAGACAGACAGACAGACAGACAGACAGATCGGAGAGATAGAAAAGAGAGAGAGAAAGACAGAAAGAGACAGACAGACAAACAGACAGACAGACAGGCCGACAGACAGACAGACCGTAGAGAGAGAGAGATAGAAAGAGAGAGAGAGACAGAAAGAGACAGACAGACTAGACTATATAATACGAACCACCTCACCTCGTGAGCTGCTTGACTGTGGGCACAAGCCATTGCCATAATTATCATAATAATATACTGGTAAAGGAGGGAAGACTTGCATTTTCCATGAGAGAGAGACAGACAGAAACAGACAGAAGAGAGAGAGAGAGAGAGAGACAGACAGACAGACAGACAGACAGACAGACTAGACTATAGTGTGCACCATCCCTCAATAGTTGTTTGACTGTCAGCACACGCCATAACCATAATGATATACTGGTAAAGGAAGGAAGGAAGGAAGACTTACACTGTCCCTCCACAGAGAGAGAGAGGGAGAGAGAGAGAGGGGGGGAGAGAGAGACAGACAGACAGATGAGAGAGAGAGACAGAGAGAGAGGGAGTGAGAGAGACAGACAGAAGAGACAGAGAGAGACATAGACGGAGATAGAGAGAGACAGAGACAGACAGAAGAGACAGACAGATAAATAAACAAACAGAAGATAGATAGATAGATAGATAGATAGATAGATAGATGATAGATAGATAGATGGATGGATAAATAGTTATATAGATAGATAGATAGATAGATAGATAGATAGATAGATAGATAGATAGATAGATAGATAGATAGATAGATAGATAGATAGATAGATAGATAGATAGAGTGAGAGAGACAGAGAAACAGCCGGATATAGACAGACAGACAGACTAGACTATAGTATGCACCCCCCCCCCCCCCGTCATTAACTGTTTGACTGTCAGCACAAGCCATTACCATAATGATATATATACTGGTGGAGGAAGGAAAGAAGGAAGGAAGGAAGGAAGGAAGAAGACTATACTGTCCCTCCACCAGGGAACCAATCGATGGAATCAGTCAGAGAGAGAAAGAGAGAGAGAGATACAGACAGACAGACAGAGGAGACAGACAAAGAGAGAGACAGAGAGAGAGAGACAGAGAGAGAGAGAGATAATGACTATGTCAATGACAAGGACAAATTCTTGTATTTCAAGGATAATGAATAAGCACCCATGTGCAAAGTTTTTTTACATCCAGTCCCAGCCCTTAGGGATATGATATGATAATAAAATAAAATAAGGCCAATACTAAAACACTCACACAGTAAACGGAAAGCAAAATATCTAACCCCCCCCCCCCCCCCAAAAAAAAAAGAAAAATCACGAAAAGAGACAGAGAAAAAAAAGCAACAATAAATTATAAAAAAAAGGTAAAACAGAGCAAAACAAAAACACAGAAACAACAACAAAAAAGCAAAGAAACCAAGAGCAAAATGTAAGCAGTAAAAACAATAAATGAAGAGGGGACAACCGAATAATCCCCCCCCCTCCAAAAAACCAAACCCAAACCAAAATAAAAACAAAACAAACAAAACAAAAATCTCCATAATAAAAGGAGAACAAACCATGTAAATAGTATCATTTTGGCTAACAGAAAGAAAAGTTAACAAACTAGAGAAAGAGAGAGAGATACAGACAGATAGACAGACAGACAGAGGAGACTGACAAAGAGAGAGAGGACAGAGAGAGAGAGAGAGAGAGAGAGACAGGCAGACAGACAGACAGACAGACAGAGAACGAGACAGAGAGACAGACAGACAGAGAAAGAGAGAGATATACAGACAGAGAGACAGACAAAAAGAGACAGATGACAGACAAGAGAGAGGGGGGAGACAGACAGACACACAGACAGACACACATACAGAGACAGAGATAGACAGAGAGACAGAGAGAGGGGGGGGGTGACAGACAGACAGACAGACAAACTAGACTACATAGCATGCACCATCCCTCATTAGTTGTGTAACTGTCAACAGAAGCCATTACCATAATGATATATATACTGATGAAGAAAGAAAGAAAGGAAGGAAGGAAGACTTATACTGTCCCTCCACCAGGGAACACATCGATGGCAACGGTCAGAGAGACAGACAGACAGGCAGGCAGCAGACAACCAGAGGAGACGGGCAAAAAGAGACAGACTGACACAGAGAGACAGACAGACAGACAGACAGACAAGAGAGACAGAGAGAAACAGACAAGGACAGAAACACAGAGAGAAGGGGGGTGGGAGGGACAGACAGACAGACAGACTAGACTAGACTCTGGCATGCACCATCCCTCACTAACTGTTTGACTGTCAGCAGAAGCCATTACCATAGTGATGATATGCTGATGAAAAAAGGAAGGAAGGAAGGAAGACTTAACGCTGTCCCTCCACCAGAGAACCAATCCATGGCAACGGTCAGAGAGAGACAGACAGACAGACAGACAGAGGAGACAGGCAAAAAGAGACAGACAGACTGACAGAGAGAGAGACAGAAGAGCAGATGACAGAAGACGGAGAAGACGACAGACGAGGAGACAGGCAAAGAGAGCAGAGAGAGAGAGAGAGAGAGACAGAAAGACAGATTGACAGACAGACAAACAGATTGACAGATACACAGACAGACAGACAGACAGACAGACTAGACTCTAGCATGCACCATCCCTCACTAATTGCTTGACTGTCAGCAGAAGCCATTACCATAGTGATAATATACTGGTGAAGGAAAAAGAAGACTTGGCATTTTCCCTTCACCACCAAACCCATCCCATTGCGAGAGAGAGAGAGGGAGAGACAGACAGACAGACAGACAGACAGACAGACAGTGTGTGTGTGTGTGTGTGTGTGTGTGTGTGTGTGTGTGTGTGTGTGTGTGTGTGTGTGTGTGTGTGTGTGTGTGTGTGTGTTCGAAACACAGAGAGAGAGCAAGAGAGAAAAAGGAGAAAGAAGAAGGAGAGAGAAGGAGACTAACACTCACAACACACACACACACACACACACACACACACACACACACACACACACACAGAGAGAAGACAAGACAAACAAGAGACTGACAGAGATTACACAAAAGCTTACCCCCCTCCCCCCACACCCCCCCCTCCCCCCAAAAAAAGAAAACCACCACATTGTACATAAACATCTCAACAACAACAATAACCTTATCACAAAGCTCTGATTCAGACGTTTTATACCAAGTTGCAGTGAGCCCAAAACTGACAACAACAACAACAACAACAACAACAACAACAAAAGAATAAAAGTGTCCCATAACCTATGTGGTCGTTGGGAGCGAGGCGTCAGAGACCTCACTTTTCGAGAGGCCAGCATATTGAGGGCGGCGCCCATCTCCTCTACCTTCCCTGACCCTAAAGAGGGCAGGTACCCATTTACAGCTGGGTGAACTGGGGGGAACTGTACTGAAGCCAAGGCGCGCAAACGGTCACCCATCCAAGTGGTAACCACGCTCGATGCTGCTTA
>CM054135.1:8314290-8331790 GCA_028751875.1 Rapana venosa
CCTCCTACAAGCTGTGCTGTGTCACACACTGACACACCCCCTTCTGCCAGCAACAAGCTGCACGTGCAATCCGTCATTCACCAAGCTATGTCAAAGAGTCCGAGAATGAAAAGCATGCTGACGTGCAACGTGGCATCGACCTTGCCCCTGTGTTTACAACGGAAACTTCGGACTGTGACGATCCTCTGGCAAAAGTTCAGCAAGTTGGAACTAGTGCCGACGTCATCAAGGACTATGTGGCTAAACTGACCGATAGATCTTTGCAGAGAAAGCTAAGGGACAGGCATAGGAACCAAAACTTTAGTAAGGTGTTCAGTAGTAAACGGCATCCAGACACGATGGTATGTGAAACAGACGATCTTGTTTTTCGTTTTGAATGGACTGCTGCTGATGACACACCCCCGGATCTGTTTTGGTTTGTGAAAAGGAACACCAGGCTGATGATCAATGAAGAATCCTGTGTCTATCAGAAGCTGAAGCTGTGGTGCCCTGTTGACCGGGAGAAAATGAAAGATCGTATCAGTGCCGGACTTGATGTGATGCATGTCATAGTGGACGCAGTTCGATTCTTGCTTGGATAACCAGTGTGTGTGTGTGTGTGTGTGTGTGTGTGTGTGTGTGTGTGTGTGTGTGTGTGTGTGTACGTACGTGCGCGTGCGTGCGCATACGTTCGAGCGTATACGTGTGTGTATGTATGAGTGCGTGTGTATCTGTATGTATGTGTGTGTTTGTGTGTGTGTGTGTGTGTGTGTGCGCGTATGTGTGTGTGTTTGAATATGTGGATATGCATGCGTATATAGATATGTGTGTATAAACGTGAGTGCGTGTGTTTGTGTGTGCGTGTGTACGTATGCGTGTGTGTGCGTGCGTGTGTGTGTGTGTGTTTGTGAGAGAGGAGAGAGAGAGAGAGAGAGAGAGAGAGAGAGAGAGAGAGAGAGAGAGAGAGAGAGAGAGAGAGAATAGCTGTAGGCTACATGCCACCTAGATTGTCAAGAGTCTGTCACGTGTTAGCCGTGTAAAATTGCACATGCCATGAAAAAAAAACCTAGGAAGAAGAGACATTGTGACCTTGTTTTCTTGTCGCAGACCACTTTGTTGTAAAAAGTTGATTTTGAATTTGTACAGTTTTTGTGGAAACTCCTCCACCTTGACAATTCCTTATGAAAAAAGGATTTGGATCTCTACGTAACCATGTTCTGGAATCCATGACATGATGACTATTTGGGCTGAAATTTGTTATGTTCTCGGTATTTGATATCATGTGTTTTGTGCCCAGCCCCCCTCCCACTGCCCCCTTGTGAATGGGCATCTTGCTTATCACAATAAACCTTTGTCATTGTCATTGTCATTGTCTCTCTCTCTCTCTCCCTCTCCCCCTTCTCTCTCTCTCTCACTCCCTCTCTCTCTTTCTCTCTCTCTCTCTCTATGGAGGCAGCTAATACACAAATTCATCTCAGGCACGAACGTGGAGGGGAAAACGAAACAGAGAGCATCACAAAACCGAAACACAGGGGATGCTGAATCAGCGACCATTCTAAATTATTTGCAATTTATTTATTTTATTTATTTTTATTTTTATTTTTTATTCTTTTATATCGAGGATAATGGGATAAGCACTCATGTGCTTTTTTTTGCAATGTAGAATGGTGCTATGGAATTTACATATTGTTTTATATATCAGCTTTCTCATTGATTTGATTTTGTTGATACCAGCTTTTGATTGACAACATAATTCTCTCTCTCTCTCTCTCTCTCTCTCTCTCTCTCTCTCTCTCTCTGTCTCGTGCTCGCTCGCTCTCTGTGTGTCTGTCGCTGTCTCTCTCTCCAAAATCTGGAGGCTAATACACAAACTAGGCAAAGAACGTGGAGTGGTGGGGGGACGAAACTGAGAGTATCATGGGACAAGAACACAGGAGTTGCTGAATCAGTGAAATTCTTTTTCATCGTATAAAAAAAAGGTAAAGGAGTCCCATAACCTATAAGGTCGTAGGGGAGCGAGGCGTCAGAGACCTCACTTCTCAAGGGGCCAGCATATTGAGGGCGGTCGCGCCCATCTCCTCTCCCTCGCTGCTTTTACCTTCCCTGACCCTAAAGAGGGCAGGTACCCATTTACAGCTGGGTGAACTGGGGGAACCGTACTGAAGCCAAGGCACGCAAACGGTCACCCATCCAACTGGTAACCACGCTCGATGCTGCTTAACTTGGCTGGGCCAAGATGGCTGGTGTCAAAGCACAGAAGTGCTTACAGACAGATCATCCTCCCGCAGTCTGTGCCAGTGGCGTCATGGCACAGTTGCTTACAGACAGTCTTGGCACAGAGTTGCGTACATGAAGTGTCATGGCACAGAATTACTTTCAGACAATCTGTGCCAGTAGTGTCATGGCACAGAATTACTTTCAGACAATCTCTGCCAGTAGTGTCGAGGCACAGAGTTGCTTACAGACAGTCTGTGCCATGTCGTGTTAAGGCACAAAGTTGGGTACAGACAATCTGTGCCAGCAGTGTCAAGGCACAGAGTTGCGTACTATCTGTGCCAGTGTTGTCATGGCACAGAGTTGCTTACAGACAGTCTGTGCCAGTGGTGTCATGGCACAGAGTTGCTTACAGACAGTCTGTGCCATGAAGCGTCAAAACACCGAGTTGATTACAGACAGACTCTCAGATAGCTGTGCCATGTAGTGTCATGGCACAGAATTACTTTCAGACAATCTGTGCCAGTAGTGTCATGGCACAGAATTACTTTCAGACAATCTTTGCCAGTAGTGTCAAGGCACAGAGTTGCTTACAGACAGTCTGTGCCATGTCGTGTTAAGGCACAAAGTTGGGTACAGACAATCTGTGCCAGCAGTGTCAAGGCACAGAGTTGCGTACTATCTGTGCCAGTGTTGTCATGGCACAGAGTTGCTTACAGACAGTCTGTGCCAGTGGTGTCATGGCACAGAGTTGCTTACAGACAGTCTGTGCCATGAAGCGTCAAAACACCGAGTTGATTACAGAAAGACTCTCAGATATCTGTGCCATGTAGTGTCATGGCACAGAGTTGCTTACAGACAGTCTGTGCCAAGTGGTGTCACGGCACAGAGCTGCTTACAGACAGTCTGTGCCAAGTGGTGTCATGGCACACAGTTACTTTCAAGACGGACCCTCAGGCAGTGTGTGCCAGTCTGCTCCTTGTGCAAACGAAACAGAAGGGTAATCAATAGACCACTTGGTTGGTTTTGGGGTTCTTAGTGTGCTTGTCAGTGTCGTACTCCGTGAGTACCCTTTCATAGGCTGAATAAAGTACTTTTTGACTTTGACTTGATTTGACTTGACTGTACTTGACTTGATTTTATCCTTACCCCTACCCCTGCGCCTCATTTTTGTTGTTTCTGTTTTTTGTTTGTTGTGTGTATGTGTGTGTGTTTTTTTTCTTTCTTTTTCTTCACTTTCAATGCCTTAACTACAGATATAGCGTAACGCATACAGGTTATACTGCACATAGTGTTGTTTCTTTAGGTGTCTGAAAAGAAAACAAGCCTGTGCAGGCTTTGTTCCCAGTGAAGTTTTCAGTTGTCTGTACTTGTGCAGTTTATTATTACTTGGCTTTTAGGTTGGTTTAATGTTGTTGTTTTGTTTTTTGTGTTTTTTGGGGGGGGTTTTTTGGGGGGGAGGGTAGCTTTGGGTGTTTGTTTGCTCGTTCACTTTTTTCTGCCTTTTGGGTATCTTGTTGTTTTCGATTAATTTAGTTTAGTTTAGTTTATATGCTTCTTTTTTTGTTTGTCCCTAATCTTTTACTTTTTTCTTTTATTTCGAGGAAAATGGAATAAGTACGCATGTGCCTTTTTACATCCAGTCCCTGTGTGTCTGCAGTTTTGTAAATGTTGTCATCCGTTCCCACTGGCACACAATGGCCTACTCTTCCGAAAAGCGGAACGAGTTTATCGTGTGCGCAAGATGTTCTCTGTGTGTTCGCACACGGGACCACGGTTTATAGTCCCATCAGAAGGACATTTAGGGGGAATGGAGTTTGCACTGATATTAACTCCAGAGGAAAAAATCCTCTTGAACGAGATTCGAACCTGGGTCAGCAGATCACGAGCGCAATGTGCATCACTCTATCTACCTGGCTATTTTGTTTTATGTGGTCGTTCTCGTCTTGAAACCACAGGTTGATGCATACCAAGTGATAGTGGGAACAGATGACAGAATTAATAAAACCGCATACACACGGGGACCGGATGTAAAAAAAGCACATAAGTGCTTATTTCATTGTCCTCGATATAAAAGTGGTTGTTGTTTTTTTAGTATACAATCTTCACAGGATTACAGCTGCGATTTCAGATTTATTTCGTATTTTTTAGTTGGTGGGTGGGGGGGGGGGGGGGGGGGGGGGGTGGAGCAGGAAGGCAACGTAAGGAAGGGAACCTGAGCTAACACACTGCTCTTTGGGGCGTCACCAGTAAGTCAACGGTCCCTTCTGTATTCAAAGTACAAGCCGAGGGCAAAGAAAAGGAGGCCATGGGTTGATCAGGCTACACTCCACTGATAAAGTGTTATTGTACCGAAGTGTGTCTAGAGAATAAAAAATTGCACTTTACAGGTACGGGAAAAAATTTGCGGTGCACTTTTTTTTTTTTTTTGGGGGGGGGGGGGCGGAGGGGGGTTGAACATTTCATATCTAAACAGCTAATTGATTGAGAAAAAGTAACAATGGGTTGTTTTTTCGTATCTTGGCTAGAGCTCCGAAATGTTTCTAATGCGACAGGTTGTTTTTTTTATCATAATGGTAGCCGCATTCCGACTTTTGGGATTGTATGCTGGGTGTGTTTCCGTAACCTACCAAACACTGGCATGAATTAGCCTACGGGATCTTTGACGTGCATATTTGATCTTCTCTATGAAGGCAGTCGAGAAACTGGCAGATGTGTTGACCTGGGAAATGGTAAAAATCCTCACCTTTCATTCACCAGACTTCGCCGAGATTCGAACCCACGACTAGTGACATTGACTCATGGGATGAAAATCGAAAGGTCTGAACCACTCGGCTATAGCGTCCGTCGAAATAATATGATATGCGCATTTTTTTTTTTGGGGGGGGGGGGGGTTTTTTGTTGGCTTTTGTTTTTTTAGATCAGATTTTCAGTTTTCCATTGTGCAACTACGAATAGATAGAATCACATCCGTAGGCTAAGGAGCGCTGTGTTTGCGTTTATTTGCTGCTGACCATATACTATATACCGAGTCATTGTTCCGAATGAGGCTTATAGACGCTGGAGACCTAGACGTATAAGCAAACATGGACAGATATTTTACTCAATAAATTCTTCAAAAATACATATATACAGACCACAATCAAACTTTTTTTCTGATGTTCTTGCATTTCTTTGAATGTCAATTCGAGTTAATACCGAAAAGTAACTATTTAGCTCTAAAAATAACTGAACAGTGCGGCCTTACTTCACCCCGAAAGCCTCTTATAATTATAACCATGTCATCACGTGGCCTCACACGGCCTTCACGCGAGCAGACGACACTTATTGGGGTCGGCTGACAGACGACACATGTTTTGACAGTCTTCTCTATGAAGCCATAGGGGGAGTTTGATCTCAGTGTACCAGAACTGTAGTGGCAAGAAAAACGAAGTAGCTGACTGCTTCACAACTTGCTTTGTGTTCGATATCCGTTGAAATGCCTTCTTTAGGGGGGTAAGTCAAATTCATAAAACTGTGGACTTTCCATAAATTATCTACCCCTTTTTCTTGTTTTTTTTGGGGGGTGTGTGGCTTTAAATCGGTTCTATTTGTTGTTAATGTTCTTATTGCAGTTGCTGCAGCTATTGTTGGTTATTACTACTTGGTCTTGTTGTTGCTTTTTGTCTGTTTTGTAGTGTATGTGTGTGTGTGTGATTTTTGTTTAATGTTCAGAGTTGTTTGATAACAATTGCAGCAGCAACAGCACGAAAAGCAGCAGTGGTAATAGTAGCAGCAGAAAAAAGTAGTAATAGTAGTGGTAGTAGTGGTAGCAGCAGCAGCAGCAGCAGCAGCAAAAGCAGTACTCAGTGGCAACAGCCAGAACAACAGTAGTAGTAGAAGCAGCAGTAGCATCAGCACTCCCTTTGGAAAAATAGTGATGATGACGATAACAGTGATAATGGTAGTGATGATGATGATGATGATAATGATGATGATAACAGTGATGGTGAGTGTTGCAGTTGTAACAAGACAGTAACTGTACCGTCTCATACTGTCGAGATTGTTGAGGTCGACAATATTTTTTTCATTTTTATTTATATTTTCTTCTTGTTTTTTTAGGTCTACAATATTATGACACAGCGGAAACATGACTCTTGAGAATAATATTCGACCAACAACATAAAAGGCAATATAAAACACTTTCTTCACGTATATCGCGA
This sequence comes from Rapana venosa, assembly GCA_028751875.1. NCBI lineage: Eukaryota > Metazoa > Mollusca > Gastropoda > Neogastropoda > Muricidae > Rapana > Rapana venosa. Next base: position 8,320,686 of record CM054135.1, read on the forward strand.
GTTGAGTGGTACTGTGACACTGCAACAACGCATAACATGCACAGTTAGACATACGCGCAGTCCTGCCTCTCGTGTGCATGTGAGTGCGAAAGTGCTTGTGCGCATTGTGCTGTATTGCAGTTCAAAGATTCAGAGCACATGGACGTGCCGTGTAGGTGTGTAGGTGTACATTTTATTTATTTATTCTTTTATATCAAGGTTAATGGAATAAGCACTCGTTGCTTTTTTTTTTACATCCAGACTTCGTGTGTATGCGGTTTTGTAAGTTTTGTCATCTGTTCCCACTGGCACACAATGGCCTACTCTTACGAAAAGTGGAACAAGATCTAACGTGTGCGCAAGATGTTCTGCGTGAGTTCGCACACGGGGCCACGGTTTATAGTCTCATCCGATGGACTTTTGAGGAGAGTGGAGTCTGCACTGATGTTAACTCCAGGGGGAAATATCCCCTTGAGCGGGAAACGAACCCGGGTCGTCTGATTGCGAGCAAAATATTCCAAACCACTAGGCTATCCCGTCCCCCTGTGTGTGTGTGTGTGTGCGCGCGCGCGCGCGCGTGCGTGCGTGCGTGTGTGTGTGTGTGAGAGAGAAGGAGGGAGAGAGAGAGAGAGAGAGCTACTGGCGTCACGCATGCCTAGCCACATATCTTTCTTTTCTCTCTCTCTCTCTCTCTCTCTCTCTCTCTCTCTCTCTCTCTCTCTCTCTCTCTCTCTCTCTCTCTCTCTCCACACACACACACACCCACACACACACACACCACACACACACACACACAAGCTTTACAGTGCAGTACAATCGTATCTATAAATATTGCCAAACAACAACAAAAACCAACAGTGCTGACACTGCTAAAATAAGCCAGCGGTCTTCAGTGTTCCATGACATTGCCAAATGCCTTATAAATTCTAGGCCATTATTATAGCAAACTCTAGTGCATTCTTTCCAAGGGCCCTTCTCATTTTCCTTCTTTTTCCGTCTTCCTTACCTTCCCACCTCTTGTGCCAACTTCTCCCCCCCCCCCCTTCTCTTCCTCCCCTTCTCCTCCTTCTCTTTCTCTCTCTTCTTTACCTTCTCCACGCTTTTGTGCCTTTTTTTTTTTAACCTTCTCCGCCCCTTCTCTTCCTCCCCCTTCTTCTCCTTCTCTTTCTCGCTATTCTTTTCCTCCTCCTTGTCTTTGTCCTGTAACCGTTGTCGTCTTTTTGTGTTTGTTTGTTGGTTTTGTTTTTGCTTTTTTGATTGGCAAGACATTAACATTTCCCTGACAAAAACTTTGGTTTTTTCCTTATACTTTTAAAAACGATTTCGTGATAGAATTTTATTCATTATACTTAAATTGATTGTATGATACAAGTTTATTCATTTAACTTAAAGCCATTGTATTTTACACAGTTTTATTCATTATTCTTAAAACGATTGTATTTAACACAATTTTATTCATTATACTTAAAACGATTGCATGATATAATTTTATTCATTATACTTAAAACGATTGTATTCAACATTATTTTATTCATTTTGCTTAAAACGATTGTATTTAACACCATTTTATGCATTGCTCTTAAAACGATTGCATAATATAATTTTATTCATTATACTTAAAACGATTGCTTGATATAATTTTATTCATTATACTTAAAAAGATTGTATTTAACACAATTTTATTCATTATTCTTAAAACGATTGCATGATACAAGTTTATTCATGATACTTAAAATGATTGTATTAAACACAATTTTATTCATGATACTTAAAACGATTGCATGGTACAAAAAAGCGATTGCATAATACAAGTTTATTCATTATACTTAAAGCGATTACATAATACAAGTTTATTCATTATACATAAAACGATTGCATGATACAAGTTTATTCATTATACTTATAACGATTGTATGATACAATTTTTATGCATTATACTTAAAGCGAGTGCATAGTACAAGTTTATTCATTATACATAAAGCGATCACATAATACAAGTTTATTCATTATACTTAAAATGATTGCATGATACAAGTTTATTCATTATACTTCAAGCGATTACATAATACAAGTTTATTCATTATACTTAAAACGATTGCATGGTACAAAAAAGCGATTGCATAATTCAAGTTTATTCATTATACTTAAAACGATTGTATGATACAGTTTTATTGATTATACTTTAAACGATTGCATGATATAAGCAGTGCTCTGGTGGACTGGTGGTCTAGAAGTAACGGAGCACCCGTTCGTATAGAAAACAAGGAGTAGCGGGTTCGAATCCACCCCGAGCCCAAATTTTCCTCCCCGTCACTAGAGAGCCATGAGGCGGTCTGAATGTAACATACATGTATTTAGCGCATGTAAAAGAATCCTCGGCAACAAGAGTTGGCAAAATTCTGTCCAAAAAAAAAAGGTAGAGTAACTACAACAAAAGCCTTACTTATAGAAGAAAATGTAATAATAATAATAATAATACTACATGGAATTTATACAGCGCTATATCTCGCAAAAAAACCAGATCAAAGCGCTTTCATTCACCCTAGTCTTTCACATGCAGCCAGTTACAACAAATAGATTTTTACAAATTCAAATGTAAACACACACACGCGCACAATTAACAGTTCTTTTACAAATACAAATGTAAACACACACACGCACGCACGCACGCACACACACACAGAGTTGGTTGTTGAGATGAAACAAGAGGGGGGAATTTTAGGTTTGAAATAAATGCGTCTCCAATGTACAAGTGGAGACACGATTTGTGTGTGTGTGTGTGTGTGAGTAGGGTGGGGGATACTGGGTGGCCTCGTTCTTGTAACTTCGGGTGTGGGTGTGGTGCTGGGTGGCTTTACTTTTTTAGACTTCTGCGCGACAGAAAGATGGTTTAGAATAACAAAGGCCCACTTTTCCTACAGCACAGTGCAATACAACACTATACTGTGCTGCGATTAACATACTGTACCGTACCATACCATACCGTACCGTACCATACCATCCATACCATACCACACCACACTCTACCATACCATACTATATCATACCATACCATACCACACCGTACCATACCGTACCGTACCATAACATACATGCCACAACATATCTTACCGTACTGTACCATACCATACCATAATCTACACCATACCATTCCATACCATACCATACCATACCATATCACACCATACCATATCATACCATACGTCTGATATGAGTGAAGATGTCACACCAATTCACTGTAATACAAGGTTGTTTTAAGGAATCTGGTTTTTGGTTTTTATCTCGTTTTATGTGTGGTTGATGTGGTTTCTCCCACAACGCGCTGACTGTCCTGTATTGACCCTTATGGTTGCCCAGGGCGATGATACAAGGAACGACATTAGAGTTGATTGTATACCCTGTTTTAATCTGTTGCACAGTTTAAATCTGAGAGGTAAATTTTACAAGATGACAGCCCCCGATATAACCGCTGTGGTCAGCAAAGCTATAACCAACAGGATTGGAAAGGATTGAATACATAACAATACTGCAACTATAAACAACTGGATTGGATTGAATACATAACAATACTGCAAATATAAACAGCTAGATTGGATTGAATACATAACAATACTGCAACTGTAAACAACTGGATTGGATTGGATATCTAAAATACTGCAACTATAAACAATTGGATTGGATACCTAGCAATACTGCCAGTATAAACAAATGGATTGGATTGGATACCTAACAATACTGCAACTCTAACCAACAATATTGGATTGGATTGAATACCTAACAATACTGGGTCTATAACCAACTGGATTGGATTGGATTGGATACCTAACAATACTGCAACTATAACCAACAATATTGGATTGGATTGAATACCTAACAATACTGCAACTATAACCAACAAGATTGGATTGGATTGAATACCAAACAATACTGCAACTATAACCAACAAGATTGGATTGGATTGAATACCAAACAATACTGCAACTATAACCAACAAGATTGGATTGGATTGAATACCAAACAATACTGCAACTATAACCAACAAGATTGGATTGGATTGAATACCAAACAATACTGGGGGCTATAAACAATTGGATTGGATACCTAACAATACTGCAACTATAAACAACTGGATTGGATTGGATACCGAACAATACTGGGGCTATAGACAAGAAGATTGGATTGGATACCATACAAAACCATGCAGTACCATACAATACAATACAACACAACTGATGGCTTCAAGTGCACAATGTGATGACTGTTTCAGAGCTGGTGTTCGGGATACCATCTGTTTCAACCTCAATGGAAAACAGCATGTCGGTAAGTCATCCCTTTATCCCTCGCCCCTCAAGTCTCTGTATGTTATGAATTAAAAATATATCTGTCTCCGAAGTCGGAATATGGCTACCTTAATGATCGGGACGCAATAGCCTGGTGGTTAGCCTGATGCGCCCGTGATCTGCTGACCTGGGTTCGATTCCCGTTCAAGAGAATTTTTCCTCTGGAGTCAACATCAGTGCAGACACCACTCTCCCCCAAAAGTCTTTCGGGTGATACTATAAACCGACGTTCGGTGTGCGAACGCATGCAGAACATCCTGCGCACATGTTAAAACCCGTTACGCTTTTCGGAAGAGTAAGCCATTGTGTGCCGGTGGGAACGGATGACAACATTTACAAAACTGCATACACACGGGCACTGGATGAAAAAGCACATCGGTGTTTATTCCATTATCCTCGAAATAATAATAATAACAATAATAATAATAATAATGAACAAAAATGGTAACATGCACGAGGAACGGGGTGGGGGGGGGGGGGGAGGTGTCAGTTAGTGTGTGTGAAAGTCAGCCAAATGGAAGTCGAAACTTTTATTTCCAGGTGATATATTAAATAAACAGTGCATTTGCCTTTTTTCTTTATAATCAGTCCGTCCATCCTTTAAAAAAAAAAAGACAAGAAACAGAATTTTAAAAAACATATAGAAAACGAAACCCCAACCAGCCCAACAAAAACACACACACACAACAACAACAACAACAAAAAACAACAACAACAACAACAAAACTAAGCCCAAATGGAAAAAGAAAACACCGATACAACTGAACAGTATCAAGTTACTACAACACCCTAAGATCGCACCAACCATCCTCCCCTATCTTCTCTACGTTCATCCCTCCACAAACGTACATACCGTACCGTCCTATACCGTACCGTACCATACCATACCGCACCATATCGTACCGTACCATACCATACCGTACCATACAGTACCATACCATACCGTACCATACCATACCGTACCGTACCATACAGTACCATACCATACCGTACCATATCGTACCGTACCGTACCATACAGCACCATACCATACCGTACCATACCGTACCGTACCATACAGTACCATACCGTACCATACCATACCATACCGTACCGTACCGTACCATACCGTACCGTACCATACCATACCATAACATATATTCCACACCATACCATACCGTGCCGTACCATGCCATACAATACCATACCGTACCATTCCATACCATACTGTACCGTACCATACCGTACCGTACCATACTGTACCGTACCATACCGTACCATACCATACCATAACATACCATACCATACCATACCTTACCATACCATAACATACCATACCATACCATACCATACGTACCTTACCATACCATACCATACCATACCATACCATACCATACCATACCATACCGTACCATACCTTTCCATACCATACATAACATATATTCCACACCATACCGTACCGTGCCGTACCATGCCATACCATACCATACCATATCACGCCATACCACACCATACCATACCACACCATACCATATATTCTACATCATACCACACCATACCGTACCCTACCACTTCCATACCGTACCATACCATACCATATATTTACACCCTACCATACCATACCCTACCATATCATACCATAACACCATTCCACACCATACCTTACCGTACCGTACCATACCATACCAACCATATATTCTACACCTTACCATTGCATACCATATCATATCATATCATATCATATCATACCATACCATCCCAACACCATACCATATTCATATCATATCATCCCAAATACCACACCATCCATATACCATACCATACCATACCATACCACACCACACCAAAACCACACACACCATACCATACCATACCATACCATATAATGCATATCATATCATATCATACCATCCCATACCACACCATACCATACCATACCATACCATATATCATATCAACCTTTACCATACCATACCATACCACACCACACCATACCTTTACCATACCATTACCTACCATATCATACCATACCATACCATACCATATCATACCATACCATATCATATCATATCATATCATATATCATATCATACCATACCATACCATGCCATGCCATGCCATATCATACCATACCATATCATACCATACCATAACATAACATAACATAACATAACATAACATATCATATACCACACTGCACAGACACTAAAGCACTCGTTACCATGAGCATGAACAAGTATCAACAATGACATTCCCTCCCTCTCTCTCCCCCTCCCCTCCTCTCCCCTCCCCAGGACATGCACGTGTGCGTCTATTCTGATTTTTCCCCCACAGCAAGCCATCCAAAGAAAGGAATGCAATCAAAAAGCTAATATCACACATTAACGCTAACAACAATAATAACAAACGAGACCCAAAATAGTGATACAATGCAAGAAAAAACTAACGCATATCTGGTCACGGTATCCTACCCGCCAATATCAGCTGGTCGGCACTTTTATAAAACATACATTAGTGCACATGTCTATTTTTTTTTTTAAATTGGCACTCAACTTCATTAATAATCACAATAGGTCAACATACATCAGTGCACACGTCTATAAAAAAAAAAATGGCGCTCAACTTCATTTATAATGACAATAGGGAAACACACATTAGTGCATATATCTATATAAAAAAAACAACAACAAACAAACCTTGAGACTCACTTCATTTATAATGACAATAGCAACAACAAGAGTACGTTTCCCCCCCCCCCCCCTCCCTCCCCCCCCCCCCCCTCCCCTCCCCCCCCCCCCCCCAAATTGAACAAATTTTTATGCAACTTTTACTTTTTTTCCCAGGGGGGGGGGAAATAAAAATAAAGACTAAAAAAAATGTTTATGGGCGAAAAAAAAAACGATGGCGTTTTTAAACACGGGTAATTTGCCCAAAAATCTGTTTCTGAACAATTAGTCTTTAACATTTTTTTGTAGAATTTTTGCTTTTTGACACGTTTTAATTTGTGAAGGGGCCCTTTAACCCCGACGGCACTTGTGATACGTTATTGCTTTGTTGATGTTTTTAATGGGGGTGGTGGTGAAAAAAAAATGAAATTTTAAAAATGGGTTTCCTCCTATTTAAAAGTTGCCCTCGCACAAGCAAGATTTCATATTCTCCCCTTAATGCCCAAAATTTTCATCCGGGGTTAAAACCCAAATTTTAAATTTTTTTTTTTTTTTTTTTTATTTCCCTTTTAATCAGGCAGTTTTTTTCTGCGTGAAATTCGGGGTGCCTCCCCCAGGGGAAGAGCGCGTCGCCATAAGACCAGCGCCACCCACTATTTTTTTCTTTTCCTGCCTTCAACTGTATTTGTTTCCCTATCAGAGTGGCTTATTTTCAACAAAATTTTGCCAGGGACAACTCTCTTGTTGCCGTGGGTTCTTTTACATGCGCCACATAATTTGCGTAACACACGGGACCTCGGTTTATCGTCTCATCCGAAAGACTAGCACCCAGACCATAACTCATTGTCTAATGAATGGGGGCGGGGAAGGGGAAGTTTTGGGCCCAAACGGGGTTCGAACCATCGCAGACTTCCGACCCGGACTTTTCGCTTTCCAGGAAGCCGCGTTACCTCTAGACCACCGGTCCACGTGTTCCACAAAAGCAATGTTCTGAAGAATGAATCCTGTCCATTTTGCAGGTCAGGCAAAGAAGACGAACAGCATTTTCTTTTTGGCTGTCTCACATTTTCTGATATAAGAACTAAGTTTTCGTGGGGGTTGGGTGGTGGTGGTAGCTAGAACCTCAATCTCCATGAAGTTACCAGTGTACAGTGTCTCAAGAAACATTTCTTTCACTCAGTGAACAGACGAAAGAAAGAGCTGACTGGAATTTAATGTTGGTTTTGATGTGCCATGACGATTTTATTTCAGGGTAAAGGTGTCTTTCTACATGGTGCTTAAAACTGCTTTTGAAATGCTTAAAATGGCGTGTGTGTCCATGTGTGTGTGTGTGTGTGTGTGTGTGTGTGATTCAGATTCAGATTCAGATTCAGAATATTTTATTGCCATTTAAATCATGTAGACTTATTTGACACAACAAAAACATCAACTATAATTATTATCTATTTTGGCTAAAAGTGATGTACACTAAAAACATGTTGTATTTTACTTCTCTTTTTCCTCTCTTTTCAAAACACTCATACACATATCTGATGATATCTGCTTGTATATATCAACTTGTTATTATGTCACTCTATTTATGTACAAGTTTTTTGCGTTCTTTGTCTTTCGTTTTGATTTTATAACAAATTATTTCTGAGTTCATCATATAAAATGCATTCATCAAGTAAATGAAATTCATCTTCAATTTTGTTACAGTGTCTACATTTTCTGTCCTCTCTGGATATTTTTGGTGTCTCCCTTTCTCTATCATTAAATTGTGACAGCTTGTGCGAAATTTACAATATGTCTTCTTATGAGTTTTGTTTTCATAGTTTACTAAGTATGGTTCCAATCTGTATTCTTTGGTAGCAAAATCATAAAATTTTAGTTTTGCAAACTCTTTCTTTTGGTAGATCCAAAATGTTTTATACATGTCCTCAAGTTTTCTTCTAACAGCATAACTCAACCGATGAACATTAAGAGTGCTTTGGTTCTTCCAGACATGTTTGAATCCAATTGTGTACAGAATATTTTTCACTGTGTTTATCCATTTATCGTATGTATTATTTTGATACAAATAATCGTTACTATTCTAAAATAAGAGTCTGGTTTTGATTCTGTCATATGAATCCAAAAGGATATTATCTGGCATATGATTTTTAAGGGTCAGTGGAATCTTCCTAATTCACCCAAAGTGGGTAGTACTAATGCTTTTTATGAACTCCTATCATTTGTTTACAAAATTTTACATGGAAATTCTCATACAAAAACTGATTGGATAAGCATGCCTTGAACAGTTTATCAATATGAAATTCTGTCTCCCCATTAAAACAAAAAGAAACCAAACTTCTGCTCCATAGGTTAAAACAGGGGTTATCAGTGAGTCGAATAAACGCATTATTATAGTAGTCTTTAATTTTGTCCATGAATTGCTCTTTTAAAGGCGTATATTGCTTTGTTGCTTTGTTTTACTAAATGTTCTTGTGTTGCTTGAAATTCCCGTTCCGATGAAAAACGACACCTAGATATTTATAAGTTTCTACTGTTTCAATTACATGCTCTCCACATTTAAAATGAATTGGAATTTTAGGAGGTGATCTCGTAAAGACTATTACCTTTGTTTTTGTTTTGTTTATCTTTAAACCCAATTAGAACAGTATTCTTGCAGTTTGTTCAGTTTAGTTTGAAGACCTATTTTGGTTGTTGATAGCAATGCCAGTCATCAGCATAGAGTAAACAAGGAATTCTGTCTTTTGCGGTTATATATGGCGAATCTTTCTCATCAGTATTATTGAACTATATCATTGACATATACATTAAATAATGTAGAACTTAATGTATTTCCCTGATGTACCCCTTTTCTGACTATGATTTCATCTGTGTGTTTGCCTCGTATTTTTGTAAGTATTGTTGCATTGGAATACATGTTTTTAATGACATTAACAATTTTGCCTGTTATTCCTATTTCGTTTAACTTTATAAGAAGACCCTCGTGCCACACATTACTGAAAGCTTTCTGAAAATCTACAAAGCAGCAATAAAGTCTTTTAGTTTTACTTTCAGTACACTATCTATTAATTTGTTAAGTAGGAAGATATGGTCCGTTGTTCTGCATGCTTTTCTGAAACCAGCTTGTTCTCTGACAATACTATTGTTATTTTCTAATATTCAGAAATTCTATGGTTCAGTATTTGACAAAAAAGTTTTCCAATAGTGTTTGTCAACGTTATTCCTCTGTAGTTTTCTGGTTGTATATGCATCCGTTTTTTATAGATTGGGACATTCACTCCTACTTTCCAGTCACAGGGATATATGCCCGTTTCTAATAAAATTGAAAAATATTCCGCATTATCTCTATAACATTAGATGAAACTGATTTGATCATTTCGTTTGTGATTCCATCTTTTCCAGGCGATTTGTTATTTTTCAGCTTTTTGATTGTTTTTGTAATTTCCTCTGTTGTAATTTGCTTATCTAGCAGTGGGTTATTAGATACTTTTAATTCATTAAACCTGATTTGTACTTGCTTTTGTGGTCTGGATCTATTTGCGTTCTTACCAATAAGTGTTTTTAAGTGTTCAGTCCATTTACTGCTACTAATATGATTATGATGTTTTAATCCATCATCTTCGCTTTCTTTTAATTTTTGTAAAGTTTTCCACAATATACTCGGATCTTCGTCAATGGCATCATGTAGCTGTGATAACTAGTGAATTTTTGAAGATTCTTTTTCTTTTTTATTAAAGTATTATATTGTTTTCTTTTCATAAAGTATTTTTCTCGAAGTTCAGGTTTATACGGGGTCCTATTTATTGCATTTAGTAGAGACTTTACTTCTTTCTTGTACTGTTACATTCCGAATCAAACCATTTTTTATTGTGTTTAATTCTTCTACGGTTTTGACTTTCTGGTCTTCAAGCTTAATTGTGCCACTTTGAGAAAGATATCAGACAGCTGTCTGGAATATTCATTTACGACGTTTGAGGAATCAGGCTGCTTTGTACTTTGTTTTAATACTGTATTTGTTTCAGTTTTTATTTGTGTTATGTGTGATTGTATTGCTGGTAGTAGAAGTGCCTTTTCAAATTGTCCTTTGGAATTTGTATCCCATACAAAACGTGTTTGTTGTGGTGAATCTTTAGTAATATACTCTGCCTGT
>CM054135.1:8336790-8384290 GCA_028751875.1 Rapana venosa
CGGGCTCAGAACACAGAGCATCATTTATTTTTCATTTATTCTTTTATTTCGGGGATAATGGGATAAGCACTCGTATGGTGTTTTTTTACATCCAATCCCCGTGTGTATGAAGTTTTGTAAATTTTGTCATCCGTTCCCACCGGCACACAAGTGTGTGTGTGGGCGCGCTATCAATGCCACCACCACTGCCACCACCACTACCACTACTTCTACTACTACTACCACCACCACTACTACTACTACTACTACTATTACTACCACCACTACTACTGCTACCACCTACTACTACTACTACCACTACTACCACCTACTACCACTACTTCTACTACCACTACTACTACTACTGTACCACTACTACTACCACTACCACCACAACTACTACTACTACCACTTCTACCACTACCACTACTACTACCTACTACGACTCCCTTTCCTGCTGTATCTATTGCTGCTCTGCTCTCACCGGGTACTGACGACGTGATGGGTGATGATGTGGGTGACTTGACTTGCTGTGTGCGTGTATATGTATATGTGTGTAAACTGTATTTTTTTGTTGCTTTACAAGATTCAACGCTATATAAATTCCATACATTATTATTATTATTATTAAACTGTATTTTTCAATGTATTATCTTATCGATTTTCCTCTTTTCACTGGTTTAATTTAATGGTAAGGATGCAATAATGTAGTATTTCAGTAAAATCATTAAGAAATTTGTTCTTAGATAGATGGCTTGTTGAAAAAAAAGCAAATGCGTTGCTTATTCAATGTACCATCAGGAAATAAAATTTTGACTTGACTTGACTTGACTTGACTTTCTGCAGTGCCGCTGTCGGGGAAGTACAGCGCTACTACCTCCCTGAACGACTACATCCGGGTGGATGCTGGGCTGACGGGTACCAAGGTGATGTGCCGGGAGGCCGGGTGTGGCTGCTGTGCTGTGGCCATCACCACAGAGGACCCCCTCACCCGTAAAGCCGTCACCCGCAGTATTAACTCGGTACGGGGTGGCTTTGGTTGGGTTGGGTTTGGGTTGGTTTGGGCTGGGTTAGGGGGAGGAGGGTTGTTGAGATTTTTTTGGGGGGATAGTCTTTGTTTTGGGGGTGGTTTTTTATTTTTTGGTTTTACTTTTTGGTTTGTGTTTGTATATGTGGTTTTGTTGTTTTTTTGGCTTGTTTGTGTGTGTGTGTCTTTGAGTGTCTGTGTGAGTGCGTGTTTGTGTGTGTGTACACGCTCGCGCATTATTATGTATGAATTAATATATCTGTATATGTGGATGCAGACAAGAAGGAAGGTATGCATGCACAGAAAAACAATTTTTACATGAATGGGCGTGCAAACATGAGCGCGCGCGCACACACACACACACACACACACACAAACGCACATCATTTCGCGCGTGTGTGCGCGCACACACACACACAGACACAGAATCTGCCAGCATCAATCAAGCTTGCATGTACCACCCCCAACACCACCATCTTCCATACAAAAGCAGACAGTCATTGCTTTGGATTCTTTTGACGACAGAAGCAGCATTCGCCATCAAACTTAACAAAATTCGATTGCTTTTAAGAACATTGCTTGGTTATCTCTGTTAATTTTCTTTTTAAAAGGCGGCATCCAAATCCACAGAAGAATCAACAAAGAAACAACCAAAATAAAATCCAACAATGAAAGAATCAGTTGTTTTTTTTCTAAATAGCTGATGATTCTGAATCTTAAAGGAATAATTAAAAACAACGGAAGTAGTTATCTAAGTGTTGTGCCAAACACCTTAGATGAGGCGAAAGCCTCATGCAGGCATGATGTATTTTGCAAAGGCTGACACATCGTTTGACAGGATCGGTACTTTCTTAATTCAAAACTAAGACGTCTCTCACACCTGAGTTGTTGTTTTTTAAGTAGATGGGCCTATGTTGTCCTTTCTCCACTACAGTACTTACCTAGTACATACATACATATGCTGCCAGGGGTGGATAGTTTCAAAGGATACAAATGTAAAGGTAAAGGTAAAGGAGTCCCATAACCTATAAGGTCGTAGGGGAGCGAGGCGTCAGAGACCTCACTTCTCTAGGACCAGCATTTTGAGGGCGGCGCCCATCTCCTCTCCCTCGCTGCTTTACCTTCCCTGACCCTAAAGAGGGCAGGTACCCATTTACAGCTGGGGGAACTGTACTGAAGCCAGAGTGAATTATGTTTTACTTCAACTCATCTGAACTGTATCTATCACCGCAGTCGTAGGTAGAGGCTCCATGCAAAGCTACCAGTGTTCGCCATCTTTCTCTGCCTCTGCTGAGTTCTACCATCTCCTGTAGCCCTCCTCCCAGACCACTGATCTCAGTGATGATGTTGGCAATGTAGGATGTTGGTGGTCTGCCTCTTTTCCTTCTGTCCCCAACATTACCTTGGAGAACTGTCGTCATCAGATCTGTCTGTGTGCTTCTGTTTGCATGACAAACATAATTGTCTTAGTCTGCGCTTATGAATTTCAGCCAACATTTGTCTTTGCACTGAGAGTTTATCAAGAATGCTTTCAGTTGTTCTTCTGTCTGACCATTTGACTCTTAGAAGTCGCCTGCAGAACCACATTATTTCGGTCGCGTTCATTTTGTCTCTTTCCAATTTTTGTAGAGTCCAGGCTTCTGACCCATGGTAATACAGGCCAGATTAGGGTTTTGACAATTCTAATTTGAAAGTATTTAGGTACGCCTCCATCTTCCCAATGGTGTTTAACTGAATCATCTTTATGTGAATACTCTTTTGGTAAATGTCCAACTGTCTAGCTTGATAAATGTATCAGCAAAACCACACCCGGTGTTCCAGTGCCTGTGTCCTCTGGCCAGCGTGGACGGGTGGCAGGTGACGACAGTGGAGGGGTTGGGGAGTGAGAAGGAGGGGTACCACCCCATCCAGAAACGTATCGCTGCCTTCAACGGCACCCAGTGTGGCTACTGCACTCCTGGCATGGTCATGACCATGTATGGGTAAGTGGCTGGCTGACTGACTGACTGGTTGGTTGACTGATTAGCTGACTGACTGGCTGGCTGACTGATTAGCTGGCTGGATGACTGGCTGGCTGTCAAGCTGACTGGCTGGCTGACTGACTGGCTGAGTGGCTGGCTGTCAAGCTGACTGACTGATTGAGGCGGACTTACCTACTCCCAAAGAAGCTACTCGGGGATGACATGAAAGCTTTATGGCAATATGTCTTGGTCACATTCAATTTGGCGAAGCCCAACGCTTTTCTAGTCGCATGCTGCATGCTGGGTATGCTTATGTCATCCATGCCACCGGCCATAGCTGGTCAACTCTTCTACAAAAATAGATAGGTTTCTTTCAATATGTGCGTAAGATCATGTCAGTGCCTTCTCACTCTAAATTTCAGTTTATAGTCTCACATGAAGGACTTGCCATCTGAACTGGCCAAGACTGTCCTACATGGAAGGAGACGAAGAGGCAAACAGTGAAAACGATTGAAAGACAACATAAAAAAGACTGGAGCGGCTTTGAGTGGAACGACACACTGCAGAAATCTGAGAACTGCAGGGAGTGGGGGAAGCTGGTTGCAAAATCCTCAGTGGTTTCCTAACGATGAGCAAGACTATGGGGTTGGTGAAGGACTTGCAGTGAAATAGAGTGGGATCCAGTGTACAGTCCAGGGGACCTTGCCATAAACTGTTAGGGGGACGGGATAGCCTAGTGGTTAGAACATTGCGCTCGCAATCTGACAACCCAGGTTCGATTCCCGTTCAAGGGGATATTTTTCCCAGGAGTTAACATCAGTGCAGACTGCACTCTCCCCAAAAGTCCTTCGGATGAGACTATAAACCGAGGCCCCGTGTGCAAACGCACGCAGAACATCTTGCGCACACGTTAAAAGCCTGTTCGGCTTTCCGTAAGAGTAGGCCATTGTGTGCCGGTGGAAACAGATGACAATTTACAAAACCGCATACACACGGGGATTGGATGTAAAAAGCAATAAGTGTTTATTCCATTATCCTCGATGAAAAAGAATCAAGAAAGAAAAGAAAAAAAGGGTCACAAATATGGAGCTTTTAACACTAACCCGTTCCGCCCCACCCCCACCCCCCACCACCACTCCCCATTCCTAAGTAAGTGCCACTATGTTAATATTAATGTTGACCTTTCTCCGTGTCAAAAAGAGCATGTCAAACAGTGCCCCGAAACTTTATTCCAACCTCACATCGGCCTGTCGTCGGATCGGTGAATCAGAGGTCACACACTCATATAGAAACCGAAAGGTGACTGGTTCCACTCCCGTCCAAAGCTCCCCCCCCCCCTTCCCCCCCCCCCCCCCCCCCCCCCCATCTCCCTCTGTCTCTCCATCCCATCCGCTAAATGGTGGTTCGAAATATGGTCTTTTTGGATGAGGACGATAAAACTAGGCCATGAGTACAATACATAATTTATGTTACATATGTAAAAGACCCTTGGCTATACGAGAGTTGTTCTTGCCAAAATTCTGTCGAAAAGGTCACTCGAAGGGGAGGAAATAAAGTTGCAGACAGGGAAAAAAGCTTTAAGAAAGTATGAATAAAAGTGTGGAGGTGACATTCTACCTTGCAAGAGCGGCTTGGATTTTACGCAGAGGAATCTGCAATGACTGCAAATAGTATACAATACACTACTGTTCTTGCTCTAATACAGGTAGAGGAATATCTGTATGTTTTTGTGTGATTAGTGTTGTTATTCTTGTGCGCTCTCTCTCTCTCTCTCTCTCTCTCTCTCTCTCTCTCTCTCTCTCTCTCTCTCTCTCTCTCTCTCTCTCTCTCTCTCCTCTCTCTCCCTCCCTCCCTCCCTCCCTCCCTCCCTCCCCCCACACACTCTCTTTTACTCACACACGTACACACACACACCACACACACACACACACACACACACACACACACACACACACACACACACACACGCACACACACACACACTGTTACGGTGTAAACTGATTTTGCAATACTATCGCCCCTACCACATTATGTTTCTTCAAATTCTTCGTCTTTTTCTTTTTTCAAATTTTCTTCTTCTTCTTCTTCTTCTTCTTCTTCAATTCTTCAAATTCTTCAAATTCTTCTTCTTCGTCGTCTTCTTCTTCGTCTTCTCCTTCTTCTTCTTCTTCTTCTTCTTCTTCCTCTTCTTCAAATTCTTCTTCTTCAAATTCTTCTTCTTCTTCTTCTTCGTCTACTTTCTGTTCAAAGCTGTGTAAATAAACCCCTAGTATTACTAAGTGATGCCCCCCCCCCCCCTCTCATGCCCAGACTGCTGCACGAGAACTCCAAGCCCAGCGAGCAGGAAGTGGAGGACAACTTTGATGGCAACATCTGTCGCTGCACTGGCTACCGGCCCATCCTGGACTCCATGAAATCTTTTGCCACCAACAGCAAGCTTCCAGGAGCCAGCCCCATTGACATTGAGGTACGGTTGCTTTTCGTTTTTGACTGCACTAAACTTTAATCTTGTGCGCTTGACTGTTGGCTTCTTTCGCATTCACTCAGGGGTTTTGTGTAATTTTGAAGATTTTGTCTCTACTTGGAGAAGTTCATCAGGTTCGACTTGCTTACGACACACTGCCTGAAAAATCCGGTCAATGTCATACTGTTTATAGCTCCGCCGACCACAGAAACCATAGTTTTGCTGTCGCCTTGTTAGTTGTTGAAGCTCAGATTAGAAACAGCACAACTGCATTCCTCAATGAGCTAAAGGAGAAGTCAAGCCAAATCAAAAATATATTGTTTACAGAATGCTAATAAGCAAAGTCCTGTCGTCATTTCCATAAACAGCCAGTTTCATCTCACACAGTCTTTCTCATCTACACCCCACTGTCCTTATCGTAGCTGTCGTCCGTAGGAGTTCTACCCAGTGCCACCAGGCAGCCAAAATGAGAAAGTGAGACCAAATTTGTAAGGTGTGTCGGTGTCTGGAACTAACAAAATTTGCTGAAAAAAATTCTAGTCGGGTTTATAAATGCTGTGATTCAGACTAGCTGTAAAGAGTTGAAGGCAGAGTTGATCCACCTTCACGATCAGTGCCTGTGGCCACATGTGGGACTCAAACCACCAACAAGCAAGCGCTCTTCGGTACACCCTATCTGTACATAGTCCTACAACAGTCGATCAGTTTGTCCTTAACTTATAAACTGCCTTCCTGGTGAATTATTGTAGGTGTCCCTTGAGAATAATGATAGGATTCCATTTGCTGATGGTGGTGATGATGATGAATGTGATGATGATGATGATGATGATGATGATGATGATGATGATGATGATGATGATGATGATGATGATGATGACGACGACGACGACGGCGACGACGACGACAACAGCAGCAGCAATTATGAAAATGATAAAAATTATAATAATAGTACATCACTTTTACCGATGGACTCTATAGCCCAGCGATTAAGACCGTTCACCTTCAATCCCATGGGTCCATTAAGTCGTGGGTTTGAATCATTGCGACATCTGGTGAACTAAGGGCGGAGATTTTTACAATTTCCCATGTCAACTTCAAATGCAGACCTGTCAGAGTCTTAATCCCCTTCGTGTATATACACATACTGAAGATCGAGTTTACACGTTAAAGATCCACGTAATTCATATCAGTGTCTAGTGGGTTATGAAAATCGAACATACCCATCATAAAAGGTACAGGTGTCTTATAACATATTTGGTCGTAGGGGAGTGAGGCATCAGAGACCTCAGCTTCTCCAGGGGCCAGCATATAGAGGGCGGCGCCCATCTCCTCTCCCTTGCTGCTTTATCTCCCCTGACACTAAAGAGGACAGGTACCCATTTACAACACCCAGCATACAACCCCCCTAAACCAAAATGCGGCTACCTTGATGACGGTCAAAAACGGTCACATACACTAAAATCACACCATTGATAAACCTCAGAGCTCTTGCCGAAATCCGAACACATTTTTCTACCTGGTTCGCCCCCTCTGTTGATGGTCATTCCCAACTTCTCAGGATCTGAACAAGAAGCTGTGCCCACGCACGGGAGAAGCCTGCAACGGAAGCCACCACTCGGCCAACGGCGCTGCCAACGGCAGGGCCTCCGGTGGCGGGGGGCAGAGCGGCAGCCTGCACGTGCAGATCGGGGGCTGCCAGTGGCACAGGCCCGCCTCTCTGCAGGAGCTGGGCGGAGTGCTGAGAGGATGCAAGGACAGCTCTGTCCGCCTGCTGTTCGGAAACACCTCGGCCGGTGAGTGGTGTGATGACAATGATGACTATGACACTTTTTTCTTTTTTTACTTTTTCCTTCCGCTTGTACTCTGTGGCGTCGCGGGGATGATAAATTCTTTTATTTCGAGGATGATGAATATAAGCACCCATGTGCTTTTAAAAAAACTTATATTCAGTCCCTAATTCAGACTACCCTGCTGTACGGAAGTGAAACCTGGACATTGCTGAAACAGCAAAGCGAATCCAATCATTTGAAACAAAATGCCATAGAAAACTGCTGGGCATATCCTGGAGAGAACGAAAGACCAATGAATTTGTCAAGAGCCAAAAAGACCAATGAATTTGTCAAGAGCTAAATAACACGGCTGGCAGGTCCACAGGAACCCCTTCTCACCATCGTCAAGAAGAAAAAGCTGATATGGTTCGGCCACGTCACCCGCCACAACACTCTTCCAAAAACAGTACTGCAGGGAACACTCGAAGGTGGCAGAAAGAGGGGAAGACAGAACAAGTCATGGATGGACAACATCAGAGAATGGACCAGGATGAATGACTCGGCACTACTGCGCAGAGCCGAGGACCGAGATGGATGGAGGAGGCTTACCACGGCATTGTCTTTCGTGTCTCCCCCACGACCGCCAAGGTCATGGGACTGATGATGATGATGATGATTCAGTCACTGTGATGATGGTGATCATGTAAATTGTGGTTTGCATACTTGCATATTGTTCGAGGGTATGTTTTCGTGATTGTGAAGGGGGGGGGGTTGTTTGTGTTTTGTTTTATGGGGTATTTGAGGGCTTTTTTTTCGAGGGGTGGATGGAAAAAAGTTCTGTGTACTTATTTTGTTTTATCCTCCAAAAAAATTTGTTCTGTTCTGTGTTGTCTAAGGGGATCGTGGGTGGTTTGTGGGTGGTGGTGGTGGTTTGGATGTGGCAGTGATGGTTTGTGAGTGTGTTTTGTGGTGGGAGTGGGGGAGGTATCGGTGGTGGCAGTGTGTGTATGGGAGGGGGAAGAGGCTAGACATAACTGTAATGCAAATGCTCCCCAGTTTAATGACTACACATGATAAAATATGAATAGTATTAGATTGATGAAAGCAGTAGCTTAACAGAAAAACAATCGTACGAAGCGACTTAGAGTGCTTGCAAATGCATAATCAAACATAACTGCCACGAAGTAAAACATGGGGGCAATTCATGTCCGTGCCAAAAATCAGGTGAACTTTTTATACATTGATTTTTGTCAATAGCCCCACCACGGAGACCTTGTCAGGGCTGAAGCCGAATGCAGTAACCCCAAAACTAACATAGCACACATCCACATTCCAATGCTGAGAATGAGTAAATTGCTCGAGTCTTTGGCCACGTTACCATAAAACAACAAAGAACAGTTTCTCGTCTAATTCTAAGCCAGTGTTTGGTTGCACCTACCTAATATATTCGTAATGTTCAAAAATAAAAGGCACCTACCAAATAAATTCGTAATGTTTGCAAATAAAAAGGTACCTACTTAATATATTCGTAAATAAAAGGCAAAGAGAATATCTGGACACATCCTTAAAGAAGTCTCTAGTTTGCTAAGTCCAGTTAAATCCTGTTCCACTTTTCGGAAGGGTAGGTCATTGTGTGCCGGTGGGAACAGGTGACAAAATTTACAAAACTGCATACACACGGGGGGAATGGAGGTAAAAAAAAAAGCACATGCGTGCTTAATCCATTATATCCGAATAATAATATGTCTGATAAGTCACTTTGCAAAGGCTAAAAAGCATTGGTGTATGAGTCCAATAAATTGTAATAGTAATATGTTAATTTTCACTTGTTCCACTGGGGTTATTCCAGGTAATTTCATCAATTCTCTGGGGGGGGTTTGAATTCCAGGAAACCTTGTCACTCAATTCCTGGGGGTTTAATTAGTACTTTTCACTCTATTCTCTGGTTGGTTTTTTATTCCAGGTACCTTTTCACTCTATTCTCTGGTTGGTTTTTAATTCCAGGTACCTTTTCACTCTATTCTCTGGTTGGTTTTTTAATTCCAGGTACCTTTTCACTCTATTCTCTGGTTGGTTTTTTAATTCCAGGTACCTTTTCACTCTATTCTCTGGTGGGTTTTTTAATTCCAAGTACCTTTTCACTCTATTCTCTGGGGGGTTTTTTAATTCCAGGTACCTTTTCACTCTATTCTCTGGTTGTTTTTCTATTCCAGGTATCTTCAAAGACGAAGGCCCCTTTGACGTGTACATTGATGTGCGGGAAGTGAAAGATCTGTATAAAATTGAAGTAAGTTACGGGGAATACTGAACGATTTTATAAGTGTGCTTATTATGCTCGTTTTTTCCCCTCATGTAAAAAATACAATAAAACACCAGATATACTCGTACTACATATGTTATTTCATATTATATAAAACAAAGTCGTCATTTCATATATAACTTGCATTGCGTCACATCACATAATATATGTCATATGGTTTTGTAACAAGTTATTGTACTGGATGTTATGTTGTGTTGTGCCATGCTGTATCAGTATGACTGGACAAGTGTGGAGTACATAGTTCTGGATGGTATATATCCATACTGTTTGTTGTGTTATGGTATGTATGAACCGTTATGTCTTAATTCACACTCTATATGTATATAAGACAAAGTCATACAACACGCGGTGCACTATATATGTAATGTATTGCATGACCCCATAATTGAGTTATGCCATATGGTATGTAACGTCATATTTTACATGGCATTATAGTATGTTGTATGTTACATCTTACATGGCATTTATAGTATGTTGTATCTTATTATGTTGTAGTATATAACGTCATGTCTTATGGTACATCATAAGTATTATGTTGTGGTATATAACATGTCTTACGTGACTTCATATGTATTGTAGATTGTTGTATGACGTCTTACGTGACATGTATTATAATGTTGTAACAGAGGGGACATATTTGATGTCCATCTCTGCACAAACCCTCAGGTAAGGTACAGTCCACATTTAATGTGGCCTTTTAAAAGAGGCTGCATAAATAGTACATGCTACTATGTAGGCTAAGTGTATGCAAAGGACGGCTTTCAACTATCACCCAAGGAAACAGAGTACTGCACAATTTGCAGGTGTGTCCCAAAATAGTAACACGTCACTCTGATCGTATGGGAGGTAATCTTATAACCGCGCCATCACATCATGTCCTGGTATGTATGTCTCCGGGGAGAGCTCGTCGCCACAAGAGCAGCGCCACCCTTTTATTTTCTCTTTTTTTTCTTGTCTGCAACTGTATTTGTTTCCTATCAGAGTGGCTTTTTTCTACAGAATTTTGCCAGGGACAACTCTCTTGTTGCCGTGGGTTCTTTTTACGTGCGCTGAAAATTTTGTGTAACACCACGGGACCTCGGTTTATCGTCTCATCCGAAAGACTAGCGCCCGGACCACCACTCATGGTCTAATGGATGGGGGAAAAGTTTCGGGCCCAAACGGGATTCGAACCACCGCACACTTCCGACCCGGACTTTTCGCTTTCTAGACAGGCGCGTTACCTCTAGACCACCGATCCGATTGTATTGTATTATGTTGTGATATACAACGTCACATCTTACATGACATCATACACACCATATCTTTATGATACACACTCCACTGCACTGCACGGCACTCCACCCTACTATTGTACTCTGTCCTATCCTATCCTGTCCTATCCTGTCCTATCCTATCCTATTCTATCCTATCCTATCCTATCCTATCCTATACTATGCTGGTTCTCCCAGGAGACAGAGACCTGCGTGAGGTTCGGCGCCAACACCTGTCTGACCAGCCTCATCAACAGCCTGAAGGACCTGCAGAGCAGGCAGCCAGGGTTCAAGTATTTCGGAGCTCTGGTCCGACACCTCAAGCTGGTCGGCAACGTCCTCATGAGAAATGTGAGAGAGACAGACAGACAGAGGAGAGGGAGAGAGAGAGAGAGAGAGAGAGAGAGAGAGAGAGAGAGAGAGAGAGAGGTTGGGGGGGGGAGAGGGAGAGGAGGAGAGAGGAGAGAGGCGGAGAGAGAGAGTGGTGGGGGGGGGGGGGGGAGAGAGAGAGAACGGAAGGAGGGAGAGAGAGGAGAGAGAGAGAGAGAGGGGGGGGGGAGAGAAGTTGTTTGACCAAAGTTTGGGTTTTAGTGTATGTGTGTGTGTGTGGGGGGGGGGGGGGGGGGGGGTGAGGCGGTGGGGTAGCGGTGGGGGGTCGTGTGTAGCGGTGGGGGAGGTCGTGTGTGTGTGTGTATGAGGTCTTGTGTGGGCGGGTTAGGGGTGTGGGGGGTTCGTATGTGTGTGTGGGTGGGGAGCGTGTGGGAAGGGGAGGGGGTCGTGTGTTTGTGTGTGTGTGTGTGGGCGTGTGAATGTGTGGTGTGGTGAGGGGGTGGGTGGGGGAGGTCGTGGGGACGGTGGACAAAATCTGTAAAGAAAAAAACACGAAACAAAGCACAGGTGTCGTGTTGAGACACCAACCCCGAAGTCGGAATGCGGCTACCTAAAATGGTTGGGTTTAGGGGGGGGGGGGGGGGGGGGGGGGGGGGGGGGGGGGGGAGAGAAAAAAACGGTCGCATACGTAAAAAATCTCACCATTGGTAAAACATTGGAACTCAAGCCGAGAAATGACAATAATACACGCTTATAGTGTTCTCTGTCTGATAAGAAATGATCAGCAAACTTATTCTCTTCTTCTTCGTTGAACGCTTAGACAGCAGCTACTGTTGTCTATCGTATGAGCGAAAACGCGTTGCGCTGCCGTTAAGCGCCTGACAAATCGGGCCTAGCGTATCCGACTTCGACGTGGGAGAGAACTGTTATTTTGTAAGTCTTTCTGGGCTGGAAAAAAAGGCAGGAGAATGGACCAAGAAGGCAGAAAATAGACAAAGAGATGATAAGGAACAGGGCAGAAACAAAGAGAGGGATAGAAAAGAGGAAGTTCCTTGCACAGAATTTCCAAATGCTGTTTATACTGACAGGCCCCCAGTATCCCCACGGGGCGAGAGGGGGGGGGGATGATTCTGTTCCAGACATGTTGATGTTTCTCTCTGTGTGTACACACAGGTTGCCAATGTGGTTGATGTTTCTCTGTGTGTGTACACACAGGCTGCCAGTGTGGTTGATGTATCTGTGTGTGTGTGTGTGTACACACAGGCTGCCAGTGTGGTTGATGTATATCTGTGTGTGTGTACACACAGACTGCCAGTGTGGTTGATGTATCTCTGTGTGTGTACACACAGGCTGCCAGTGTGGTTGATGTTTCTCTCTGTGTGTGTACACACAGGCTGCCAGTGTGGTTGATGTATCTCTGTGTGTGTGTACGCACAGGCTGCCAGTGTGGTTGATGTATCTCTGTGTGTGTGTACGCACAGGCTGCCAGTGTGGTTGATGTATCTCTGTGTGTGCGTACACACAGGCTGCCAGTGTGGTTGATGTATCTCTGTGTGTGTGTACGCACAGGCTGCCAGTGTGGTTGATGTATCTCTGTGTGTGTGTACACACAGGCTGCCAGTGTGGTTGATGTTTCTCTGTGTGTGTGTACACACAGGCTGCCAGTGTGGTTGATGTATCTCTGTGTGTGTGTACGCACAGGCTGCCAGTGTGGTTGATGTATCTCTGTGTGTGTGTACACACAGACTGCCAGTGTGGTTGATGTTTCTCTGTGTGTGTGTACACACAGGTTGTCAGTGTGGTTGATATATCTCTCTGTGTGTGTACACACAGGCTGTCAGTGTGGTTGATATCTCTGTGTGTGTACACACAGGCTGTCAGTGTGGTTGATATGTCTTTGTGTGTGTACACAGGCTGCCAGTGTGGTTGATATATCTCTCTGTGTGTGTACACACAGGCTGTCAGTGTGGTTGATGTATCTCTGTGTGTGTGTACACACAGACTGCCAGTGTGGTTGATGTTTCTCTGTGTGTGTGTACACACAGGTTGTCAGTGTGGTTGATATATCTCTCTGTGTGTGTACACACAGGCTGTCAGTGTGGTTGATATGTCTTTGTGTGTGTACACAGGCTGCCAGTGTGGTTGATATATCTCTCTGTGTGTGTACACACAGGCTGTCAGTGTGGTTGATATTCTCTGTGTGTACAACAGGCTGCCAGTGTGGTTGATGTTTCTGTGTGTGTGTGTGTGTGTGTGTGTGTGTGTGTGTGTGGTGTGTGTGTGTGTGTGTGTGTGTGTGTGGTACACAGGCTGCCAGTGTGGTTGATGTTTCTCTGTGTGTGTGTACACAGGCTGCCAGTGTGGTTGATATATCTCTGTGTGTGTGTACACACAGGCTGCCAGTGTGGTTGGTATCTCTCTGTGTGTGTACACACAGGCTGCCAGTGTGGTTGATATATCTGTGTGTGTGTGTGGTGTGTGTGTGTTGTGTGTGTGTATGTGTGTGTGTGTGTGTGTATATGTGTGTGTGTGTGTGTGTGTGTGTGTGTGTGTGTGTGTGTGTGTGTGTGTGTGTGTGTGTGTACACAGGCTGCCAGTGTGGCGGGTAACTTGATGATCAAACACGCGCACCCTGACTTTCCCTCCGACGTCTTCACCATGACAGAGGCGGCAGGAGCTAAAGTGGAAATCTATGGTGAGTGGCCAACAATGGTTTTTACAACATTGTATTCCTACATTGGCGTGTGTGTGGGTGTGTCAATCAATCAATCAATCAATCACATGTATTCAGTTTTGCAGGCCATAAGACCCATATGAACACAATATGAAAAAGCAGCCATGGAGCAGTCGAGGTGATATAATACAGTAAGCACATAGTCTATGTTGCAGGCAGGGAAAGAGATACATGTTTCTGATCTTTAGACATTCAATTACATAAACTGGTATGTTTGGGTGTGTGTTGAGTGAGTGTGTGCGTACGCGTGCGCGTGTGTGTGTGATTTTAAAAAAATTTTTGAAGCTATCTTGGAATGTTCATGCCAATTTGAAATGTATTTTTCTTGTGTCTTTCGAGATAGTTATACGTATCAATCTGCCTGTCAGTATTGTAATTGCCCTTCATGGGATGATTAAAGTGTTTTTGACTTGACTTGACTTTGACTTGACTGTTTATGGAAATAATAGTCCTTTTTTTCGTAAGAATGTCATCCGTGGATTAGAAGAATAAAGTATGGCTCGTTATACGTAGTTTTCTTTAGCTTGTGTAATTTTGGGGTGGGTTTTTTTTTGGTAGCTGACATTGTTTTTACCAAAGTGTTATACACACGCACGCACGTACGAACGCACGCACACACATATACGCACGCACGCAAACACGCTCGCACGCACGCACACAGAGTTCTTCACAGTTCACAAATCCATCATAAAAGCACAGTATTTTCAACGCACAGACACTGAGGTTGTCCCTCCTAAAGGAAACGAACTGTGATGTTTGAAGGACAGAAAACTTAGCTGGCTTAAGAGACAGTTGCCTCATAATTCTTGCTCTGTAAAAACTACATCCTTGGTAAAGACATTTCCCGGTGGGGATGCCGGGGGCCTGTCAGTATAAATAGCATCCCCTCCACCTGTAAATTCTGTGCTAGGAATTCCCTTTTGTCTATCCCTCTCTTCCTCTCTGCCTTGTACTTTTTCTTCCTGTCACCTCGTTCTTGCCAGTGTCTGCCTTCTTGGTCCATTCTCTTGCCCTTTTTCTTCCAGAAAGACTTTAAAGATAACAGTTCTCTCTCACACCGAATTCAGATGCGCTGGGCCTGACTTGCCAGGCGCTTAATGGCAGCACAACGCAATTTTTGCTCATATGACAGACAACACTAGTTGCTGTCAGAGCGTTCAACAACGAAGAAGAACTGCTCGAAAAAAAGTTCAGCACAGTGCCCCAATGACTCTTCACGTATTAAGCGAAAGGAGAGATTTTGTTTTTGTTCCTGGGCTAGAGCTCCGAGGTTCACCAGTGGTCAGATTTTTTTGCCCCTCCCCCCTCCCCCCCTCCCCCCCCCCACCCCGGCCATTTAGGTAGCCGCATTCCGACTTCAGGGATTTTATCTAAACACGACAACCGTGTGCATACTTTTAAAAAAATTGTCATCCTCTCCTACCGGCACGAAATAGGACTATTCATCCGAAAAGCAGAACGGGTTTTTAACGTGTGCACAAGAAGTTCTGCGCGTATTCGCACGCACGGGCCCTCGGTTTGTATATGATATAGTCTCAGCCGAAGGACTTTGACATTCAGTTCGATTTTCTCGTCAAACTGGGAAGAAAAGGGGCGAGGGATGGGGAATCGAACCCAAAACAAGAAACGCGCTTATTTCCTACCTGATGTCTTCACCTCATGTCTTCTCCTACTTTTCAACAGCCACCTTCATCTCCACCACCCTACCTAAATATGGTGTCTGTGTGTGTGTGCGTGTGCGTGTGCGCGCGCGGCATGTTTTTGTATTTGCATGCGTGTGTATGAGCATAAATTTAATAGTGTTAATTCTAATATTTTGTGGAAGGTTGTATGACTGTGTGTAAATGATTTGAATGCAAAGCGCTTCGATTTGTTTGCTTTACAAGATTCAGCGCTATATAAATACCATACATTAGTAGTAGTAGTAGTAGTAGTAGTAGTAGTAGTAGTAGTAAAATTATTAGTAGTATTATTAAAATTAGTATTAGTATTATTAAAATTACTATTAGTATTATTAAAACTATTATTAGTATTATTATAAGAACAGGTAATATTGTGTTTGTTGTTTGATGGCAGACTCCAAAGATGGCAGCCGCAAGTGGTACAGCGTGGAGAGCTTCGTGAAGGACGTCAGCATGAAGGGCAAGGTGCTGGTGGCCCTGGAGCTGCCCGCCCTGGACACCCTCGATCACTTCAGGTCCTTCAAGATCACCCCGAGATCCCAGGTACGTACGTGGCTAGCTGTCAGGAAAAAAACACACCATCTTTTGGCTGTTGCCATTGTAAAGGTATAGTTCACCTGTCTTGTAAAGGTATAGATTACCTGTCTTGTAAAGGTATAGATCACCTCTCGCTCTCAGGTAGGTGGCTGTCAGGAAGACCATCTTTTGGATGTTGTATTTGTAAAGGTATAAATCACCTCTCGCTCTCAGGTAGGTGGCTAGCTATCAGGAAGACCATCTTTTGGCTGTTGCCATTGTAGAGGTTTAGATCACCTTTCGTTCTCAGGTAGGTAACTAGTTGTCAGGAAGACCATCTTTTGGCTGTTGCCATTGTAGAGGTTTAGATCACCTTTCGTTCTCAGGTAGGTAACTAGTTGTCAGGAAGACCATCTTTTGGATGTTGCCATTGTAGAGGTTTAGATCACCTTTCGTTCTCAGGTAGGTAACTAGTTGTCAGGAAGACCATCTTTTGGATGTTGCCATTGTAGAGGTTTAGATCACCTTTCGTTCTCAGGTAGGTAACTAGTTGTCAGGAAGACCATCTTTTGGATGTTGCCATTGTAGAGGTTTAGATCAGCTCTCGCTCTCGGGTAGGTGGCTGTCAGGAAGACAATCTCGTATTTCTGGATGTTGTATTTGGAAAGGTATAGATCAGCTCTCTTGTAAAGGTATAGCCTAGTAGAACGCCAGGAAAAAGAAAACACCTGTAGGGACCGGCAGGGTCACTACTACGACAGACGGCAGACTTTGCCATCCAGACCGGATTACAAAATGTAGCAAGACCATGGAACGCAGAAGAAGAAGAAGAAATGGATCGATGGTCTAGAGGTAACGTACCTGCCTAGAAATTGAAAAGTCCAAGTCGGAAATATGCGTGGTTCGATCCCCGTTTGGGCCAAAAACGTTCTCCCCCGTCCATTAGATCATGAATGGTGGTCTGGGTGCTAGTCTTTCGGATGAGACGTTAAAACGAGATCCCGTGTGTTACACAACATTATTTAGCGCACGTAAAAGAACCCACGGCAACAAGAGAGTTGTCCCTGGCAAAATTCTGTAGAAAAAAGCCACTCTACTCGGGAAACAAGTACAGTTGCAGACAGGAAAAAGAAAAAAATAATGGCTGGCGCTGCTCTTGTGGCGACGCGCTCTCTCCCAGGGAAAAGCAGCCCGAATTTCACGCAGAGAAATCTGCCGTGACTTTAAGTGGTATAAAAAAAAAAAGGTGTATAGATCACCTGTCGCTCTTAGGTGGGTAGCAGTCTGGAAGATGATCTCGTGATTTTGGATGTTGTGTTTGTAAAGTTGTCTGATCTCCTTCATGTTAAGTGAGGAGTCGTTAGGATACAGTGGGCATAGGCTTGGTAGGGTAGGAAAATTACATGGGCTGGGGACTGTCAGTTTTGCCATCAGTATATTTGTTGAAGCGAACAATACAAAAGCTCAGAATGTAACAGGGGGCCTCCCAAATGACAGGTATTGCTAGTGTTTTTTTCTGTTGAAAATATTATTGTTGTTGAGGTTATAATAGAATCCCAGCGGAGTTATCCGATTTAGGGACTGTGGCCGCAAAGTCATCCCGCTTTGGCACCCCAGGTGGCCACCCTAAAAATGGAACAATACTTGAAGTAATAGTGCTAGTGCTTACCAGCGGTGAGATTTTTGCCTATACGATCCCCCCCTCACACACACAACACACACACACACACACAACACACACACCACACTCAGTACACGAAACAACACTCGCACACACACACACACACACACACACACACACCACACACACACACACATTGCTTATTCAAAGTACCATCTGAAAAAAGTTTGACTTTGACTTTCACACACACACACACACAATCACACACACACACAGACACCCACACACACACACACACACACAATCACACACAGACACACACACACACACACACACAAAATCACACACACAGAGACACACACACTATTTAGGTAGCCGCATTTTTACTTCGGGGATTTTTTTATATATCTAATGTCTCTTTTTCACTTTGTTTTTCCAGAATGCCCATGCTTACGTGAACGCTGCCTTCAAGTTCAAGATCTGTGATCCCTCCCAAGTTCTGGGTCAGCCGTCCATCGTCATCGGCGGAATCAATGAGAAGTTTGTAAGTGTTGGAAAGGAGTCATGAACAGATGGTTAAGTCAATGGTCATGTCATTTATTATTCCAGCGGTTAATGCAAGCAGCTTGGGCAAAAACCTGCAAAGAAGTGTGACAGCTTCCCTTTTTGGAATAATAACAATAATAATGAAAATAATAATAATAATATAATAATAATAATAATAACAATAATCATTGGAATTTATCTAGCGCTATATCTTGCAAAAACAAATCAAAGTGCTTCCATTCAACCCACTCTTACACATGCAACCAGCAATGATTAACAGTTTTTAACAAACTCAAATGCACACACACACACACACACACACACACACACACACACACACACACAACACACATACACACACACATACACACAGTATACACGTATGTTGGAACCTCTTCCACAATAATTATTAGCACGAGAAACACCATACTGGACATCTGTTTCCTACTTAGTTTGATACTGAAATATATATTCCCCACTTACTACAGACCATGACAGATGTAACCTCCCACTAACCTACCCTATTCTACCCGTTCTTCCTTCCCCATAACCTACCCTCTTACTTAACCTCCCCCCTCCCACCTAACCTACCCCCGCCCAACATATCCCCATCTTCCTTTCCTCTAACCTACCCCCTTTCCCCTCCTAATCCTTTCATCTTCTTCTTCCCCCACCGTAACCTACTTCATCACCTATAATTAACCTCCTTCCACCCTAAAGTACACCTACCCCACCTAGACTACCCCCTCTCACCTATGCTAACCCCTCCCCCCCACACACACACTTACACATATAAAATGAAATAGAATCAAAGCGTGTTTGAAAATCTAACACCAGTAAACAAGGTTGAAAAGAAAGCAGAATAACATTAAATTTGACTTGTTCCAGTTTACAAAAAGAAAGGCAGAATAATATTAAATTTGACTTGTGCCAATTTACATATCCTGTGAGCGCCACCCCTCTCTTTGAACGGCAGAAGTAAATCTTTTATTACCTGCTATTATGTTTCCTCCTCCCTGCAGTATACCTCCCCCCCTAACCTAGCTTCCTCATCCGTACGGGGGACGGGATAGCCTAGTGGTTAGAACATTGCGTTCGCAATCTGACGACCCGGATTCGATTCCCGTTCAAGGGGATATTAATAATTTTCCCTTGGAGTAAACATCAGTGCCGACTCCGCTCTCCCCAAAAGTTCTTCGGATGAGACTATAAACCGAGGCCCTGTGAGCGAACCCACGCAGAATCGGCACCTTAGCAGCAACTGCATAGCCAACAGTCTTTAAATACGCATACCTCATGTCAAAATGTTGATCACTTACTTGTATTGTAAACTGCAGAATCTGTCATTCTATGATCATCATTTATTATTTTGTTTATTTATTTTCAGCATTGTTTTCGTTTACAGTCAGTTGTTGTTTTCTTTCTGCCTTTGTTTCACAGTTCCATGCAGAGAAGACAGAGGAGTTTCTGAAAGGCAAAACCCTCGATGACAAAGTTGTCAAAGGTAAACACTGTACGACCCGTAATCGTTTAGAATATACTACTGTTTATTAGTGAAAAATGTATAGGTAGTTCCATGGCTTAACCAAGCAGATTTTAATCTGTATTATTATATTGTTGTTTTATTTAGATCAAATTTTCATTTTTTTCCGTTGTGCAACTACGAATTGATAGAATCACATGCGTAGGCTAAGTAGCACTGAAGATTATTATGTTAACTGATAAGGGCTTTGTGGATATTCTGATATGCATAGGGCTTCTTTTAAAAATTTTCTTTTATAGTGTGGTTTTCCTAAGCCATGGTCACAGTAGTCTTTATCAGCACAGCAGTCCAATAGGGACAAATTAATCAATTCATGAAATCTTTTCATCCATTGATAGATATACGTTTTTGCCCTGTTAATAATCATAGAATGAGAAATATCTTGTCTGTTTTATTCTCTTTCTTATTGTCATTATTCATTGAAGTTCATCTGCAAATAGACTGAGTGTAATAATTGTTGTCTAGTAGCGAGGTGTGATTTTTTTATCTACTTAACTTTATCTTATTTATTTTGTTCTTTTATTCCGAGGATAATGGAATAAGCACTCATGTGCTTTTATACATCCAATCCTTTCGAGGATAATGGAATAAGCACACATGTGCTTTTTTTTTACATCCAGTTCTCTTGTGTATGCAGTTTTGTAAATTCTGTCATCCGTTCCCACCGGCACACCATTGCCTACTCTTCCGAAAAATGGAACAGGTTTTAACTCGTGTGCAAGATGTTCTGCTTGCGTTTGCACACGGGACTTCGGTTTACAGTCTCATTCCAAAGACTTTGGGGTGTTGTGAAGAAGCTTACATACCGCCTTAATTTTAGTTGCTAGTGCAAGAATTTGCGCTATATAACAATAATTAGCAATGGTAATGATGGTGATGATGTTGATGACAACGATCATGATGATAATGATGAAGATGACCGTGATGATGAGAACCATGATGATGGTGGTGGTGGTGGTGGTGGTGGTGATGATGATGATGATGGTGATGGTGATGATGATGACGACGACGATGATGACGTCGACGACGATGATGATGATGATGACGAAAACACCAACTGACGGTGTGCAGAAGCCCTGTGTGTGCTGCACAGTGAACTGCAGCCCAGTGCAGACCCGGTGCTGGCCCCACCGGAGTACAGACGGGACCTGGCCGTCAACCTTCTCTACAAGGTCACTGCAGCTTCTCTGCACACTAAACCAGTCTACCAGGGCATGTTCCTTCAAATTTCTTAGACTTTCAGAAATAAATACACATGATAGAAACTCGAGTTATCTTCTTAAAGAACTGTCCTTGAGCCGACACGCAACTGGCCATTCATTCTCTCACACCAGGTCATCAAGACCTGGGACCCCATGACATTCCTGTCTATGTCCCTCGTAAAAGCTCGAGACAGCATCTTGAGGGGTATTATCACTCTATGTAACCCCCAAAAATGTTTCTGAAAACAAAGACGAAGAAGGAAACAAACAGAACCAAACAAACTTTTTTTTAAAGCATAAGCACAAAGATATATAAGAGCACTAAGATACATAAGATATATACGCGATATATATATATATATATAAGAGAGAGAGAGAGGAGAGAGAGAGAGAGAGAGAGAGAGAGAGAGAGAGAGAGAGGAGAGAGAGAGAGAGAGAGAGAGACGCCATAGCCGAGTGATTAAGACATTTTGACTTCCATCCCGTGGGCCTATGAGGTCTCGGGTTCCAATCTCGGCAGTGTCTGGTGAATTAAGGGTGGGGATTTTTACCATCTCCCAGGTCAACTTCAAGCGCAGACCTGCCAGTGCCGTAATTCCCTTTGTGTATATACACATACAGATGATAAATATGCATGTTAAAGATCCCGTAATTCCTGTCAGTGTTCGACGGGTGACCGAAACACGAACATACCCAGCATACATCCCCGAAGTCGGAATGCAGTTACCTTCAAGGTGAGCAAAAAACGGTCGCATACAAATCTCGCCATTGGTGACCCTCGGAATTCTAGGCGAGAAACGACAAATATAGACATTTATACATACATACAAACGTAGATACATACATACATACATACATACATACATACATTCATAACATACATTCATACATACATGCATACATACCTCCCTCCCTCCCTCCCTCCATCCCTACCTACCTACCTACATACATACATACATACAGACATATATACGTACCTACATACATACATACATACATACCTATATACCTACCTACCTACCTATGTATGTATGTCTGTGTCTTATCATCGTCATTATTATCATTATTATTATTATATCATTATTATTGTTATCATTATTGTCATTATCATTGCACATATGTGCATTATCGGTCGCCAGACGCTGCTGGGCATCCTCAAACCCTCCAACCCCAAGCTGACCTCGGGGGGCCAGAACCTCGAGCGGCCCATCTCCTCCGGAGTGCAGACGTGGCAGGAGAAGAAGGAGGAGTGGCCCCTCAAGCAGCCCCTGCCCAAAAAGACCGCCCAGCTCCAGGTGAGACACCGGGGACACTCGACACATCACACACTTTTCTAGAAAAACAAAAAGTGTATGTATGTTTGTCCGTCGTGTCCCACGATGACCTCCAAAACAGCAGAGGAGGCAGCTGCTGTTTTGGAAACTGGGCAGAAATTTGATTGTAGTGGAGATGCCTTGCCCACAGTACATCCCCACTCTCTCGGCCAAGTGGGCGTAAGGACAGTCAGCGTTGGAGATGCTCTCCAAAGGCCAACCAGCCCCCCAGGGCTGCAGCACGTAAGGACTGTGCGAGTCGAGCCTCCTAGTCAGAGAGTCATAGTCGATCAGTAAAGACTAAGCTGTAAAGCGGAATTCCATGAATGGGAAAGCCACTGATCATACAGCCTCTCACTTTGCTGTTGCCCCCAGCGTCAATGGTTTAATCAAGAACTGTGATAAAGCCCAGGTGCTGACGGCGGAGGAAAATTTTTTTTTTAAATTGCAACAACAAAAATGTTGTCAGAAAGCATACATCATGTCTCTTTGGCTAGGTCCACTCTCTCTTGCCCATGACCATAAGAATTATGAAAAAAAACGATGACAAAGGTTTTAAAGGAGGACATGGCAGTGGAACGGGGACGGGATAGTCTAGTGGTTAGAACATTACGCTCGCAGTCTGACGACCCGGGTTCGAATATTTCGTTCAAGGGGATTTTTTTTCCTCTGGAGTTAACATTAGTGCGGACTCCACTTTCCCCAAAAGTCCTTCGGATGAGACTATAAACCGAGGTCCCGTGTGCGAACGCATGCAGAACATCTCACGCACACGTTAAAACCTGTTCCGCTTTTCGGAAGAGTAGGCCATTGTGTGCCGGTGAGAAAAGATGACAAATTGACAAAACTGCATACACACTGGGACTAGATGTTTTTAAAAAAGCACATGAATGCTTGTTCCATTATCCTCGATATAAAAGAATAAATAAAAAAGTAAATAAATAAATAAATAAAGCACTTCCTCCAGACCTGTCCAACATACCAAAACCCGAGGACGCCAATATCTGGCCTACTGACCTGCCGATGAGGGACAAACTCTTCAGACCCCTGGAGGGCCTTCAGCGCTCCACAGCAGCATTTATCAGGGCCTCAGCAGTTGCTGTCTGAGCGTTCCACGAAGAAGAAGAAGGAAGAAGGCTTTAAATCGAAAATTTTCTCTGCCAAACACTTGGGTGTTGTGTTTCTACTTGTCTGTTTTTAAAAACTGGTGACAAAGTGATGAGACTATAAACCGAGGTCTCGTGTGCTGAGTGCATGCAATATGTATTGCGCACACGTTAAAACCTGTTCCGCTTTTCGGAGTAGTAGGCCATTGTGTGCCGGTGGGAACGGATGACAGCATTGACAAAACTGCATACACATAGGGGGACTGGATGTTAAAAAAGCACATGAGTGCTTATTCCACACAAACACACACACACATCCGCACATACATAGGGAAACAAATACAGTTGCAGACAAAAAACAAACAAAAAAGGGTGGCGCTGCTCTTGCGGCGACGCGCTCTCCCTGGGAAGAGCAGCCCGAATTTCACGCAGAGAAATCTCGTAACTTAAAGTCTTACATCACATCATAAATCATCATCATCCACACACACACACACACACACACACCACACACACACACACACACACACACACACACACACACACTTCAAACACTTACACACACAAACACAGCACAACACACACAACACCCCCCACCCCACACACACACACACACACACCCCACACACACACACAAGTCCTTCGGATGAGACTATAAACCGAGGCCCCGTGTGCGAACACACGCAGAACATCTTGCCCACACGTTAAATCCTATTCCACTTTTCGTAATAGTGGGTCATTGTGTGCCGGTGGGAACGGATGACAGCATTGGCAAAACTTCATACACATAGGGGGACTGGATGTTAAAAAAGCACATGAGTGCTTATTCCACACACAACACAACACACACACACACACACACACACATCCGCACACACACACACACACACACACACACACACACACACACACACACACCACACACACATCCTCACACACACACACACATCCGCACACACATCCACACACACACACTTCCAAACACTTACACACAAACACAACACAACACAACACCCCCCCCCACCCCCCCCCACCCCACCCACCCACACACACACACATCCGCACACACACCACACACACACACTACCAAACACTACACACACAAATACAACACAACACACACAACACGCCCCCCCCACCCCCACACACCTACACACACACACCTACACACTCACACACACACGTTTCATAATAATCCTGAATAATACGAAGATTCAGGAACGGTTTTCCATTGAAACATCCGGGGCTTTGAAGGGGAAGGGATAGCAAACACCTTCAGGCTGACAGAGTGTGGATGCCTGTGATTGCAGGCATCTGGAGAAGCGGAGTTCGTGAACGACATGCCGCAGTACAAGCAGGAGCTGTACGGGGCTCTGGTGCTGACGTCACTGGCCAGCGCCACCATCGAGTCCATCGACCCCAAGCCAGCCCTGGTCAGTCAGTGTGTGTGTGCACGTGTTTGGCTTTTTGTGTGAGGATGGTGATGATTGTTATTATCGTTTCTGTTGTTGTTGTTGTCGTCGTTGTCGTCGTCATTATTAGCCGACCCTGGTCAGTGTGTTATTGTGAGGATGGTGATGATTATTATCATCGTTGTTGGTGGTGGTGGTGTTGTCATAATTTTCGACCCTGGTCAGTGTGTTTGCGTGTTATTGAGGTGATGATGTTATTATCATTTGTTTGTTGTTGGTGTCGTCATTATTAGCGACCCTGGTCAGTGTGTTGCATGTGTTATTTTGTGAGGATGGTGATGATATGATCATTTATGGTGTGTTGTTGTGTGTCAATTATTAGCCGACCCTGGTCATGTGTTGCTGTATTTTTTGTGAGGATGGGATGATTATTGTATCATTTCTGTTGTTGTTGTTGTTTTGTCGTCATTATTAGCCGACCCTGGTCAGTATGTTTGCATGTATTATTTTGTGAGGATATGGTGATGATTATTATCATTTCTGTTGTTTTTGTTTATGTCTGCCCTGTCATTATAGCACTGTCATTATTTGTTTTGTGAGGATGGTGATTATTGTCATATTTCTGTTGTTGTTTGTTTGTCGTCATATACCGACCCTGGTCAGTGTGTATGCATGTGTTAGTTTTGTGAGGATGCTGCTGATATTATCATTTCTGTGGGGTTTTTTGTAATATTACCGACCCTGGTCAATGTGTATGCATGTATTTGTTATTGTGAGGATGGAGATGATTATTGTCATCATTTCTGTTGTTGTGTTTATTGTCGTAATATTACCGACCCTGGTCAGTGTGTTTGCATGTATTTGTTTTTTGTGAGGATGGTGACGAATACTATCATTTCTGTTGTTGTTTTTATGGTCGTGTTCGTCATATTATTACCGACCCTGGTCAGTGTGTATTGCATGTATTTATTTTTGTGAGGATGGTGATGAATGTATCATTTCTTTGTTGTTGTTGTTATGGTCGTGGTCGTCGTCATTATTAGCCGACCCTGGTCAGTGTGTATGCGTGTATTATTCTTGTAATGATGGTGATGATTGTCATAATTTCTGTTGTTGTTGTCGTCGTCATAATTACCGACCCTGGTCAGTGTGAAGGCACGTATTATTGTGAGGATGGTGATGATGATCATTATCATCGTCGTTGCTGTGGTTGTTGTCATAGTCGTCATCGTTATTACTATCACCATCATCATTGTCGTTGTTGTTGTCGTCACAGTCATTATTATCACCACCATCGTTGCCATCATTGTTGTCGTCGTTATGTTGTCATCATTGTCATTATCATTATTGTTATCATCATCGTCATCGTTTTTGTTGTTGTGTCATCGTCATTATCATCACCATCATCATCGTTTTCCTTGTTGTTGTCGTCATTATATAATCATCATTGTCATTATCATTATTATTATCATCATTATCATTATTATTATCACCACCATTGTCGTCGTTGTTATCATCATCGTTATCATAATCACCGTTGACAGACGTTTGTCGTCATTGTTGTTGTCATTGTATAAGCATCATTGTCGTCATCATCATCGATTTAGGACATCATAATAATTTTATTGTAGGCAAAACATTGTACTGTCATACTTAAAGAAGAATTACACCCGTTTGGATACATACACGCGTGCACGGTCCTTGTGTGCACACATATTCAATCGATCAATCCACCAATCAAGTAATCAATGGATCAATCCTTTATTTAGAAAGGTGATAGGACAATCAGAACATGATTACATCCATATGCTTGCGTACATGCATGCGCGGTCCTTGCGTTCGCACGCACCCATTCCGTTAATCAATCTGTCAACCAATCAAGTCTTTATTTCCAACTGTGGTAGGAAACGCAGAAAATGCTGGATTAAAACAGAGGGAGAGAGAGGGGGGGGGAGAGGGAGAGGGAGAGAGAGAGAGAGAGAGAGAGAGTCATGTTTTTTTAAAACAACTTTTGTTGGGTATGATAAAGATACAGAGGCTTGGCACATTCGTTGACTATCTATGCTCATTACATCTTTGCTGCTTCAGCCAACGTATTCTGCAAGTTCACAATAACATGTTTCTACATCTTTTTCTTTTCGTTCCTCGGCTAGAGCTCTGAGGTTCACCATGATGAGATTTTGCGTATGTGATCGTTTTTGTCCACCATGAAGGTAGCCACATTCCGACTCCGGGAA
Organism: Rapana venosa; assembly: GCA_028751875.1. Lineage (NCBI taxonomy): Eukaryota > Metazoa > Mollusca > Gastropoda > Neogastropoda > Muricidae > Rapana > Rapana venosa. Next base: position 8,363,806 of record CM054135.1, read on the forward strand.
TGCATGCTAGGTATGTTCGTGTTTCCGTAACCCACCGAACGCTGACATAAATGAGGGGATCTTTAACTTGCATATTTGATCTTCTGCATGTGTAGGGAACAAAGGCACTGGCAGGTCTGCCCTCAAAGCTGACCTGGGAGATCGCAAAAACATCCTCACTCTTAATTCACGAAACGCAGCCGAGATTCGAACCCTAGACTTCATGGACCCATGGGATTGAAGTTGAACGGTCTTAACCACTCGGCTTTAACGTCCATCGTGTTTATACCTGTGTTACCTGTACACGTGCAGGCTATCCGTGGAGTGGAGCGCTTCATTTCTGCCTCTGATATACCTGAGGGGGGAATCAACAACGCCTACGCCAATTACACAGTCTTCCCCCTGCCTTTGGAAGAGGTAACAAGCAATGCTGCTTTTTCCCCCAGTTTGACAATCTGGCTCCTACAGAGTCTTTAGAGGTCTTTTGCTTTTTGCTTCGTCCTCATCTTCTGTGGCGTACCAGTGTTCATGCTCCCATTCCGCTCATTCCGAAACCACCACACACATCCATACCCACGCGCATTCTGTAAAAATGCCCCAGATGTTGCAAGCTGGCAGAAATCTGTGTTCTGGGTACCGATAGGCCACCAGCCTAATGAGTCCCTGCACTGCAGTGGTATACAGTGATGCCTGTTTAGAGGCAAGATAGACACAAAACTGTATGCAAAGCCCTATTCTGATGACAAAATAGTTTTGTTGAAGAGTCGGGCTGTGTTAATGCCTATCCTATAATTATTGTATTAATAATCACCGAGTCCCTCCAGTAAGTCTCTTTGAAGTGCGCACCCAAAAAGCTGCTTAAGATTTGCTACAACAACAAAATACCACTAAAAGATTTCAGTCTGTTTATTGTGTTAGAAATACATGAAATACTTCAAATCTTCTAGATGAGTATAGTCTAAAAGTATTCTTATTTAAGTAAGGGCAGTATCTGCTTTTTACAGCAAGAGGAACAGTGAAAGCGCTGTTTCTTTTTACAGAATGCTTATCAGTAGACGCAGACAGCATAGTTGCTGAAAGAGACACAAAACATGGACAGGATAGTCAACTACCTCTTATTAGAACAAACATTTTGGATAAAATGTACCGATGTTTATTAACACAACGAGATATTTTTAGATAGATATGTAATTACCATCAATTTAAAATTGATGAACCATTCAAAAGACTGATGCAAATGTTTTTACTGCGATAATTTAGGCTTTGTTTTATAGGACATCGTGAGTGCATTCATAACCAAACCTCAGCAAAAATGGTAAATGTCTATGTGGTGAGAACATCACTCACACTCATTTGATATATGAAAGCAAAAGTGTAAAACCTTTTTATCTTTTCAGGAAACTCTATCGCCAGCATATTCCATAATTCAAAATTGGCATTTGGTAGCATAAAATGCCTCTGGAACAGTTCTGTAAGACGTGTTTATAGTTGCATATACGTTAATGACGTTTTATTTTTTATTACTCATATTGAATTTTCAAGATTTTGTTTGGTTATATGTAAACTTTTAAAACATAATTTTTAAATAGGATCTCTCTCCCCCATCCTTTTCCCCTCGTTTTAATACCACTGAGAATGAAGAGACGTAAAATGACAGACGACACAGAGAGCAGCAATACTAATAAAATATACTGTCTCTTATAGTGTAGTGTGTGTGTGTGTGTGAGTGTGTGTGCTTGATGCTTGCTGTATGCTGCGTTGTGTGCAGGTGTTCTGCTCCGGCAAAGTGGAGTATGCCGGCCAAGTTGTGGGCATGATTCTGGCTGGTAAGAGGTGGCTTCTCTCGCCCCCCCCCCTCTCTCTCTCTCTCTCTCTCTCCTTCTCTCTCTCTCTCTCTCCTCTCTCTCTCTCTCCTTCTCTCTCTCCCTCCCTCTCTCTCTCTCTCTCTCTCTCTCTCCCTCCCTCTCTCTCTCTCTCTCTCTCTCTCTCTCTCTCTCTCTCTCTCTTTCTGTCTCTCTGTCTTTTTCTCTCTCTCTCTGTGCCAGATCAATTCAGAATAGATTAATTAATAACTTCATTAAATGGTCCATGAATAAATTACGGGCTACGTTTTACATGGTTTGTTTGTCACACCATGTATTGCATTGATGATGATGATGATGATGATGATGATGATGATGATGATGATGATGATGATGATGATGAGACGACGACGACGACGACGACGACGATGATGATGATGATTGTGCACACCTCCAGAAAGCCAAGTGCTGGCCGACGAGGCAGCGAAGAAAGTGGAGATCCAGTACAAGGACGTGCAGAAGCCCATCCTCACCGTGGACCAGGCCCTAGAAGCTAAGAGCTTCTACACCTGCTACTTTCCCGCCAAAACTGTCGGAAACCCTGAGGGTGAGTGTGCTTCAGGGACCCGTTTCCCCAACCAAAAAATGGGGGATTTCAATTCCATTTCCCCAACACCGCATGTTTCTTTTTTTTTTCTTGTCCTTTTGAAATTTCTGACTCTGCTTCAGTTTAGGTAAGGTAAGTACTAGCTATAATGTCATCCTTATGATCTGCTGCTTCAGTTTAGGTAAGGTAAGTACTAACTATAATGTCATCCTTATGATCTGAGCATTACCAAAGTGGGGTTTATTGTGTTGGTGCATGCTTGAATATTACTTTCCGATCTTCAGCTGTCGTGGGTTCTTTTGACGCATACAAAGTCTGTCAGCATACAGGTCCGCCTGGTTTAGAGTATCCTCCGAAAAGATTTGACATTCAGTTTCAATTTTCCCGTCAAAACTGGGAAGAATGGGCAAGGCTGGGAATCGAACCCAGAACCTGAGTATTTACTTGTTAGGCAGGTGAACGTCCAAACCATACCTGCCACCTTCCTTCTCTGTGGATTTGTTTGACTGGGGTCTTCTGTGCTGGAGCAGAGCGATCAAAGAAGCTCTTGGCTGTATGATGCAAACTGCATTACATTCATTACCAATACACGAAACATGTCTGTAGACGAAATTTGTATTTATTGGTTTACACTTTACAGCTCAGCAGCCGTCATGTTCATTGTTCATTTTCATTATTTAGTTAAGCGCACCATAAGTTACAAGCCTGTTGTTGCTATGATTCCAATATGCTGTTTGTTTTCAATGTTTATTCCCACTTCTGAATAATAATGTAAAAAAAACTATTTATACCAAACACGCCTTCTCCAGAAACCGTCTGCTACTCAGCTTTGCCTATACTTTCTTTCTGTAGTTGACAGATAAGAATGGGTTATTTTTGTCTGTATTGTAATTTCAAGTTGGTCATGTCATTCTGGATTATTTTTCAGTATCATAATTTCAAGTTGTTGGTTTCGATAATGTTTAACCATGTATTACTCTTTAACCTTATTATTGAAGTACAGTGGGTTTTGATCATGTTTAAATATGGTATTTTTGGTCAATATTATGATTTTAAGTCGATGGGTTTGGTGTATGTTTGATTATTTTGTGCCTGGTTAGGTCTGAATGCTCATAAAACTGTTTTACTTTTTAGAGTTTAAATGGATTATATATTCATGTTTTGTTTTTGTTGCCCGTGTGTGTTCATAAAAATTGAACAGTGTTTGTATGTATGTGTTGTGTGTGTGTGTGTGTGTTTTGTGTGTGTGCATGTATGTGTGCGCGCGCGCGCGTGTGTGTGTATGTATGTATGTGTGTGTTGTACGTGTGTGTATGCTCGCGCACGCGCGCACGTTTGTGTGTGTTCGCACATGTGTTTGTGTGTGTGTTCAGAGGCGTTTGCTCAGTCTGCCAAAACGGTTGAAGGGGAAGTGAGAATCGGGCAGCAGTACCACTTCTACATGGAAACAGTGGTAAGAGCTTCTTCCCCTGAAAACAGCCACAGTCGGTGTGCTGCTGAAGTCCCTGAATTGTTTTGCACTGTGGTCCACGTTCTTTCTTTTCCTTCTTTTTTCTTTCATTTTTCGTTCCTCGGCTAGAGCTCCGAGGTTCACCAATGGTGAGATGTGTGTGTAATTATGCGAACGTCCCTCCCCCTCCCCCTTCCCACGCCATTCAGGTAGCCACATTTCAACTTCGGGGATGGTGTCTAAACACGACACGTGCGGTTTTTCTGTTTTGTCATGCGTTCCGCCTGGCACGAAATGACCTACTCTTCCGAAAAGCGGAACGGGTTTGAAATGTGTGTGAACAACAAAGTCCTTCGGATGAGACTATAAACCGAGGCCCCGTGTGCGAACGCATGCAGAACATCTTGCACACACGTTAAATCCTGTTCCGATTTTCGTAAGAGTAGGCCATTGTGTGCTGGTGGGAACAGATGACAAAATTTTTAAAAACCGCATACACACGCATACATTTTTTTTTAAAGCGCTTTGATTTGTTGCTTTACAATATTCAGCGCTATATAAATTCCATACTAATTTATTATTATTATTATTATTATTATTTTCTGGTGTGCGCTCACACACGGTGCCTCGGTTTATAGTCTCATCAGAATGACTTTGATGTTCGGTTCTATTTTTCCCGTCAAAGTGGGAAGAAAGTGCAAGGCTGGGAATCGAACCCAGAACTTCACGGTTTACTTGTTAGGCGTGTGAACGTCTTAACCGCACTGCCACCTTCCTTCCCGAGTTCACTTTCAGTCAAGGCAGAATCCTCTGCTGAAATACAGAATGCTGTCCTGGACACAGAGAGAGTGTCGTTTTTACCATACAGCCCACTACAAACTTTTCTTCTGTCAGCATACATACTTGTTTGCTTAGGAGAGGGGCATTTTTCCATATATAAATTCTGTCAGGATAGCTGTCTTGTTGCTGTGGCTTCTGCAACTAATGTATACCTTGGAGAACTGTCGTCATCAGATTTATCAGAAACACACAGACAAATCAGATGACGACAGTTCTCATTGACAAGGTTGAAGGCAGAAGGAAAAAGGCAGACCACCAACATCCTACATTGCCAACATCACTGAGATCAGTGGGTCTGGGAGGAGGGCTACAGGAGATGGTAGAACTCAGCAGAGACAGAGAAAGATGGTGAACCCTGGTGGTGGCTTTGCGTGGAGCTCCTACCGACGACAGCGGTGATTGAGACAGTGGAGTTGAGTTGCTTGAGCTTTCGATGTATGCTTTATGCATCTAAAGGTGAATAGGGCACCGGTACGTATTCTCTGCGCTGAAATTGTGGAGGGATATTAAATTTTAAAAATACGGATCCGGAATCCACCACGTACCGAAGAGATTCTGACCTTCAGCCTATAACTTAGGAACCATAACATAACATAATTTGGGGGAGGGAATAGCCTAGTGGTTAGAGCATTGTTCTCGCAGTCTGTCGACCCGGGTTCGAATCCCGTTCAAGGGGATTTTTCGCCCGGAGTTAACATCAGTGCAGACTCCACTCTCCCCAAAAGTCGTTCGGATGAGACTATGAACCGAGGCCCCGTGTGCGAACGCATGCAGAATATCTTCTGCACACGTTAAATCCGGTTCCACTTTTCGGAAGAGTAGGCCATTGTGTGCCGGTAGGAACAGATTAAAAATTTGACAAAAATGCATACACATGGGCACTGGATGTACAAAAGAACACGAGTGCTTACTCCTTTATCGTTTTTTCTTGCTTTTTTTCTTTAGATAGATGGCTTGATGAAAAAAAGCAAATTCACTGCTTATTCAATGTACCATCAGAAAATAAAAGTTTGACTTTGACTTTGACTTGACTTTGACTTTGAAATAAAAAGAAAGAAAGACAGGTGAATAAGGGACCGGTATTCTTTTTGCGCTGAAATCGCGGAAGGATATTACAACAACAACAACAACAACAACAAAAAGACGGATCCCGATTCTACCCCCCGTACCGAAGAGATTCCGACTCTTCAACCCATAACTTAGGAACCATAAGAATTGTTAAAAATCCATCCTCCTTGTCCCCTGGGCTGTGTGTCGGGGCAGTAAGGAGTGTGACACCGACAAGTTGCTGGTGTGCAGTGTTCGCTGTGTGTGCCTGCGGAGGAGGGGATGGAGGTGTACCTGACATCGCAGACCTCTGACCTGCCTCAGGTGACCATTGCCGGCATCCTCAACAAGCCGCAGAACTAGTGGGTGCAGTTCACTGTTCACTGTTTTTGTCTTCTTTTTTTTCTTTTTCTTTTTTTTTTGGTGGGGGGGTTGTTTTCGTTCCTCGGCTAGAGATTCGAGGTTCATTCACCAAGAGGGAGATTTTGCGTGTGCGGCCGTTTTTTGTTTTGTTGTTGTTGTTGTTTTTTTACATTTACATTTACATTTACACCACTTTAAGTCACGAGATTTCTCTGCGTGAAATTCGGGCTGCCCTCCCCGGGGAGAGCACGTCGCCACAAGAGCAGCACCACCCTTTTTTTTTTTTTTTTTTTTTTTTGGTCTGCAACTGTATTTGTTTCCCTATCAGAGTGGCTTTTTTCTACAGAATTTTGCCAGGGACAACTCTCTTGTTGCCGTGGGTTCTTTTACGTGCGCTGAATAATTTTGTGTAACTCACGGGACCTCGGTTTATCGTCTCATCCGAAAGACTACCGCTCAGACCACCACTCATGGTCTAAAGGATGGGGGAAAAGTTTCGGGCCCAAACGGGGTTCGAACCACCGCACACTTTCGACCCGGACTTTTCGCTTTCTAGACAGGCGCGTTACCTCTAGACCACCGATCCACTTGTGTTGTTGTTTGTGTGTTGTTGGTTTGTTTGGTTGTTGTTTTTTGGGGGGATGCCCACCATGAAGGTAGCTGCATTCCGACTTCGGGGATTGTGTGGGTTTTTTAAAATCACAACAGTGGTGGTCCGTCCATACCAAAAAAACCCTTTGGTGTGACTAAGCTACCAGGTTTTGCATTGAAATGTTTTCATGCGTTATCGTGTTATGATGAAAATGTCGTTATACGTGATAGAGTTCTCAATATCAACAGTCTTGTTTTCTCCATATAAAAAGACAGGAATATCTATCTTAAGCTCCTCTTAAGCTAACAATTGTCTTCAATCAAGAAAATAACAATGAATGACAGAATTAAGGAATGAATGAATGAATAAAGTATTATTTAAAGAACGCATACATGGGATGTTCCATGCGCTATTCCTGTGCTGTCAGTGAAAAAAATACCTTCAATCAAGAAAGAACAATGAATGACAGAATTAAGGAATGAATGGAGTATGATTTCGAGAGCGCAATAACATTTTCATTCCATAGGCTTGATCACAGTCCAGTCTTCCATACCTGCGATAGGAATTACAGAATGAATGAATGGAGTATGATTTAAAGAGCGCAGTAAAATTTCCATTGCATAGGCTTGATCACAGTCCAGTCTTCCATACCTGCGATAGGAATTACAGAATGAATGAATGGAGTATGATTTAAAGAGCGCAGTAAAATTTCCATTGCATAGGCTTGATCACAGTCCAGTCTTCCATACCTGCGATAGGAATTACAGAATGAATGAATGGAGTATGATTTAAAGAGCGCAGTAAAATTTCCATTCCATGGGTGTGAACACAGTCCAGTTTTCCATACCTGTGATAGGAATGACAGGATTAAGGAAGGAAGGAAGGAAGGAAGGAATGAATGAATGAATGAGCTATGATTTAAAGAGCGCAGTAAAATTTCCATTCTATAAGCGTGATCACAGTCCAGTCCTCCATACATGTGATAGGAATGACAGGATTAAGGAATGAATGAATCAATGAATGAATGAAGTATGATTTAAAGAGCGCAATAATATTTTCCATTTCATAGGCTTGATCACAGTCCAGTCTTCCATACCTGTGATAGGAATTACAGAATAAATGAATCAATCAATGAATCAATGAAGTATGATTTAAAGAGCGCAATAATATTTCCATTCCACGAGTGCGAACACATTCCCGTCCTCCATACCTGTGATAAGAATGACAGGATTAAGGAATGAATGAATGAATGGAGTATGATTTAAAGAGCGCAATAAAATTTCTATTCCACGAGTGCGAACACATTTCCGTCCTCCATACCTGTGATAGGAATGACAGGATTAAGGAATGAATGAATGAATGAATGGAGTATGATTTGAAGAGCGCAATAAAATTTCCATTGCATAGGCTTGATCACATTCCAGCCTTCCATACCTGTGATAGGAATTACAGAATGAATGAATGAATCAATGGAGTATGATTTAAAGAGCGCAATAATATTTCCATTCCATAGGCGTGATTACTGTGCACCTGTGATAGTCTGTTGTCGTTACAGTGTCAACCTGCACGTTCCACGCCTCGGCGGTGCTTTTGGCGGGAAATTCTTTTTCTCCAATCATCTTGGTATGGCCACTGCAGTGTCTGCGTACGTCACAGGCAGGTGAGAATCGTTATTTCCTGTCTGAACCGTTTCCACTGTAATATTCCGTAATGCCTACCCGGATTTTTCTCTCACTGTAAACTGCTCAAAAATAAAACTCTTTAATTTCAGAACTTAATTGCTCAGATTCCTTCAATGCAGAACTTTACAGCCCATAGTTCTTTATTTCAGAGCGAAATTGACCAGAATTCTTAATTTTATTACCAAGTTTCCCAGACCACTTTGTTTCAGAGCTTAAATATGTCAGAATTCTTTATTTCAGAGCTAAACGGCTCAGAATTCTTCATTTCATAACCATGCTCCCCAGAACACTGTATTTCAGAATTTAAATGTCTCAGAATCCCTTATTTCAAAATTAACTGCTTAAAATTCCTTATTTCAGAACAACTGCTTAAAATCCTTTATTTCAGAACTAAATTGCTCAGGATTCTTTAGTTTAGATCTTAACTGTTCAAAATCCTTTATTTTAGAAGCGTCATGTGTCAGTAGGTTTGAGTGTGTGTGTCTTGTGTGTGTGTGTGTGTGTGTGTGTGTGTGTGTGTGTGTATATATATATATATATATATATATATATATATATATATATATATATATATATATATATATATATGTGTGTGTGTGTGTCTGTGTGTGTATGTCTGTCTGTGTTTATGTATGTATGTATGTAAATTTGAAACTTATTTAAACTACCTGTGATCGGTTGCATGTGTAGGAATAGGTTGAATACAAACGCTTTGGTTTCTTATTACTGGATAATAGCGCAATATAAATTCCATATTTTATCATTATTTTCATTATGCGCCTGCATGCAGTTGTGTGCAGCTGTGTGCGTCTTCGTTTTAACGTCTATCCACTAGAAAGTGATATCAGACAGAAATCTCAGTACAAGTTGGATCGGTGGTCTACAGGTAACGCGCCTGCCTAGAAAGCGAAAAGTCCGGGTCGGAAGTGTGCGGTGGTTCGAATCCTATTTGGACTCGAAACTTTTCCCCTATCCATTAGACCATGAGTGGTGGTCTATGTGCTAGTCTTTCAGATGAGACACACACAAAAACCGAGGTCCCGTGTGTTACACAGAATTATTTAGTGCACGTAAAAGAACCCACGGCAACAAGAGAGTTGTCTCTGGTAAACTTCTCTATAAAAAAAAAGCCACCCTGATAGGGAAACAAATACAGCTGAAGACAGAAAAAAGAAAAAAATATTGGGTGGCGCTGCTCTTGCGGCGACGCCGTGCGCTCTCCCCGGGGAGAGAATCCCGAATTTCACGCAGAGAAATCTGCCGTGACTGAAAGTGGTATAAATAAATAATAGAATGATAGAATAATAATAAATAGAATAAAGAAACACTACAAAAGTGTTGTCACTATGTCACTTGTCTGCATCAGCATCTCATACGTTAACTTCGGATGAGACTATAAACCGAGGCCCCGTGTGCGAACGCATGCAGAACATCTTGCGCACACGTTAAATCCTGTTCCTCTTTTCGAAAGAGTAGGCCATTGTGTGCCGGTGGGAACAGATGACAAAATTTACAAAACCGCATACACACGGGGACTGGATGTTTAAAAAAAGCACTTGAGTGCTTATTCCATTATCCTCGATATAAAAAAAAATCTGAGCGCTTTGATTTGTTGCTTTACAAGATTCAGCGCTATATAAATTCCATACATTATTATCATTATTATTATTATTATTAACTCTTCGTGGGGTGGGGGGGGGGGGCTCAAAGTAAGCTGTAGCTTGATGCCTGTCCCCTGCTGTTGTATTGATGATGTTTGCTTATATTGTGTGACTATTGAATAAACCCTGCTTAAACCGAACAGTGCCTGCCGTCAGCGCCTGGGCTTTATCCCAGTTCTTGATTAAACCGTTGACGCTGGGGGGCAACAACAGCAATGTGAGAGGCTGTAGTATGACCAGTGGCTTTCCCACTAACAGAATTCCACTTTACAGCTTAGTCTTTAGTGATCGACTGTTACTCTCTGACTAGGAGGCTTGACTCGCACAGTCCTTATGTGCTGCAGCCCTGGGGGCTGGTTGGCCTTTGGGGAACATCTCCAACGCTGACTGTCCTTATGCCCACTTGGTCGAGAGAGTGGGGATGTACTGCGGGCAAGGAATCTCCACTATAATCAAATTTCTGCCCAATTTCCGAAACAGCAGCTGCCTCCTCTGCTGTTTTGGAGGTCGAACACGACGGACAAATTATACAGCGTACCGGTGTGGGGTTTATTTATTTTTATTTTTTTTATTTTTTTATCGAGGATAATGGAATAAGCACTCATGTGCTTTTTTACATCCAGTCCCCGTGTGTATGCGCTTTTGTCAATTTTGTCATCTGTTTCTGGGGTTGCAGGCCTGTACGGTGTAGCGCCAGTCTGTCCACTACCATGAAGACGGCAGGAAAACGACCCCACGTGTTGTGCAAGTACAAGGTTAGACCTGATGGCTGTCTCTGTCTCTGTCTGTCTGTCTGCTGTTCTGTCGGTTTGCCTCTGCCTGTCTCTTTTCTCCTCTCTCTCTCTCTCTCTCTCTCTCTCTCTCTCTCTCCTCTCTCTCTCTCTCTCTCTCTCTCTCTCTCTCTCTCTCTGTCTCCTTGTCTGTCTGTCTGCTTTTCTGCCGGTTTGCCTCTGTCTGTCTCTTCTCTCTCTCTCTCTCTCTCTCTCTCTCTCTCTCTCTCTCTCTTCTCTCTCTCTCTCTCTCTCTCTCTCTCTCTCTCTCTCTCTCTCTCTATCTATCTATCTATCTATCTATCTGTCTCTGTGTGTGTGTTCTATTTGTCTGTTTGTCTCTCTCTCTTCTCTCTCTCTCTCTCTCTCTCTCTCTCTCTCTCTCTCTCTCTCTCTCTCTCTCTTCTCTCTCTCTCTCTCTCTCTCTCTCTCTCTCTCTCTCTCTCTCTCTCTCTCTCTCCTCTCTCTTCTCTCTCTCTTCTCTCTCTCTCTTCTCTCTCTTTTCTCCTCTCTTCTCTCTCTCTCTCTCCTCTCTCTCTCTCTCTTCTCTCTCTCTCTTCTCTCTCTCTCTTCTCTCCTCTTTTCTCTCTCTCTCTCTCTCTCTCTCTTCTCTCTCCTCTCTCTCTCTCTCTCTCTCTTCTCTCTCTCTCTCTCTTCTCTCTCCTTCTCCTTCTCTCCTCTCTTTCTCCTCTTTCTCTCTCTTCTCTCTCTCTCTCTCTCTCTCTCTCTCTCACTCTCTCCTTCCCTCTCCTCTCTCTCTCTCATCTCTCTCTCTCTCTCTCTCTCTCTCTCTCTCACTCTCTCTCTCTTCTCTCACCACTCTCTCTCTCTCTTCTCTCACACTCTCTCTCTCTCTTCTCTCTCCTCTCTCTCTCTTTCTCTCTCTCTCTTCTCTCTCCTCTCTCTCTCTTCTTCTCTCTCTCTCCCTCTCTCTCTTCTCTCTCTCCCTCTCTCTCTCTCTCTCTCTCTCTCTCTCTCTCTCTCTCTCTCTCTCTTCTCTCTCTCTCTCTCTCTCCTCTCTCCTCTCTCCCTTCTCTCTCTCTCTCTCTCTCTCTCTCTCTCTCTCTTCTCTCTCTCTCTTTTTCTCTCTCTCTCTCTCTCTCTCTCTCTCTCTCTTTTCTCTCTCCTCTCTCTCTCTCTCTCTCTCTCTCTCTCTCTCTCTCTCTCTCTCTCTCTCTCTCTCTCTCTCTCTCTCTCTCTCTCTGTACTGCAGCTTTTTTTTTACCCTTCCGAAATACTGAACAGTTCGACAACCCCCCTTCATGTACGGCCCATTTATCTTTTTGTGAATAAATCATTCAAGTTAGCTCTCTCTCTCTCTCTCTCTCTCTCTCTCTCTCTCTCACACACACATATATACACACACACACACACTAACATACGCGCGCGCGCGCACGTACACACATTGACACACAGGGCAGACCACAGAAGAAAGTGTAAAAACACAAAAAACTGATAAAGTCGCCTTCGAAGGGAAATGGATAAAGAGACTGCTGCAGTAAGGAATGATGGAACGGAGAACTGAACTGGAATGAAGGAAGAAATAAGAAATGAAAAAAGGAATGGAGGAAGAAAGAAGAAACGAAAAAAGAATGAAGGAAGAAATAAGAAACGGAAAAGGGAATGAAGGAAGAAATAAGAAATGAAAAGGGGAATGAATGAAGAAATAAGAAACGTAAAAAGGAATGAAGGAAGAAATAAGAAATGAAAAAGGGATCGAATGAATGAAGAAATAAGAAACGTAAAAAGGAATGAAGGAAGAAAGAAGAAACGTAAAAAAAGAATGAAGGAAGAAATTAGAAACGTAAAAAAAGAATGAAGGAAGAAATAAGAAACGAAACAAAAGAATGAAGGAAGAAATAAGAAACGTAAAAAGGGAATGAAGGAAGACATAAGAAAAGCAAACCATTGATAAGGAATGCTTTTGCTCTCTCAGTTTGACAGGAAAATCAAACTGAATGTCAAAATTTTCAGATGAGATTCTAAACCAGTCAGACCCTTGCGCTTACAGACTTGTGCACGTCAAAAGAAGCCACGACAGTTGAAAATCGGAAAGAGCAGGAAGGTACCTCATGACGTCCTGGTGAAATTGGTAGGTTCAGTTCCCAATGTATCTCCAAATCTGGGAATGTGGTAGGGGAAGACGGTGACAGTACGTAAACATCTCACCATTGGTAAACCTTGGAGCTCCAGCCGAAGAACGAAAAAATAAGAGGAAGAAAGATGCCCATAGCTATCGTGCCTTGCAATGATTGCTGGCCGCATTGTATTGTATATGCTGTGGCCTTGTTTTGTGTTGTGTTGTGCTGTTGTCCGCTGATGTGTTGTCCCGCCGCCATACTGTGTTGTGTCACATTGAATTGACTTGTTAACTGGATTGCATTGCACACAAACTCAACAGTCATGACAGATTCCTCTGCGTGAAATTTAAATTGCTCTCCCCAGGGAGAGCGAATTGCTACAGGAGCAATACCATCTCTTCTTTCGTATCTGTGAGTGTATTTTTTTTTTTTGGTTTTAATTCCTAAGAGAGAAACTTTTTTAAATAATAATTTTGCCATGGACAAAGCTGTTATTGCCATGGGTTCTTTAATGCGCGTTAAATGTTTGTTGCACGCAGGACCTCAGTGAATCATCTCAGGGTGAAAGACTAGCACCAACACCACGCACAGTCTAGTGGGTGAAGGAAAGTTTGACTGTAGACGGGAATCGAACCCACAATCTCTCCTTTGCTAGACGGGCGTGTTACTGCCAGATCACAGAAACACAGGTCAGAAAAGTGCTGTGGTCGTGACAGATGACAGAATTGTGGGTCGGTGGTCTTGAGGGGAAGCACCTGTACGATATCTCCTCCCAAAGTCCTTGGGATGAGACTATAAACCGAGGTTCCGTGCGCGAACGCATGCAGAACATCTTGAGCGCACGTTAAAACCTGTTCCTCGTTATAGAAGAGTAGGAAATTGTGTCCTGGTTGGAACGGATGACAAAATATACAAAACCGCATGCACACAGGGACTGGATGTAAAACAGAGCACGTGAGTATTCTTACTATCATCCTCGAAATAAAAGAAGAAATGGATAAATAAAGAGAGATTGCAGTACCATTCCTATCTTAACCCGAACATTGTTCCTTTCACAGTACCACGAGTGGCGGCCTCGGTGTTATTCTTTCAGATGATGTGCAATATTAAGGTCCTGCAGTGCAACATACATTTTTGGAGCGCACAAAAAGAACCCACGGCAAGCCAACAGAATTTTACCTGACAAGCAAAAAGTCGTTACGACGAAAGCTAGCCTGAAAGAGTAACACAATACACGTTCAAAGAAGAAGAAAAATCATTACGTCTGCCTGGCACTTCTTTCGTGGCGACGTGATATCTTCGGGAAGATCAGCCTGAATTTCACGCAGAGAAATCTGTTGTTATTGAAAGTGGAATGCAACACAATACTATGCAATACAATGCGATACAACACAACACAATGCAATACAATATGCTGCTTTGCAATGTATTACAATGGAATACAGTACAATACAAGGCAGTCCAAAACAGCACAATACAAGACAATGCAACACAAGGCAGTGCAACACAATGCAATACGAATACAAGCAGTGCAACCCAACTCAACACAATACAGTACAGCACAGCACAATACAACACTGTACCAATACAAGTCCAACACAACAACACAACTCAACGCAAAACAATAAAACACAATACAAAACAACGCAACACACAACACGATACAATACAACACAACATAATACGATACAAGGCAGTGCAATCCAACTCAACACAATACAACACAACACGACACAATACAGTACAGCACAGCACAATACAACACGGTACCAATACAAGTCCAACACAACACAACACAAAACAATACGATACAATACAACACAATACGATGCAATACAACACAATACAATACAATTCCAACACAACAACAACACAATTTTTTTTTAAACCGCTATACAAACACAACACAAACACAATACAACGAACAATACAAGTCCAACACAACACAATACAACTCAACACAAAACAATACAATACGATACAACGCAACACACAACACGATACAACACAACACAATACAACACAAGTCCAACACAACAACAACAACACAAATTTAAAAAAACCGCTATACAAACACAACACAAACACAACACAACGAACAATACAAGTCCAACACAACACAATACAACTCAATACAAAACAATACAACACAAAACGATACGATACAACACAACAACACAACACAATACAACACAAGTCCCAACACAACAACAACACAATCCACAAAAAACACCGCTTTACAAACACAAAACACAACACAACAACAACAACACAATCCACAAAAAACACCGCTATACAAACACAAAACACAACACAACAACAACAACACAATCCCAAAAAATACCACCGCTATACAAACACAAACCTAACAACAAAACACAACACAACAACAACACAATCCACTCACAAAAAACACCGCTATACAAACACAAACACAAACAAAAACACAACACAACAACAACACAATCCACTCACAAAAAACACCGCTATACAAACACAACACACAACACAACACAAACACACAATCCCCCCCCCAAAAAAACAACCCCGCTATACAAACACAAACACAACACAAAACACAACACAACAACAACACAATCCCCAAAAACCACTATACAAACACAAACACAACACAACAACAACAACAACACAATCCACAAAAAACACCGCTATACAAACACAACACAACAAAACACAACACAACAACAAAAACACAACCCCCCAAAAAAAAAACAACCAACAACCCCGCTATACAAACACAAACACAACACAAAACACAACACAACAACAACAACACAATCCCCCCCCCCCAAAAAAAAAAAACAACAACCAACAACCCCGCTATACAAACACAAAAAACACAACACACAAAAACACAACACAAAACACAACACAACGAACCCATCCATGACGGTGAGCAGGCCGGGATGACGGAGGATGGGCAGATGAACGCCGTCAGCGCAGACGTCTACGTGGACAACGGCAAGTCGGACTCCATGCAGATGCTGGTGATGGAGATGCTGGCTCATCTGGATCAGGGCTACTTCTGCCCCAACTGGCAGATCAACCCCTTCATCCTCAAGACCAACAAACCCCCCGGTGCCCCCGTCAGAGGACCAGGTGAGATTCACCTACCTTACAGGTACACTTTTTCACCGGGGGACGGGATAGCTCAGAGGTCAGGAACACTGGCTTTTTTCCCACGAGCTAACGTTAAGCAGCGTCGAGCGTGGTTACCGCTCGGGTGGGTGACCGTTTGCACGCGCCTTGGCTTCACTACAGCCCCCAGTTCACCCAGCTGTAAATGGGTACCTGTTCTCTTTAAGGTCAGGGAAGGTAAAGCAGCGAGAGGGGGAGGAGATGGGCGCCGCTCTCAATATGCTGGCTCCCCTGGAGAAGTTGAGGTCTCTGATGCCTCGCTCCCCTGCGACCACATAGGTTATGGGAACACCTTTACCTTTTACATTTTCTCTCTCTTTACTAGGAACAAAGAAGTAAATGAGCAACAGGAAAAGGCTAATGAATATGTATCATGCACACATGTCTTGTCTGCTAACATGCACGTGCACGCACACACTAGCGCATCTGCGAGTGCGCGCACAAGTTTACACACAACGTAACAGTGGGCTCATGCTGTTAGCTAGGTGACAGCCGTCTTTTCTTATCATTATTCTTATCGTTATTCTTATTATGAATTCCTCTCATGGGATTGCCAGAGGTCCTTCCATTATAAACAGCATCCCCACCTTCTGGAAATTCGGTGCTAGAAATTTCCCCTTTTCTATCTCTCCCTTTCTTTCTGTCTTTATCCGTACCTCCCTGTCCACTCTCTCTCTCTCTCATGCTTATTGTCTAACCGCCCAGTCCATTCTTCTGCCTTTTTTCATGCAAACCTGGTTTGGGGTTTTTTTGGTATGAATTTTCTGATGAGCTGCCCTGAAGTGGGAACGTGTCGGCTGAGGCCAGCGGGCAGACCTCCTGCAGAGTGACAAATAAGCACAGGAGAAGACCGGGCACTTTCGCATTCCACCCAAAATTTCCATGCAGTCACTATGAATGACTAGAACTATGTTTTATAAAGCGCATACAAAAAATATCCACACTCCACGGCGTGATGACAGCGCTTGGGAAGAGACAGTTGTGTGTGTGTGTGTGTATGTGTGTGTGTGTTTGTGTGTGTGTGTGTGTGTGAGTGCGTTGTGAGTGCGTTTTGTGTGTGTGTGTGTGTGTGTGTGTGTGTGTGTGTGTGTGTGAGTGCGTGAGTGTGTGGTAAGGAGAAGTGAAGCCCGATACAGGCAGCGACATGCAGAAAGAGGTGCGGTGTTTGGTGTATGGCGTTGTTGTGTGTGTGTATGTGGTGGTGTGTGTCGTGTGTGTGTGTGTGTGTAGGCACGCTTGTGTGTGCGTGCGTGTGTGTTGTAAGGAGAAGTGAAGCCCGGATACAGCAGCAACATGCAGAAAGAGCGTGCATGCGTGCGTGCGTGTATGTGTGTGTGTGTGCGTGCGTGCGTGCGCGCTTGTGTGTGAGTGCGTGTGTGTTGTAAAGAGAAGTGAAGCCCGTATAATAATAATAATAATAATAATGTATGGAATTTATATAGCGCTGAATCTTGTAAAGCAACAAATCAAAGCGCTCAGATGACATTTTTTAAATTTATTTTTATCTATTTTAATTATTATTTTATATCAAGGATAATGGAATAAGCACTCATGTGCGGAAAGGTGAAGCAGGATTTAGCGTGTGCGCAAGATGTTCTGCATGCGTTCGCACACGGGGCCTCGGTTTATAGTCTCATCCGAAGGACTTTGACATTCAGTTCGATTTTTTGTCAAAGTGGGAAGAAAGGGCGAGGCTGGGAATCGAACCCAGAACCTCACGGTTTACTTGTTGGCAGGCGAACGTCTTAACCATCCTGCCACCTTCCTTCCTGGCGGCAGGCAGGCAGCAACATGCAGAAAGAAACGTGATTTCTGTTGTCCTATATTTGCCACCAGGCACCACTGTGAGTTCGGCCATCATTGAAACGATTCTGGAGCATGTGGCCAAAAGCGTAAACAGGCACCCCATTCTGGTGAAGGAGCTCAACCTGTACAAGGAAAACCAGGTGAGGAGGGGTCCTCTCTCCTCTCTGTGCAGTGTGGTCTGGTGTCGTGTGGTGTGTTGCGTGGTGTGTGTGGTGTGTTGTAGTGTAGAGTATTGTGCTGTATGTGTGTGGTGTGGTGTATTGTGTTGTATGTGTGGTCTGGTGTCGTATGGTGTGTTGCGTTGTATGTGTGGTGTATTGTTTATTTTATTTTTTATTTAATTCTTTTATATCGAGGATAATGGTATAAGCACTTATGTGTTTTTTTACATCCATATGTATGCGGTTTTGTAAATTTGTCATCTGTTCCCACCGGCACACAATGGCCTACTCTTCCGAAAAGAGGAACAGGATTTAACGTGTGCGCAAGATGTTCTGCGTGCGTTCGCTTACGGGGCCTCGGTTTATAGTCTCATCCGAAGGACTTTTGGGGAGAGTGGAGTCTGCACTGATGTTAACTCCAGGAAAAAATATCCCCTTGAACGGGAATCGAACCGGGGTCGTCAGATTGCTATTGTAGTGTGGTGTGTTGTGCTGTATATGTGGTGTGGTGTATTGTGTTGTATGTGTGGTATTGGTGTGTTATGGTATGTTGTGTTGTGTCGTGTGGTATGTTGCGTGGTATTTGTGGCGTATTGTAGTGTGGTATGTTGCGTTGCATATGTGGTGTGGTGTATTGTGTTGTATGTGTGGTGTGGTGTGGTATGGTATGTTGTGTTGTGTGGTATGTTGCGTGGTATGTGTGGTGTATTGTAGTGTGGTATGTTGCGTTGCATATGTGGTGTGGTGTATTGTGTTATATGTGTGGTGTGGTGTTGGTGTGGTATGGTATGTTGTGTTGTGTGGTATGTTGCGTGTATGTGTGGTGTATTGTAGTGTGGTATGTTGCGTTGCATGTGTGGTGTGTGTGTTATGTTGCGTTGTATGTGGGATGTGGTGTGGTGTGTTGCACTTTGTTGTGAAATGTTGCGTTGGTTATCATATTGAGCTGTCTTGTTTTATTGCATTGCACTGTATTGTATTTTTTGTGTTGTTTAGTGTTGTGCTGCGTAGTATTAAGATGTACACCGTGAAGTAGTTTACTGCATTGCGTTGTACCACGCGCGGTATTGTAATATACCGTATTATAACCAAAGCCTATAATGTCCCACATAGATATACCAATACTTTATTATTTCCGAATTTATCTGTTTATTCAGATAATAAAGTATTGGTACATCTATGTGGAACATCGGTGCTGTACTCTCTCCACAGTTAAGTGCCCCTTTATCTCTATCCAGTGTGCACACAGTTGTCTGCCTGAACATGTCAGTTGGGATGTAGGTTTCTTCTCTCCTAACAGCTCTTGTGGTCAGATCCATAATTATGTGGCAAATCTATATTACAAAAACGACTTTGCTTTATCTTTAGAATGCCAGCATCTAGGTCAGTTTTCAGCGTGAATGGAACAGAGGGGGAGGGGGGGTTGTAGGAGGAAGGGAGGGGCAGTGTTTTGCTTCAGACAAGATTGGAACTCGATAACTCTTGCTTCACGGGGAGATACAGTACCTTCTGCATCACCAGACTACGGCGTTCTTGTTAAGGTGGCGACAGACAAGGGTTTCCGAGTGTACGACTCGGGAGGACTGTTTAAACATGTTTGTTTGAACCAGTCAGTATTCTTCTTCTTCGTCGTCGTCGTCGTCGTCGTCGTCGAACGCTCAGACAGCAACTACTGAGTTGTCTGCCATATGAGCGAAAATGCGTTGCGCTGCTGTTGAATAAGCGCCTGACAAATCAGGCGCTGCACCTCCGACTTCGGCATGGGAAGGAAGAGAATTGTTCGTCTTTGAAGTTTTTCTGGGAGGAAAAAAGGCAGGAGAATGGAGCAAAACGGAAGGAGGATCGGTGGTCTAGAGGTAACGCGCCTGTCTAGAAAGCGAAAAGTCCGGGTCGGAAGTGTGCGGTGGTTCGTATCCCGTTTGGACCTGAAACTTTTTCCCCATCCATTAGATCATGAGTGGTGGTCTAGGCGCTAGTCTTTCAGATGAGACGATAAACCGAGGTCCCGTGTGTTGCACATAATTATTTAGCGCACGTAAAAGAACCCACGGCAACAAGAGAGTTGTCCCTGGCAAAATTATGTAGAAAAAAAGCCACTCTGATAGGGAAACAAATACTGTTGCAGACAGGAAAAAAGAAAAAAATGGGTGGCGCTGCTCTTGAGGCGACGTGCTCTTCCCGGGGAGAGCAGTCCGAATTTCACGCAGAGAAATCTGCGTGACTTAAAGTGGTATAAATGAAATAAATGAAATGAAAATAGTCAGGAGAGGGTGACAGGTTGAAAACGAATAAAGCAGAAAGAAAAAGAGAGGGATAGAGAAGAGGGAACTCCTAGCAGGGAATTTTTCAGAAGGTGGGGATGCTGTTTTATACTGACAGTGCCCCCGACCTCCCCACAGGAGAATGTGTGCTAACTCAGAACGGATGTTTCTGCTCTGGAATCCACATGGTCATTGCAGCCAGGCAAACTATAGTGGCTGTGGTG
>CM054135.1:8389290-8391790 GCA_028751875.1 Rapana venosa
CAAACTTCATGGGGTAAGAATCTGATCAATTCAAGGAATGATATTTTAAAGGTTGTCTGACCACTGCCCATATTTCTTGTTATATGGCTCCTTCTCAAATAGATCGCGTTTTATAACCGTGAGAAGGGTTAATTCACTGTGTGTTTGTGTGTATGTATGTGCGTGCATGCGTGTGTGTGTGTATGCGCGCGTGTACGTGTGTGTATGTGCGTGTGTATGTATGTGCGTGCTTGCGCGTACGTGTGTGTGTGTGTGTGTGCGCGCGCACGTGTGTGTGTGTGCGCGTGTATGTATTTGCGTGCATGCGTGTATGTATGTATGTATGTATGTATGTGTGTGTGCGTTCGTACATGTGAATGTTTGAGTGTGTGTCTGTGTAATACTATGTCTCTGTGTGTGCGTGTATGTATGTATGTATGTGTGCGTGTACGTGCGTGCGTGTATGTCTGTGCGCGTGCATGTGTGCTTGTATGTATGTGCGTGCATGCGTGTGTATATATATGTATGTATGTGTGTGCGTGCGTGCGTGTGTGTTTGTATGCATGTATGTATATATGTGTGTATTATGTATGTGTGTGTGCGTGTATTTGCGTATGTATGCATGTCTATGTGCACGTATGTGTCTATGTCTGTGTATGTATGTATGTATATGAGTGTGTGTGTGTGCCTATGTGTGTCTATGTATGTGTGTGTCTATGTGTGCCTGTGTATCTGTGTGTCTATGTGTGTGTGTCTATGTGTGTGTCTATGTATCTATGTGTGTGTGTGTCTATGTATCTGTGTGTGTGTGTGTCTATGTGTGTGTGTCTATTTATCTGAGTGTGTGCCTGGGTGTCTATGTATGTGTGTGTCTATGTGTGTGTGTCTATGTGTGTGTGTCTATGTGTGTGTCTATGTATCTGAGTGTGTGCCTGTGTGTGTCTATGTATGTGTGTGTCTATGTGTGCCTGTGTATCTATGTCTGTGTGTATGTCTATGTGTGTGCGTGTGTCTATGTGTGTGTGTCTATGTATCCGTGTGTGTCTCTGTGTGTGTGTGTGTGTGTTACGTGTGTGTCTATGTATATGTGTGTCTATGTGTGTGTATCTATGTATCTGTGTGTCTATCTGTGTGTGTCTATGTGTATCTGTGTGTCTATGTATCTGAGTGTATCTGTGTGTCTATGTATCTGAGTGTGTGCCTATGTGTGTGTATGTATGTGTGTGTCTATGTGTGTCTGTGTATCTGTGTGTGTATGTATCTGTGTGTCTACGTGTGTGTGTGTCTATGTATCTGTGTGTCTATGTATCTGTGTGTCTATGTATCTGAGTGTCTATGTATCTGAGTGTGTGCCTATGTGTGTCTATGTTTGTGTGTGTCTATGTGTGCTGTGTATCTATGTCTGTGTGTGTGCGCGGTGTGTGTGTATGTCTCTCTGTGTGTGTATGTATCTGTGTGTCTATGTATCTGTGTGTCTATGTGTGTGTGTGTCTATGTATCTGTGTGTCTATGTATCTGAGTGTGTGCCTATGTGTGTCTATGTATGTGTGTGTCTATGTGTTCCTGTGTATCTATGTCTGTGTGTGCGCGTGTGTGTATGTGTGTCTGTGTGTGTGTGTATGTATCTGTGTGTCTATGTGTGTGTGTTTGTGCGTGTCTCTCTATGTGTGTGTCTATGTATCTGTGTGTCTTTGTATGTGCGTGACTATGTATCTGTGTGTCTCTATGTGTGTATCTGTGTGTCTCTGTGTGTGTGTGTGTCTATGTATCTGTGTGTGTGTGTGTGTCTATGTATCTGTGTGTCTGTCTATGTATCTGTATGTCTATGTGCGTGTGTCTATGTATCTGTGTGTCTATGTATCTGTGGGTCTCTATGTGTGTGTGTCTATGTATCTGTGTGTGTGTGTGTGTGTGTCTATGTATCTGTGTGTCTGTGTGTGTGTGTGTGTCTATGTATCTGTGTGTCTGTGTGTGTGTCTATGTATCTGTGTGTCTATGTATCTGTGGGTCTCTATGTGTGTGTGTATATGTGTGTGTCTATGTATCTGTGTGTCTCTGTGTGTGTGTGTGTCTATGTATCTGTGTGTCTCTATGTGTGTGTCTATGTATCTGTGTGTCTCTATGTGTGTGTGTCTATGTATCTGTGTGTCTATGTATCTGTGTGTCTGTATCTTTGTATCTGTGTGTCTATGTATCTGTGTGTCTGTATCTTTGTGTCTATGTATATGTGTGTCTATGTATATGTATGTCTCTATGTGTGTGTCTATGTATCTGTGTGTCTCTATGTGTGTGTGTGTCTATGTATCTGTGTGTCTATGTATCTGTGTGTCTGTATCTTTGTGTCTATGTATCTGTGTGTCTGTATCTTTGTGTCTATGTATCTGTGTGTCTATGTATATGTATGTCTCTATGTGTGTGTCTATGTATCTGTGTGTCTCTATGTGTGTGTGTGTCTATGTATCTGTGTGTCTATGTATCTGTGTGTCTGTGTGCGTGTGTCTATGTATCTGTGTGTCTATGT
>CM054135.1:8404290-8439290 GCA_028751875.1 Rapana venosa
ACACCCCAAGGGAGAGCAGCCCTAATTCTACACAGAGAACTCTGCCATGACTCAAAGTGGTATACAATACAACACAATAAGTCTGTGAGGTTCTGTGTTGTTGTTTACTTTCATCATGTTGCATGACTTTTTGGACTTAGGTAAAAATGACCATTGGAGGGTTTTTTTGGTTATATTATCTCATACATTTAGCTTTTTTTTAAATTTTAAAACCCACCCTTTTGTCCAGGATTTTTCTTGATGTTATTGTATCACGAATATTTTGATCTACTGCAATATGTATACTGCAATTTTATGGTGAATGTTTGATTTATATTTGATGTGGGGTTTTTTTTATTGTTGTTGTTAAAAACATAATGACGTTAAAAGCTTGTCTGTGGTATTGAAAAATGTTTCAGGGCGTTATATTAGTGAGCTTGCATGATATGCCAAGACGCATCATTTTGTAACTTTTTATTTCTATTTTCAGGACTTGTTTTGATAGATTTAAACGAAATATACTAGCTTCTTTGTAACATTATTGTACTCCTTTTTTCTTTTTTTGGAGGAAGGAGGGGGGGGGGGGGGGCGAGGAATGAAAGTTTTACTGTTAGAAGATAATATCTTATCTAAATTTGCCTCTTTTTTTTTTTCTTCCAGTTCTTGCTTCTCAATTCGTGCATGCACCCAAGATTTCCACTCACAACATACATATTGTCTGTAAATACTACCAACATGAAAAATTATATGTTTACAAATTAGCTGGAGTATCTTATGGAAAAAAATCTATAGGTTACAAGTGACATTGGATGAATTATTTGTTCTTTTAAGAGCAAACAAGTAAAAACTTGACGTTGAAGTGTTTGTCAGAGGAAATTTTCTGTTTATTTTAAACCTTCTCCAGGGTAAAAGATTGGCCAACTGACTTAAGAATTATTCTGTCTT
Organism: Rapana venosa; assembly: GCA_028751875.1. NCBI lineage: Eukaryota > Metazoa > Mollusca > Gastropoda > Neogastropoda > Muricidae > Rapana > Rapana venosa. Next base: position 8,405,215 of record CM054135.1, read on the forward strand.
ATAAATTAACAACTGATATTGGACGAGTTATCCTGTCTTACTTTTGGGGAGACTCTGAAGTGAAATTAAACGTTCTGAACCCAAAAATAGCCATCAGTGCCATTTGGTTATTGAATTTTTTTTAATTATTATTCTTTTATATTGAGGATAATGGAATAAGCACTTATGTGCTTTTTTACATCCAGTCCCCATGTGTAAGCGGTTTTGTAAATTTTGTCATCAGTTCCTACCAGCACACAATGGCCTACTCTTACAAAAAGCGGAACAGGATTTAACATGTGCGCAAGATGTTCTGCGTGCGTTTGCACACGGGACTTCGGTTTATAGTCTCAACCGAAGGACTTTTGGGGAGAGTGGAGTTGGCACTGATGTTAACTCCAGGGGAAAATATCCCCTTGAACGGGAATCGAACCCGGGGCATCAGATTGCGAGCGCAATGTTCTAACCACTAGGCTATCCCGACCCTCCTAAAGAAATGATTTCTTTAGTCCTGTTCTATCCTGAAGTTAGGGGGTGACTCATAAATATGAAGTGAAAACAATTTTCCATGACTTACAATTGACTTTTCAAGGTTTACTTAGACTTCTGAGATAATTTGCCCTAGAAGCAAAGTCACCCAACATCCAGAGGTCAGTGGGTTTGAGGTCCCCCCCCCCTCCCCCCCTCCTGTTTCTTAGCCAGAGGTTTGAGGTTCACCAAAGGTGAGATTTGGCAGGTGCCACCTTTTTTACCCACCATCAAGGTAGCCATATTCAGACTCCGGGGGATGGTCAGTGGTTTGAATCTTGACTGCAGGCAGCAGCAGCAGCAGCAGGAGGAGAGCAAGCTAGAGGTCCTGATGTGGATGGATGGGCCTAGATTGCCTGAGGTGGAGGAAATGAAGGGCTGAAACACTGGCTAGAGGAGGGCTTCTCTGAAGAAAACCTCCTGTCCTGTCCTGTCCTGTCCTGTCCTGTCCTGTCTGTCTTGTCCTGTCTTGTCCTGTCCTGTCCTGTCCTGTCCTGTCTTGTCCTGTCCTGTCCTGTCCTGTCCTGTCCTGTCCACCTCTCCATGGTTTCTTTCTTTGGATGAGACTATAAACCGAGGCCCTGTGTGCAAACGCATGCAGAACATCTTGTGCACACGTTAAATCCTGTTCCACTTTTTGTAAGAGTAAGCCATTGTGTGCCAGTGGTGGGAACAGATGACAAAATGTACAAAACCGCATACACACGGGGACTGGATGTTTAAAAAAAAGCACATGAGTGCTTATTCCATTATCCTTGAAATAAAAGAATTTTTAAAAATTTCTCTTTTCTTCTCCTCATAACATTGTAACAACTTTTCCTCTGATTCATTAACTACAGGAAAGAAGGAAGGTGGCAGGACGGTTTAGACGTTCGCCTGCCTAACAAGTAAACCGTGAAGTTCTGGGCTCGATTCCCAGCCTTGCCCTTTCCTTCCAGTTTGATGGGAAAATCGAACGGAATCTCAAGTCTTTTGGAAGAGACTCTAAACAAGTCAGACCCGTGTGCTTACAGACATGAGCATGTCAAAAAAAACACGATAGTTAAAAATGGAAAAGAGCATTGAGGTACCTCTACACGCACATATACGCATGCACGCATGCATGCGCGAGCACACACACACACACAAGACAGACGGAAAGAAACAAAATCAACAAATCAAACATATATCAATGTTTATTATTTGTTTGTTTTTGGTTTTTAATGAACTCATTCATATTGATTTCTGACCTAAAACTTTTTCTTTCATTCCAGTTTACATACACTGCAAGATTTTTTTTATTGTTGTTGACAAGAATTTTTTTTTCAGCACACAGAACATACTTAAAACTGAAGAAGCAATACCATGTCACCAGTTTCTTGCATATCATATTGTTATCTCTTGTTTGCGAGCATCGCAAAAAACACAACAAAACTGAAATTACAATGCCAAAAATACTATTAATAATGATGAAAATAATCATAATGATATCAGAACAGTTACTGACAATTCAAAACATATATTGGAAAAAGACATGATTATTACAAACTTACACACCCGAGCTCAACTGCACAAGTACATACACAACCTAGATCCCAGTTTTCAACACACCACCACACTGAATACTTTCCACTTTTAACCAGACAAAACACCAACCCCTTTCAACCCCTTTCACACTCCTACACCATTTAACAGAATCATCAAGATATACACCACACACAAATTTCAATACATTCATTACAAAATCTGGTAAGATTATCACACAAAGTTTGTCACATGGCCCCCTCCGAATGTGCTCACTGTGGAATGCCGTACAAGTTTGGAACATAACAGAAAACCACTCATACACTTCATTCCAGAAAATGAAAACAAAAATCAAAAAGAAAAAAGTTGTAACACTGGCTATCCCTGTTAAGTGGCAAAAACGGGCAAAAAGGAATGTTTCCGCATGATGCAGAGAGCTGACATAAGTACGACTGCAAAGTCACTTTGCTTTTCGCATTCTCAACCAACAAACAACAATGCCTGCCTATCCACTGTAACACAGGTGAGAATTCTGAAATTTAAAAAGAAAAAAGAAGAGGAAGAATCAGAGAAAGAGAAGATGGAAGTGTTGATCTCAAGCAACATCCAGCTATACCTGCCTATCCACTGTGACACAGCTGAAGCATTCTGCTATACCTGCCTATGTACTGACACAGTTGAGCATTCTGAAAGTTTAAAACAAAGGGAAAAAAAGAAGAATTGGAGAAAAATAAGATAGAAAAGTTGGGGAAAAACAACAAAACAAAACAAAGTAAACAAAACAAAACAAAACAAAGCAAATAACAAAAACAGTATAAAAGGTAAAACATTATTTCAAAAAAGGAAAAACGAGGCTAAAATAAGTATACATACAAAATGTGCCATTTCATAAGTTCATACACTGCTGAGTGATCTACCTACAACTGCCTTTGGTCTAAAAACCCCAAACACATACCAAGAGAGTTCCAGAGTCCTAACGAAAGCTCCCACTGCACATAGCACTTCTCCTCTCTATACAAACAAAACAAAGGAAACACATTAAAATCCTGTTCCACTTTTTGTAAGAGTAGGCCATTGTATGCCGGTGGGAACAGATGACAATTTACAAAACCACATACACACGGGGACTGAATGTAAAAAAGCACATAAGTGCTTATTCCATTATCCTCGATATAAAAGAAGAAAATAAATTTAAAAAACAGCAGAGTTCACCCATGGATCAATGGGCAATGGCTATATCTAATACTACACACAGTCCTGACAAAAAATCAGCGACAAACAAGAAAAGTTGTAATATATATCCACTTCTCTTCATGTAGATTTCTAACATACCCTGTACTGTGTCTCATACCTTTCACTTCCCTATACAAACAAAACAAAGGCAAAACATCAACAAGACCCGAAACAGAATCACTGGCCTTAACAAATAATAAAAGGAACGAAAAAAACTGTTAAAAAAAACCCCAACAAAACAGCAACGGGGTTTTCTATTTAAAAAAACAATAAACCAATGAAAAACATTCCATAACAATTGTCCAGATCTGTCACACTGATACAACCAACCAACCTGACGGCTTTCCTTGCAACCTTTCCCTCTGTTCACACAGGTACCAACATTATCTAATCCCCCTAATGTGAGGAAGAGCATAGCATGAGACGAGGAGACAAACATGGGAGGGGTCATTACAGGCTTTCCATCACATAGGGTACGGTCCTCTCTCTCTCTCTCTCTCTCTCTCTCTCTCTCTAAGCCCGTACATCCAGATACATCTGTCCTACCTTCACATCACTACACATCCACAGCACTGCAATCACTCCTTACAACGTGAAGGTTTTCATGCACCTTATAAGTCATATATTCATTCATGCGACTACCTAAAAGGTGTGGGGGAAAAACAAGTTGCATATGCAAAAAATCACACCACTGGTAAACCCTGCAGCTGTAGCCAAGGAATAAAAGCAAAAAACCAATTCATTCATTCATTTACCAAAACAACCAACCTCACACTATCACAATACCGGTTTTTGAGTAGTCGCGAATTGCACTTCCTTCCTGAATGTCTGTGACTGTTGACCAATTTTCAATCCCGGCAGATTTCTCTGCCTGAAGCGCACACTGACAGCAATGTCCAACACAGACAGACGGACAGACGGACAGATGGGGGCTGTTGGCTGGGTGTGGCTGACGTCCCGTCGTCACGGTGACTGGGGAGGAGAGAGGGAGTCCTTGAGCTCTGGGAAGAGTTCTGTGATGAGGATGTCCAGCATGATGTAGCTCAGCTGTCCACACACGCACAACACACTATTATTTACCATCACATCTGCAGCAGTCACAGGACATATACACACACGCACACACACATACACAAAAACACATGCACGCACACACATGCATACACGCACACATACACTGTGTCCTCTGTTCCTACTGGCACTCAATAACCTACTTTTCCAAAACAGGTTAACAAGTGCAAAAGATGTTCTGCGTGCGTTCACACACAGGACCTTGGATTAAAGTCCCATCCAAACAATTTTCAGAGAAATGAACTCAATATTGAGGGGAAAAACAATCCCCTCAAACAGGCACCTCAGTGGTGGCTGAGATCACGAGCCGAACGCTTTCTAACCACTAGGCTACCCTGTTCCCCAGGAACTGGCTTGACCAGCCACCTTCTCTTCACACCCAACCATTCCCCCCTCACTCCCTGCATGTCTAGATGGTCGTCATCAAACCAACCTACGTATGTATGTTTGTCTGTCGTGTCCGAGGATGACCTCCAAAACAGCAGAGGACGCAGCTGCTGTTTTGGAAACTGGGCAGAAATTTGATTATAGTGGAGATGCCTTGCTCACAGTACATCCCCACTCTCTCGGCCAAGTGGGCATAAGGACAGTCAGCGTTAGAGATGTTCTCCAAAGGCCAACCAGCCCCCAGGGCTGCAGCACATAAGGACTGTGCGAGTCAAGCCTCCTAGTCAGAGAGTCATAGTCGATCACTAAAGACTAAGCTGTAAAGTGGAATTCCATGAGTGGGAAAGAAAGCCACTGGTTATACAGCCTCTCACTTTGCTGTTGCCCCCAGCGTCAATGGTTTAATCAAGAACTGTGATAAACCCCAGGTGCTGACGGCGGTGAACCCCCTACACACTAGACAACAACAATACGACAGCGCTGACCTGTTTGTTCAGCTTGGGTTTCTGAAACACGTCCACCAGAAACTTGCTGCCCTCCACTGTCTTTCTGGACCCCACCACAGAGGCCACGTAACCTGCACACACACAAAACAACAACAACAACAACACCATCACACCTGATTTTTAGCATCAGTCTCCTCGGTTGATGATGATTTTATTGTTTTCATTCCTAGGCTAGAGCTCTGAGGTTCACCAATAGTGAGCTTTTTGCGTGTGCGACCGTTTTGGGTTTTTTCCCCCACACAATTTAGGTAGTCACATTGCCACTTTGAGGATGGTATCTAAACACCACACCTGAGTGCATCCGTTTTTAAAATTTGTTGTCATCTGTTCCTACCAGCATGAAATGGCCTACTCTTCTGAAAGGCGGAATGGGTTTTTAACGTGTGCGCAAGATATTCTGCGTGCTTTTGTACATAGAGCCTTGGTTTATAGTCTCATCCAAAGGACTTTGACATTCAGTTCAATTTTCTTGTCAACAACTGGGAAGAAAGGGCAAGACTGGGAATCAAACCCAGAACCTCACGGTTTACTTGTAAGGCAGGTGAATGTCTTAACCATCCTGCCACCTTTCTTCTTGGTTGACAATTTGACTTCTCCCTCAACTCCTTGGGAAGTGCTTGGGGAACTGCACCCCACTGTGCTGAACATTTCAGGCGTGTGTTGTGGGCCAAGTGGACCCTGGTGGAGCCCGTTTCTCTCTCCATGTCGCAGGCTGCATGCTGGGTGTGTTCATGTCATCCATGTCACCAGTTAAAGGTGGCCACACTTCAACCCAAGTTGGATGTATTTTTAACAGGTGTACAAGATGCTCTGCATGTACTCACACATGGGACATCAAGCAACAATCTCATCCAAAGAGCTTGCTGGAGAATGATGGTTATCACTGACGATTCTGGAAGAAAAGAAAATCCCCTCAAAACAGACTCCTCAATGGAGACTCAAACTTGCAGCCTCAAACATTGTCAGACACAAGTGGGATGTACTACAGTGTGGTGCAGTGGTTAGTGCACTGAGTTCTTGGCTGGAAAGTTGCAGGTTCAAATCCCACAAGAGTCACAGGGATTTTTTAGACTCTAGCCAACTTCTGTCCAGGGCTCATAGGAAAGGCTGGGACCACACAGCCAAGCTTCATCCACTTGATGGAGATGATTTTGAATGCATTTCCAAAATTATTTGACCAACACAACAGGTGTCTGTATCTCCTGGGTGTGGTTAATACTGGGATATTTCATGGTAGAAAGTGGTTTATTTCCTTAGCAGCATCATTACATCACCATCATCACTACTGACCATCACGCAATGAAAGAAAATTGTCACCATCTCTGATTCTGTGGCCCCGGTTACCCTGGTTTTATGGTGACCTCAGTTTCAGTTTCAGTTTCCCAGTACACCTCTGTGCCTGTGGTCAGTTGGTATCGATGCCTTCAGGGCCAGAGGTTCGCGGGAGAAGGTCAATAGAGGGACGTGTTGAACGTCACCACTCTAGGTGGGTGTTTCATGCAATCTGGCTTTGTGACTAAGCTATTACTGTCATCAACAAGAGATTTAGTATATTTATTTATTTATTTCTTCTTTTATTTCTAGGATAATGGTATGTTGGTTCAGGACAGGCAGCACTGAACACCACTGAAGTGACCCAGCGGCAGTGCAGGACCATTCTGATGGGCGGCTTCATGGCAGCCAAATACCTCCCTGTGGACTCTTGACCTTAAGGGTACAACACAACAAGATTTGGCATGGTTGGGGCAAAGAGATTGAAATGAGTGGTTTGGGAACAGTCAGATAGAAACATCACAGAAAATGAGAGATTTTTAAAAACAAAACCACCAAAACATGATCCCACCCCCAGTCTGTACATTTAAAGAATGTACATGTCAAATAATGTTAGACTGTGACTCACTTGGAATGAAATCGATGAAACCGTTCAATGCTTCTTCATAGCGCTTTTTCTTCTGCTCATCTGTCCTGTGATATTGCAGGAACAAAAAAAGGACAGTGTGAAACATATTAAACTGTGGAAATTGTAGACTCACACAAGCTGTACAACACATGAAAACAATCAGCCATGACTGTCACCATCTCAACATTATACCGTCTTTTTTCTTTCTTTTGCATTCGTTAGATGGACAGCTCAGTTCTGCAACATAAACAGCAGTATGCTGAGGGGGACAGGATAGCCTGGTGGTTAAAGGATTGCACAGTGAACTTGTGATCTGCTGACCTGGGTTTGAAACTCTTTCAAGAGGATTTTTCCTCTGAGTTAACATCAGTGCAGACTCCACTCTCCCCAAAGTCCTTCGGTTGAGACTATAAACGAGGTTCCATGTGCGAATGCACACAGAACACTTTGTGCACATGTTAAAATTTTTTCACTTTTCAGAAGAATAGGTCATTGTGTGCTAGTGGAATGGTTGACAAAATGTACAAAACTGCAAACGCATGGGGACTAGGATGTAAAAAATAAAAAAAGCACATAAGTGTTTATTCCATTATCCTCAAAATAAAAGAATAGATATAAGTGACATAAATAAATCACCATCCTTTCAGAGTCGCCCTACATAAGACCTGTGTCACACAGCTGACAGTGTGCTTCAGTGTCACATTACTGACTTCAACACTCTAGTCAATAAATCACTCACAGGAACAAAACAACCCCAACACTCACAGGAACAAAATAACCCCAACACTCACAGGAACAAAATAACCCCAACGCTCACAGGAACAAAACCCCAACGCTCACAGGAACAAAATAACCCCAACGCTCACAGGAACAAAATAACCCCAACACTCACAGGAATAAAACAACCCCAACACTCACAGGAACAAAATAACCCCAACACACACAGGAACAAAATAACTCCAACACACACAGGAACAAAATAACCCCAACACTCACAGGAACAAAATAACCCCAACACTCACAGGAACAAAATAACCCCAACACTCACAGGAACAAAATAACCCCAACACTCACAGGAACAAAATAACCCCAACACTCACAGGAACAAAACAACCCCAACGCTCACAGGAACAAAATAACCCCAATTCTCCAGTATAACTCCAGCAATCTGTGTCTACCAATTAAACAGGAACTAAATAACTTCAACGCGCACAGGAACAAAAGCCCTCCTACAACCTAGTCTATGACTCAAGCAGGAGCGCACAAAGCCCAGAACAAGCAACTATCAAAACTATGGCTACCACATGTTGGAAAGGGAAAATCAAGTTGCCCTGTACCCACCTTGGTGGATCTGTGTCGAAGAACAGGACATCTGCAACAGAAAACATGGCACGTTGTTCATGACATAACAGACCAGACACCCACACAACAGAAAACATGGCACGTTGTTCATGACATAACAGACCAGACACCCACACAACAGAAAATCAAGACAATCCTCTGAAGTAGAGATATGAATGCCTGTAAGTACTGGAGAATTGTCACACACACACACACACATAAACTTCTCACCCCATGTGTGTTTACAGTCTCCTAGTGTGTGGTGAGTGAGACCAAGTGTATAGTCTGGGTGATCCACAGGGCGTTAAGCCGGGGAACACACAACACCAACAACAATTACCCAACTAACCAGCCAACCAACCAACCAAAGTAACCAGTAAGCAAACTAACAAGCCAACAAATCAACCAACTAGCCAGCCTACAAGACCAGCTAACAAAACTACGACACCCATCCACCAACTAACAAGCCAACCAACCCACCAACCCCACCCACCCACCCACCACCACCAACCCACCCACCCACCCACCCTTCCACCAACCCACCCAGCCGCCAAATCCCCCAAGCCGCACTACCTCTCAGGAGGTGGATCATGGAGGTGACGCGGTGTTCCTGGGTGACCTGGGTGACCTTGTTGTCCAGGTAGGCCTCCAGGTAGCTCTCCACCGTGCTCTTCAGCAGCATGCGCAACGTCACCAGGGTGTGGTGCACCCACTCTGGCACCCCGTACACCTCCCGCGCTGAAACCCACACCACCCACAATCCAGCACAATAACTCCCGTCCAGGGCTAAAATAAGTGCATCCTTTCCTTTTACCAAGTCCAAGTGCGGTAACTTTCTGCTATAATCAGCACCAGCTGGGGTGGGATGGATAGCAGCTGAGAGGAGCTGAAAGTGTGGGGAAATTGACAGCTGTGACCACCACACCAACTCCCCCCCCCCCCCCCCCCATCTGGTTAGATGCAGAAAGAAAACCTGGCATTGTGATGTATCATAATGCATCGCAATTGTATTGCATTGAATCACAATAATAATAAATGGAACTTATATAGCGCTATATCTTGCAAAGACAAATCAAAGCGCAATGCATCCAACCTAATCTTACACAGTCATGCCATCAATGATAAATAATCCATAGTTTAAACAAACAGATATTTACAAACATGGTGCGCTGCAGACAAAATCTATGAAATAAAATGTCAATAGTCAAATGTCAATGCATTGCGGTGTAGTGTGATGTGGTGTGGTGTGGTGTTGAGTGGTGTGGGGTGATGTGGGGTGATGTAGTGTGATGTACTATGATGTAGTCTAGTGAAGTGTAATTTACTTCACTCTACTGTTGTGTTGTATTGTACTGTCATGTACTTTACTGTGATATTTTACAGTAATGTACTGTATTTTGTATTGTACTGTACTGTTATATATTGCATTGTACTGTAATGTTTATCATTATTATTATCATCATTTGTAATGTATAGAACTGTATTGCAATGTAATGGAATTTGTTTGCTTTGCAAGATTCAGCGCTCTATAAATTCCATATATTATAATTATTATTACTAATGTACTAAATTGTATTGTTTTGAGTTGTGTTCTACTGCAATGTATTGCATTGTACAGTAATGTACTGTTTAGAATCATGTTCCCTGTAGGGATATCAGTATAAACAGCATCCCCACCTTTCGGAAATTCCGTGCTAGGAATTCCCTCTTTTCTATCCCTCTCTTTGTTTCTGCCTTGTTCCTTTTCTTCCCGTCACTTCTTTCTTGTCGCCTGTTTTCTGCCTTCTTGGTCCATTCACCTGCCTTTTTTCCCCAGAAAGACTTAACAGATAGCCGTTCTCTCCCATGCTGAAGTTGGGTGTTCTGGGCCTGACTTGTCAGACGTTTGACAGCAGCGCAACGCATCGCTGTTCACCGACAGATATCGGTGGTTGCTGTCCAAGCATTGGACAAAGAAGGAGTATCGTGTGTTGTTTCTGTTCTGTTTTAATGCATTGTATTGTATCCTGTGCTGTTTCTGTTCTGTTTTAATGCATTGTATTGTATAGTATTGTATTCTGTTGTATTGTATTGTGTGGTATACCACTCCTAGTCATGGCCTATTTCTCTGCATGAAATTCAGAATGCTCTTACCTGGGAAGAGCAGATCACCACATGTGCAGCACAACCTCTTACCTCCCTTTCCTACACCTCTCTTTCTCATACTACTACTACTAACTACTACTACTACTACTTCTACTCTACTACTACCACCACTACTATGACTTGGAATTTTTATAGTGCTATATCTTGTAAAAAAAAACAAATCAAAGCACTCGCACTCAACCTATTCTTACACATGTGACCAATAACATATAACAGTTATAACAAATTCAAATGCACACACACGCACACACACACACTCATTGTCTAATATCACTGAGAGTGAACAGATGTAAAATCGAAGACAACAACAACATACGCACACATATGACCTGCTCTTTCTTTTTCACACTATCGGCTTCGTCTCCTACATCCAGCTTACCAAAGTAGATGAGAGAATCGAAGAAGCCTTCCACTTCGTAGGTGGTTGTGTCGGCCGGCTTTTCCACTTTGTTCAGCGGTGGAGCGAAGCCGCTGTTGGCGTTGTTCTCATACAGCCCACTCACCATCTGAATCACATTTTGCATGCCTGTCTACGTTTGTATGCAGACATGTATGTTCATTATGGTCATATTTTATATGTTATGTGTTGTGATGCTTTGTATCAAAAATTCTGAGTGTGAATATTTTTTTTTTTTTAAATTAAAAAATTCATGTGTACTATTTACATTTTATATAGTTTTTGAAGTATACTTTTCTGTTATACATGTTGCATTTACAGTTAAATGAGGAGAAAAAAAGACAATGCTATTGGTAATAAGTCAAAGAATGATGTATCCAAATGTTCCTCTGTGTGTGTGTGTGTGTGTGTGTGTGTGTGTGTGTGTGTGTGTGTGTGTGTGTGTGTGTGTGTGTGGTGTGTGTGTGTTGTGTGTGTGCATGTCTGTGTTCTTCATCTAAAAACCTTTCTACTTAAAAAAAAAAAAAACATAACAGGGGATAAGAAGAGGGTAGAGAATAAGGGAAGAGAAGAGAAGAAAGAGAGAGAGAGAGAGAGAGAGAGAAAGAGAGAGAGAGAGGAGAGAGAGAGAGAGAGAGGAGAGAGAGGAGAGAGAGAGAGAGAGAGACAGAGACACAGAGAGAGAAAGAGAGACAGCAAGAGACAGTGTGTGTGTGTGTGTGTGTGTGTGTGTGTGTGTGTGTGTGTGTGTGTGTGTGTGTGTGTGTGTGAGTGAGTGTGTGTGTGTGCATGGGGTGGTGTGTGTGTGCGTGTGTGTGTGCATGCATACATGTGTGTGTGCATGCCTGCTGCATTAGTTCCAGAGCGTACACCTACCTTCTCGCTGGAGGTGGAGATGAGGGAGACATCAGAGCCCCTCCTCTCTGGTTTACTGCCGCACACACACATACAGGTCAACACTTAATAATAATAATAATAATAATAATGTATGGAAATTATATAGCGCTGAATCTTGTAAAGCAACAAATCAAAGCGCTCAGATGACTTTTTTTTTAAAATTAAATTTATGCGTGTGTATGCGGTTTTTTAAAATTTTGTCATCTGTTCCCACAGGCACACAATGGCCTACTCTTTCAAACAGCGGAACAGGATTTAACGTGTGCGCAAGATGTTCTGCATGCGTTCGCACACGGGGCCTCGGTTTATAGTCTCATCCCAAGGACTTTAGTCAATCAGCTACGCACCGTCAACAGTATACAACACACAGGTCAACACTCCAGTCAGTCACACACACACACAGGTCAACACTTCAGTCAGTCAGCTATGAACCGTCAACAGTGTGCAACACACAGGTCAACACTTCAGTCAGTCAGCTATGAACCGTCAACAGTATGCAACACACAGGTCAACACTTCAGTCAGTCAGCTATGATCCGTCAACAGTGTGCAACACACAGGTCAACACTTCAGTCAGTCAGCTATGAACCGTCAACAGTATGCAACACACAGTTCAACACTTCAGTCAGTCAGCTATGATCCGTCAACAGTATGCAACACACAGGTCAACACTTCAGTCAGTCACTCACACACACACACAGATCAACACTTCAATCAGTCAGCTATGAACCGTCAACAGTATGCAACACACAGGTCAACACTTTAGTCAGTCACACACACAGATCAACACTTCAATCAGTCAGCTATGAACCGTCAACAGTATGCAACCCACAGGTCAACACTTCAGTTAGCCACACACACACACAGGTCAACACTTCAGTCAGTCACACACACAGATCAACACTTCAATCAGTCAGCTATGAACCGTCAACAGTAAGCAACACACAGGTCAACACTTTAGTCAGTCACAGACACAGGTCAACACTTCAGTCAGTCAGCTATGAACCGTCAACAGTATGCAACACACAGGTCAACACTTCGGTCAGCCACACACACACACAGGTCAACACTTCAGTCAGCCACACACACACACAGGTCAACACTTCAGTCAGTCACACACACAGGTCAACACTTCAGTCAGTCAGCTATGAACCGTCAACAGTATGCAACACTTGGTCAACACTTTAGTCAGTCACACACACACACACTCACACACACACGCGTATCGAAGAGTCAACATTTAATTAGCCTGTGACCCCTTTTTGAGCACTGAGGATTTCATGAAACAATAGCATCTGCAATGTATATTAATTCATATTTTCAAAAAAATACTTTAAAAATTGCATGTGATAGAAATATAAATGTTGTCAGGTTTAGTTGGTTTAAAAAAACAACTTTGCACACACACACACGCACGCACACACACACACAATCTCAAATGCATTTGCAACCAGTATATCATGCAATTAAGTAGCCCATACACTTTACTTATGATCACTGTTTCCATATCTTATACATTATTTGTACTTTATATCACACACTTGTGACAAACAAATCTATGTCCTCAAGACAGCAAAAAATCAGACTGATACAAAAGAAAACAAGCCACATAAAATGAAAAACACAGCAATCTGAATAGGAAAAGAACAGGGGAAAAAAGAAGGGGGGGAGAACCAGTCTATGACTGGCATGGCTAAGAATAGACACTGACCTTGGTCGAGGTTTGGGGGCCTCTGTGGATTTTTCAAAATTGACGAGGAATGGGTCCAAGTGCTGCCCTTTCTGCAATCAGCCACAGAACAGATAAAAGAAAAATCACCACATATTCGCCAGCATATAAAGAGGCTGCTTCTTACTTGTAGAACTGCCTCATGCAGTAACACACTCAACACGGGAACATACTGTTTAGATTCTATACAAGTGTAAACGACAAGATGTTTTTCCTAAAATGTTCAATATAAGCACTTACAGCAATGAACAACTCTATAATGAGTGTAAATACCAAACAGAGGGCACTTAAAAAAAAAAAATTTTTTTAAAAACTAAATATGTTCTTCAGCAACTTAACATATCATTTACTTTGAATGGAGAAAACCTATTCACTCCTAAGGAAATAAGACATAGGTAAAAAAACTATTTTTTGAGGTTTTTAAACTAAAGAGGAGAATGTATTTTCAAGAATTCTAACGGCCTTTGTTACTGGATAGATACCCATGATGTAGAGAGGTTTCCAGTAGTCAGTGGATTTTAAAAACCTCCACCTGTTTAAACCTATCAGGAATGGAGTGAATGAATCAAATGCCATGCCAAAGTTGGATGCGCTGGGCCTGACTTGTCAGGTGCTTAACAGCAGCGCAACACATTTTCACTGATATGTCAGACAACAATACTTGCTGACAGTTCAAATAAGAAGAAACTAATGTGAATACATTTTTTCAAAAAAAAAAAGCCTACAAAAAATATGGACAGTTCAGTGACAAATTTTCTTGTCACCATGGCAGTGAAGTGTACACAGCAGTACTGACAAGGATTTCTCAAAGCTGTGGAGCCTTGCTGTTAGCAAGCTCTGAAATACCGTTTCTGCGCTTAGGTCAGAAGCAAAAGCAACGGTTTACCTTACTCCATAAGTCAATCGGATGAGACTATAAACTGAGGCCCCATGTGCGAACGCACGCAGAACATCTTGCGCACACGTTAAATCCTGTACCGCTTTTCGTAAGAGTAGGCCATTGTGTGCCGGTGGGAACAGATGACAGAATTTCCAAAACCGCATACACACGGGGACTGCATGTAAAATAGCACATAAGCACTTATTCCATTATCATCGATATAAAATAAATTTAAAAAAATTTTTAATTTATTAATTTTTTAAAAATCAATAACAAAGGTGCCCAGACACAGACACCTAGTCTGTGAACACTGACTAAGATCAGTTATGCTAAAAATCCCTTAAGTCGGAATGAGACTAGCTTCACTGGACGCAAAAACGGTCCAAAATGCAAAATCCCATCATTGGTGACCTCTGAGCTCTGGCCAAGGAACACACACACACACAAAAGTTAAGGTAAAAAGCAACATCCACACATGACAGCTTACCTCCTTCACCAGTTTCATTGGCACAGACTTGACAAATTTTCCTGTAAAAAAAGGAAAAAGCAGTTGTCAGATATGCAAATATACACAAAGAGTGTACATTTTCAGTTTGAACATGACAGTGCACAGTTAACCAATCATCAATTCCTTTTCCACCCAACTTTACCCTTTCAGTGCCCCAAACAAACAAAATATTAAGAAAAAGAACTGTGCAGTCAGGAATTAAGGATGATAACAATTAAAGATTTTTTTCAGTGCAAACACCAAAAGACAAAGCAAGGAAACATGATGATTTTATGAAGGAATATGAACAAGGATTCTGAATCTGGGCTTAAAGGTATACAGACAGACAGATAGATGAATTCACAGACACTAGAGACGTATGTATACATGTATACTATGTGTGTATGCATATTTAACAACACCATCCATGAGATATCTTTCCTGACACAACAAAAAACTAAAAGCAGCACACGCACTCACCGATCTTGATGTCGGGGAAGAAGGTGGAGGTGAACTCGTCCTCCGAGGTGAGGAAGTTGTGCAGCAGTTCACTGCCCTTGAGGTGAGGCTTGGTCAGCAGTTTCTGGCCACACAGGGGGCACAACAACCGCAGTGGTTAGATGTCAGTGAGTGTGTGAGTGTGTGCGTGTGCGTGTGAGTGAGTGAATGAGTGTGTGTGTGTATGTGTGAGTGTGTTGTTGTTGCTTCGATTTTACGTCTGTTCACTCAAAGTGATATTAGACGATGGGAAGGGGAGGGGAGGGGAGTGTGTGTGTGTGTGTGTGTGTGTGTGTGTGTGTGTGTGTGTGTGTGTGTGTGTGTGTGTGTGTGTGTGTGTGTGAGTGGTAGTGTGTGCGTGTGAGTGAGTGAGGTGCTGTGTGAGTGATGGTGAGTGAGTGAGCGTGATGTGTGAGTGAGTGAGTGTGTGAGTGAGTGAGTGTGTGAGTGAGTGGTGTGCGAGTAGTGTGTGGTGAGTGAGTGTGTGCGCGGTGAGTGGTGTGTGTGTGGTGGTGGTGCGTGCGTGCGTGAGTGATGGTGTGAGTGTGTGCGATGTGTGAGTGAGTGAGTGTGTGCGAGTTTAGTGAGTGTGTGCGAGTGGAGTGAGTGTGTGATGGTGTGTGAGTGAGTGTGTGCATGTGTGATGAGTGTGTGCTGTGTGATGTTGGTGTGGAGTGAGTGTGTGAGTGGAGTGTGAGTGATGTGTGTGTGAGTGAGTGAGTGCGTGTGTGAGTGAGTGAACGAGCGTGCATGCATGCATGTGTGTGTGCGTGCGTGTGTCACAGCGTGCAAATCCAGCATAACTCAGTCAAGGGTCCAGGGCCCAGTGTTAAAATCAGCCCCTTCCTTTTTTACCAAGTCCAAGTGTGGTGGCCAGTTCCTGCTATAATCAGCACCAGCTGGGATGGAATGGATAGCAGCTGAAAGGAGCTGAAAGTAGGGGACACTGACAGCTGTGGTGCGTGGCTTTCTATTTTACGTCTCTCCACACAATAAAAAAAGAAGTCCCATAACCTATGTGGTCATAGGGGAGTGAGGCGTCAGAGACCTCACTTCTCCAGAGGCCAGCATATTGAGGGCGGCGCCCATCTCTTCTCCCTCGCTTCTTTACCTTCCCTGACCCTAAAGAGGGCAGGTACCCATTGACAGCTGGGTGAACTGGGGGAACTGTACTGAAGCCAAGGCGCGCAAACGGTCACCCATCCAACTGGTAACCACGCTTGACGCTGCTTAACTTGGCTGGGGGAAAGCGAGTGCTCTGACCACTGAGCTATCCCGTACACAATAATATTATTAAATTCAAATGCTTTATTATCTCACAAACAGAGAAATTCATGTGGGTTGCAAGCCATGCATAAAAACAGTAAACATGAAAATATTTATCACAGAAAAATACCATGTGCGCTATGAAATATTAACATGCGATACTGTGACTCTCTTGACTACTGGTATGGCCAAGAAGAAATCTATCAAAAATGACTGTGTAGTTTCACTGGACTGAACTTGATATGAATGCAATGTTTTAGGCATTTTCTATTATATTACATTGTATGTGTGTAGTATGAACCGTGTGTGTGTGTGTGTGCGCGCGCGCACGCATCTATGAGTGTTTTGTCTCATACACTTAAATTTTCTTGTGTTCTGTTGCATAATATGTTGGCTACTGTAATTGCCTAGGGCTTTTAAAAGACATTGGTTTAAATAGTTTTTATTCAGAAATGAGAATAAACATTGAAAATAAACAGCATTTTGTATGTATTATCATCATCATCATTATCATTATTATTACTAATCATCACCACCTTTATTATTATCACTATTATTATCACGAACATCATACCTGGAGGTACTGTTCAAAGACGTCCTTCTTGCTCTCCGTAAACTCCTGGGTCTTGGTGCCGAAGGATTTCTTAGGGGGCAGCTGGCAGTCCTCAAACCCTCCTGTACGGCAGCCACCGTCATCATGTCACGTCATGTCATGTGTCAGTGACAATGCAGGTACTAATGCTATTGTTGTCATTCTTACATTTCAATCCCCCCCCCCCCAAAAAAAAAAAATGAAAAGGATTTTAAATATATAAAAGTGAACAACCGCTTTCTCTGAGTGTGTGTGTGAGTGCTATTATTTATTTATTTATTTAATTCTTTTATTTCAAGGATAATGGAATAAGCACTCATGTGCTTTTTTTCATCCAGTCCCCGTGTATATGCAGTTTTGCAAATTTTGTCATCTGTGTGTGTGTGATAGTGTGTGTGTTAGTGTAAGTGTATGTGTACATGTGTGCATGCTTGTATGTGTCCGTGTATGTGTGCGCATGCATGCTGTGTGTGCGCGCATATGTGGGCAAACATGGTCATGTCTGTATTGTCAGGACAAACGTAACCAAACAAAACTGACGCTTTCCTAACACTGGAACCTGTCTCTGTCTGTTTTATTCAAATCTAATAACATGATTAGGTTTTCACTGATTCTGAATGATGTTTATCAAAAACTTCTTCCATTTTACAATTTAATAATGCTTTATCATAAATTCATCTCACAACAACCATATTTTGAATAAGACTATCAACATTATCCTGTGTTATCAAGAATTATTTTTGAAACTTCACAAAACAATAATAACTTAACAAGAACCAGAGAACAGTAACACAAAAATGATAACATATACATAGAGAAAATACAGTCTAATATCACCTTGATGAACAGACGTTAAATAAAAAAAAAGAAAGAAAGAATACAGGCCTCTTTTGAATTATTTTAGTTGTAACAATTTTCACAGAACACTGCCCTCCATTCTTACCATGAAACTCCGTCAGCTTCTGCTCCAGCACATAGAATTCTGGGTATCGTCTGCAACCAACAATTTATACAATTAACTGCTTAACATCTGGTGAGCACAGAACCGTGGATCCATTCATATTAAAAGGTCTTTGTTTCCTTAAAAATAAAAAAAATAATATAAAAAAAAGGATACAATGCTCCTTCTTCTGTTCACACTCTGCACAGAATTCTGGGTATCGTCTGCAACCAACAGTCACATACGATTAACTGCTGAAGATTTGATGAACAAAGTACCATGCATCTGTTCATAGGTAAAATGACTTTATCTAAAAAAAGATTTTTTTTTTAAAATACTGTGGTATTCTTTCTCTTCTCAAGTTCACACTCAGCACAGAATTCTAGATATCGTCTGAAATCAAAAGTCATATACAATTAACTGCTGAAGATTTGATGATTAACCCTTTCCCATTTTTACCCGCCATAGCCCGCCGCAGCCCGCCTGACGTCATTTCAGCCTAGTGGGGAATGTCCCTCATGCACTAAGCTCTACCTAGTACACGCACACTATGAATGAACATTCACTGAGGTCAGCATGAACTAAGGAAGGAATGGGCACCAAATTCAGTGCTAAACAGCCTCCCATTCACAAGAAATTGGCCAGTGACTGGCTTTGTCTTTCCCACACTTTCTTGTAGCTAAAAAATGGCAGCATAGATTGAGGATACGATTTAGGAGGAATATACTGATGTGGAAATTTAAGCTATTTTGGCTCATGTGGAACAGTTTGAAAGAGAATGAAATGTTGAATCCAATGTTGAAGTAGATGCAGAAGGAGATGAAATAGGAGAAGGTAGCGAGTCAGAAAGTGATGCTGAGGATAACATTCCATTGGCTTCATAGCAGATGACGTGGCAAGGCGCACAAGTGCCTTGCACAGTGCAAGACTTCACACTGCCGACTGGGCCAACACAAACTCTCCCACTGAATGCCAAGCCCTTAGATTACTTTGTTTTGTTTGGGCCCTAACAGTTTTTTCAAACTGCAGCAGATGAAACTAACAATTAAGCCAGGCAAAAGATCGCCATGAAAGGCTTAGTCATAGATCCATTATGGACAGAAACAACACCTGAGGAAATTAGGGCTTACCTGTCAGTTTTGATCATGATGGGGATCAAGTTTTTGCAAAGGCTTCATCTCTACTGGTCTACTGATTTGAGATTTTCTGAGTCATGGATCAGTATTATTATGACAAAAACCAGATTTCTCAAAATTAATCAGCATATTCACCTGAGAAACATGCCAACACACCTGGATACGACACTGGGCTGTGACACCTGCATTGTGACAGCCATGTAACTGGCTATTGGTGAAGGACACACTAGTGTTTTTGTAAATAGTAGGCATGAGCATATATTTGTAAATAATGTATATATGCGCATTAGTCAACGTTGTTTTCAATATGTTTGAATACTTTCCAATCAGAAAATGCAGACTTGGTGACAGTAATTTTGTGACAAGTGTGAATGGTCGATTGGATTACCATGATGGTGGATGCGATGGAGGACACATTCAGGCAGGACCACACATTATTTTTTTAATCACAAACGTAATTTGCGCATGTTAGAGGGTAGTTGTAGACTAACAGCATGATGTCACTGCAATGTTACCTTTATTTGGTGACAAAGAGGGGACAGCAGCACGACACATGTAGGTAGGACACACATCTTGGGGTGCAGAACAAAGTATGAAATCATATTAATATTTTGGCCAAATATGAATGCTCTGTGAACAATAGTAACTGTACAGCACTTTGTGTACTTGAGGTACCTTATTTTCTTTAAAAACTGCATGAATTTTTGAATACTACAGAGAGTTTCTCTGTAAGATATGCAAATGGTAAAGGGTTAAGTACCACACATCTGTTCATAAGTGAAATGTCTGTATCCAAAAAAGATATTTAAAAAACTGGTATTCTTTCTCTTCTCATGTTCACACTCTGCACAGAATTCTATGTATCTTCTGCAACTAATATTTACATACAATTCACTGCTGAAAAGCAAACTACCATGCATCTGTTCATATTCAGTGCACGTAAGAGAACCCACGGCAACAAGAGAGTTGTCCCTGGCAAAATTCTTAGAAAAAAGCCACTCTGATAGGGAAACAAATACAGTTGCAGACAAACAAAAAAAAAAAAAAGGGTGGCGCTGCTCTTGTGGCGACGCGCTCTCCCCGGGTAGAGCAGCCCAAATTTCATGCAGAGAAATCTCGTGACTTAAAGTGGTATAAATAAATAGCTAACAATCTCTTTGTAAAAACAAATTGAAAAACTGCACTACTCTTTCTACTCTAAAGTTCACACTCTGAAAACTTTACGATCTTCACACATGTAACTAGCACCAAAAAAAAAAAATGCCTTGAGGTGTTTTGTGTGATGACTTTGTTATGTTGTAACTGATAACAACTAACAGGTTCTGTCTTCTGCATTTCAAATCAAAAACAAACCCAATTCTTTCAGAGCATAATTCTCACCCTGTACCACTGAACTCACTACAAATGGAGAAAAGTATTAACACTTACAAAAACAGAGCAACAACCCACTCCCCCCCACCCACCCACCTATCTCTCACCTCCCCACCCCATCACTTTTTCCCAGCCACCCGTACAAACCTTGCCACAGTCCAGCAACTGCACTTTTCTCTGTCTCCTGAAACAGAAAACGACACCAAAAAATCAGACTTTATCCCAAAATTTACAATTGACTTATCGTGCACTTGCTGTATCAGAAAACTGTGAACACGGCCTGTGCACTGCTCTGTCAAACCACAAGAAAGATCGAAGCTTGCAGAAACAATCATCTCTATGCCTTGGCAGACGTCCTCACAGGGTTTGCCTGAGAACTAAATATATTATCCCTTCACTTTATTATTTTTCTTTTTTTTGACAGAACAGCCTTTAAGGGCATTCCTTCCTGTTCTAAGCTACTGCTTTGTATTCATACATGAACAAAAAATCCATAATCTTTCAGACATTTTTGTTTGTCTGTGACCATTCAACAGGATGTTTTTTTGACTGATGAATACTACACGATGTAACACTTGTCCCTTCACTGAGAATGGTTGTGGGGGGTACTGCACAGACAAGCTCACCAGCTTTCTCCATTTTTGGCAATCGCCTGGTGTTTCAACATGACTGACAGTTGTGTACCCACAAAAACTAAAAACTGCATAGCTGTGAAACAGGGCGGGTTTTTTGTGTGAATTTTTTTTTCTCGCAGACTGTCTTCAACTCTACATCTGATTTTGCCAGTCACTGAGAGTGAAGGAAAGACGGAAGACATAACGGGGAGAAATGGCTTCAAGTTCACACTTATGATAGTAATTTCAGTTACAGTTGTGAGTACAGTTTTGGCTTTGTATGTGTGTGCGTGTATGAATGCTTGTGTGTGTGTGTGTGTGTGTGTGCACGTGCGTGCGTGCATGCGTGCGTGTGTGTGTGGGTGTGTGTGTATAAACGTGTTTGATATGCCCCTAGAAAAATTCTGTAGAAAAAAGCCACACTCTTATAGGGAAGCAAATACAAATACAGACAGAAAAAAAAGGCGTTGCTCCAGAGTTGTGCAGATGCGCTCTCTCTGGGGCCAGCAGCCCACATTTCATGCAATGAAAGCAGTATACACTACACTACACTAAAATTCGTCACTGACAAACGTCACAACACACACACGCACACACATACACAACACACACACACACACACACCAACACACAACCACACACTCACACACCCACACACACACCACATACCACCCACCCACCACACCCACCCCCCACCCCACACACACACCCCCACACCACACACACCACACAACACACACACACCACACACACACACACCACACACACACACACACCCACCCACAACACACCACCACCCACACACACACAACCACACACACACACACCACACACACCACACACACACAACACACCACACACACACCACACACAACACACACCACACACCCACACACACACACAACACACACCACACACCCCCACACACCCACACAACACACAACACACACACACACACACACCACACCCCACACACACACACACACACACACACCACACACACACACACACACACACCCACACAACACACACACACACACACACCACACCCACCACACACACACCACACACACACCACACACCACACCACCACACACCCCACACACCACACACACACACACACACACCCACCAACACCCCACACACCACCACACACCCACACACACACACACACCCCACACCCCCACCACACCACACACACACACACACACCCACACCCACACACACACCACACCACCCCCACCCCACACACACACCACACCACACACCCCACCCCCCCCACACACACACACCCCACCCCCCCACCCCCACCCCCCCCCCCCCTCCCCCCCACCCACACCCCCACACCCTTCCCTACTACCTTCCTGCACGTCCACTCTGCGCACGTCGATGATGAAGACGTGGTAGTGTTTGCGGATGTTGTCCGGGTCTGGGCGCACCCCCGTGCGGGGAATGGTGACCCGCCAGGAGCTGAGGTCATGGGTCTGGGGGGTCGATCCCCGGCACTCCCGGTACACCGTCTCTCCTCCACTCAGCTCCTCCTCCACACGGCTCATCGGCTGAGGCTGTCGGCAGTACAGCAACAACAACGACAACGACAATAACAACTGTGACATTCAGCACAACAAAGTAACAGTAAAATTCAGCGCAACAAAAATAATTGTAAAATTCAGCGCAACAAAATAACTGCACAACAAAATAACTGTAAAATTCAGCGCAACAAAATAACTGTAAAATTCAGTGCAACATAAAAATAATTGTAAAATTCAGCGCAACATAAAAATAATTGTAAAATTCAGCGCAACAAAATAACTGTAAAAGAAAATTCAGCGCAACAAAATAACTGTAAAATTCAGCGCAACAAAATAACTGTAAAATTCAGCACGCAACAAAAATAACTGTAAAATTCAGCGCAACAAAAATAATTGTAAAATTCAGCGCAACAAAATAACTGTAAAATTCAGCGCAACAAAATAACTGTAAAATTCAGTGCAACAAAAATAACTGTAAAATTCAGCGCAACAAAGTAACTGTAAAATTCAGCGCAACAAAAGAACTGTAAAATTCAGCGCAACAAAATAACTTTTAAAATTCAGACATTCTGTCATGGAGAAAGACAATGAAGTGAAAGGACAGACCAGCAAAGCGCTGATCTCTCTACACAGAGAACAAAACCAGCATCAGTGACCCGACTGTTGTTTTTTGTTTCGTTCCTCAGCTAGAGCTTTGAGGTTCACCAATGGTGAGATTTTTGCGTATGCAATCATTTTTGCCTTCCATTAAGGTAGCCATATTCCAACTTCAGGGATGACGATTGTCTGAACACAATACTGGTGTGGATGCATTTTGGTTTTTTTGTTTGTTTGTCACCCATTCTTACTGGCATGAATGGGATAGCCTAGTGGTTAGAACATTGCGCTCGTAATATGACGACCCGGGTTCGATTCCCGTTCAAGGGGATATTTTCCTCTGGAGTTAACATCAGTGAAGACTCCACTCTCCCCAAAAGTCCTTCGGATGAGACTATAAACCGAGGACCCGTGTGTGAATGCACGCACAACATCTTGCACACACTTAAATCCTGTTCTGCTTTTCATAAGAGTAGGCCATTGGGAACAGATGACAGAATTTACAAAACCACATACACACGGGGACTGGATGTAAAAAAAGCACATGAGTGCTTATTCCATTATCCTCGATATAAAAAATAAAATAACATAAATAAATACTCTACTGGAAGAAAGAAAGAGTTTGATTTTTATGCAAGATATTCTGTAATCATTCACACGCGGGTCTTCACTTTATAGTCTCATCTGAGGGACTTTCAGGGAAGTGGAGTGAGGACTGTTGTTAACCCCAGGGGAGAAATCATCCCCTTGACCAGGCATCTTGGTGGTGGCTGGAACCAGACTCAATCCCAGGCCATCAAATTGCGAGCGCAAAACTCTGACCACTAGGCTAACCACACCCCCACCCTCCCCCAACCCTGTGTGATTATTGTAGAAGTTGTTCACAACACAGCAAAGCAGACAGACAGAGCCAAGTGGAGGGAGGGAGCCAGCGATGCCAAATAAATGGTGAGAGGCGAGTGACAATGGTGATACACCATTTGATTTTACTACTGGGTCTTTTGGTTTGGTGAGATGCAAGGGACAATGGTGATATACCATTTGATTTTACTACTGGGTCTTTTGGTTTGGTGAGATGCAAGGGACAATGGTGATATACCATTTGATTTTACTACTGGGTCTTTTGGTTTGGTTTGGGGTTGGTTTTTTTCTTTTATCCAGGGCATTTCTTACACTGTCTTCTTGCTTTGCTCCATTTTTTTCCAAGAAACTGTTTGATTGCTGAGATCAATCAGGCAAAGGTGATAAAATCGATTGCTGTGGCAACACAACACAATATAACACAATACAATACTAAATCCAACACAACGCATTACAAGACATCGCACTACACTAAAAATCCAACACACAACTACAACAGCAGAGAACACAGTATCCACTCACTTGTGTGGAGGCCATCAGTCCCTCATGGCCATCCTCACCTCCAGCAGCCCTGTCCTCTGAAACACACAGACACCACAACAACCTTCACAAACAACGTAACATTGTTTTCAGAAACAAGGTATTTCCCTTCCCTTCCTTTCATTTCATTTACTGCCCCACCAACCATGAAGTCCATAATTATCATGGCTGTCACTCTGTTAAATTCCTAGAATGGCAAGATCAATCACTTCAAGTTCAAACTCAACACTTACTGAAATGTCACACACTGTCCACCCAAAACATTAAAAGACTCAGTATCAGAATTATTCTGTTCCCGAAGGAAAATACAACCAGGCTGTGTTGTGGTTGCCAGCTATTCTGCTCAATTCATCATCAAAACAGAAAACTTTATAAAAAAAAAATGATTCTGAAAAATACACACAAAACAAAATATAAAACATACCTGAAATCAACAACTTTTAAAGCATTCTGCAAGTCACTCGCGAAAAAAGGCAGAAGAATGTACTGGGGAGGCAGAAAATAAGCAAGAGGGATGATAGAAAGCTAAGGAGAAAGACAGAAACAAAGACAGAGATTTATAAAAGAAAAGGAAATTTCTGTCACAGAATTTCCAGAAGGTGGGGGTGTTATTTATACTGAAAGAGCCTCCAGCATCCCCACAGGGAGGCTACAAAACTGCAGGCACATGGAGACTGGATGCAAAAACGTACATGAGTGCTTATTTCATTATCCTTGAAATAAAAGAATAGATAATAAATTGATTGCTTTTTTTATTAAAATATAAACCTGACAAAGCTGTTGGCCTGAGCCACAGCCCCAGCACACAGAGAGAGCTGACGCTGGTTTCACAGGGCGTCCATTACCTGAGGTAGAACGGAAGACGTCTTTGATCTTGGACCCAATGTTGGAGAAGCCAAAGTCCTTCTTTCTGGAGGCCCTGCAGGCAGACCACACATTATCTAGTTAGTCATCACTTGTCATTTTATTGGCGGAGTTTATTTTCTGACATTTTATTTTTGGGGGTTATGTCTGTAGGTACATTTTGTTATGGGATGGGGAAGGTATGGTTGGTGTGTGTGTGTGTGTGTGTGTGTGTGTGTGTGTGTGTGTGTGCACACGTGCCACAGCGCACAAATCCAACATCACTCAGTCAAGAATGCTAAATTTAGCGCACCCCTTCCTTTTACCAAGTCCAAGTGTGGTCAGTTCCTGCTATGATCAGCACCAGCTGGGCTGGGATGGAATGGGATGGATAGCAGCTGAGAGTGGGGAACACTGACAGCTGTGGTATATGCGTGCACATGTGCATGTGTGTGTGCAAGCTTGCGAATGTGTGCACATGTGTATTAAAGTAACAGACAGCTAAACAGACAGAGAGACAGAATTCAACACTTACTACCTGTGGTACTTCTTAGAACAACAAATCAAACTAGTCAATTTTCTCTTCATTTTTTTCCAGAATTAAAGAGAACTACCAATACCACTCCCCCCTCCCCCCCCCCCCCCCCCCCCCCCCAAATAATCAGCCTTTCTTTCTCTATGCACCCTACATGCATGATGCATCACATGTGTGCTAGATGGAGTGATGATTTCACCTGATTTGGTCTAAAACAGAAAGTATTCAGGAAAAGTGTCATAAATATACAAAGCATACATTTGACAGGACAACAAGTAGTAACCTGTTAACAGTCCTGGCTTATTCCTTAACTTCTAGGGAAGTCATCGGGGCTCTGCTTTGAATTGTTCAGCCTGAGTGTGGTGGGTGGGCAAGATAAACCTGGGCGGAGCCAATCCCTCCCTCTCCAGGTAACTGGATTGCATGCTGGGTATGTAAATGACATCCATCCCACTGTCTAAGCTTAGTTGGTCCACTGTGCTATGAAAGATGTATAGGGCTTTAACATGTGTGTGTGTGTGAGACATTCTGCCAATATTTGCATGTTGAATGTCAATTAATTGTCTCACTTCAGGAACGAGTACAGTCAGTACCAATGTTGTTGTTAACTCCAGAAAAAGAAAAAAAGCCCTTCAAATCTTCGTTGAGGTGGAAGGGTAGGCCCTAACAGTAAGTAAAAATGGCTTGATTCGGCAGCGTGACACATTTTCGCTCATAAAACAGACAACAATAGCTGCTGTCTGAGTGTTCGACGTCGGAGAAGAAGAATCTTGAAGATTGTGTCTCAGTGTTTTCAACAGCAGTAGCAGCCATGCAACCATACAACAAGCAAACAATATGAGACAAGGTGTGCAACACTGAGACAGTTCATTTGCTAAGGACTACAAAGTGAAACCAGAACACTACATCTTTAGACCGACAAACAAACAGAAGAAAGAAAAGAAAAAGACAAAAAGGCAAAACCCACAACTCAAAGGATAACTTTCTTCCACAACAAGATTTAAACCACGTCAGCTGGAGATGACATTAAAAACAACAGAAATCCCCTTTAGTTCTTGGTCTTCTCTGTTCAGTATAAAATTGATAAAGAATTAGGTCTCCATTTTGATTAATACAGATGATAACTCTATCATGGCTTCCCCCCCCCCCCCCCCCCCATTAAAGTATGTGATCAGATAAATCCTGTTAAAATGTGCACACACACACAAACACACACACACACACGCAGAAAATGTAGACACTGTAACAAAATTGAAGATGAATTTCATTTACTTGATGAATGCATTTTATATGATGAACTCAGAAATAATTTGTTATTAAAAATCAAAACGAGAGACAAAGAACGCAAAAACTGTGTACATAAATTAAGTGACATAATCACAGTTGATATATATCAAGCAGATATCATCAGATATGTGTATGAGTGTTTTGAAAAAAGAGAGAAAGAGAAGTAGAATACAACATGTTTTTTAGTGTACATCACTTTTAGCCAAAATAGATAATTATAGTTGATGTTTTTGTTGTGTCAAATAAGTCTACATGACTTAAATGGCAATAAAATATTCTGAATCTGAATCTGAATCTGAA
Organism: Rapana venosa; assembly: GCA_028751875.1. Lineage (NCBI taxonomy): Eukaryota > Metazoa > Mollusca > Gastropoda > Neogastropoda > Muricidae > Rapana > Rapana venosa. Next base: position 8,433,109 of record CM054135.1, read on the forward strand.
TCACGCACACACACACAATCTATACATACACACACATTACCAGTGTTCTTGTATGTTCAGATGTTAAATGCACATGGAAACTTTCTATACACAGAGACACAGAACATGGATACTAAAGTACCTGTGCTTGTCCTCACACACATGCACATATAAACACACAAGTGCATGCAGACACACACAACATGCAGACACACACACACATGCATGCACCGCTCCCCCCCCCTCCCACCCCCTGCTTGTACACACACACACACATACACACACACACAGTCTCACTTTATCAAGTAAAATACAACAGATACAAGAAACAGTTAATAACAATATACATAATATTAGATTTCATTTAACCATAATGCGATTATACTTTATACAACAAAAAAACTTGATAAAAATAATCATAGGTCAGTAAAATGCATTCTTCAATTCATGACAATAAACAGAAGATTTGATTACAGAGGATCAGTACACAATATCATTACACAGCATTAAAAGATGAAAACAACAACAACCAGAGATAACACTTTTGGCCAAACCAACAACAAAGAACTGACATTACACAAGACAACAGAGACAGAACTGTATAGATTCAACACACAAGAAAGTCGTGTATGTATTTATAAGCATTTCTCAGTGTCAATACCTTGATACACATCTGTATATCGCAAATTCAAAATCTTTCATTCCTGTCATCTCCTTTAGGGATACAGAAGATAGTACAAAATATCCAGAAGCAAAATCATAACTGAACACCTTGAGTTGACATCATCATCATCATAAATGAAATTTATATAGCGCTGAATCTTGTAAAGCAAACAAATCAAAGGGCTTAGGCATGCACCATTAACAACATTTATCAGATGAACAACATTTAGCACAGTCTTCTTGTTTGTTGAAGAAAAGAATTTTTGGATACCGTGAATAATTAAGATATGATAATAATAATAATAATAATAATATATGGAATTTATATAGTGCTGAATCTTGTTAAACAAACAAATCAAAGTGCTTAGATATGTCTTTGGTGTAACATTTTGGTAATTTTTTGTTTGTTTTGCTTTTAACAAATTTTATTTTAAAAAATGCTCAAAGAAAAAAGTAATACCACCACTATCACATTACACTACAACCGAGTATCTTCAAAACACTTCAGCACTAAACTCAACCACACAACATGATCTGAACAAGTAGTGAATGAAAGCAAAAATAAATGAAATGTGGAAAGAAAACAGAAAAATGTTTCAAATGTGCTGAGAAAAAGACACCCCCCCCCACCCCTCCACCCCAAAAAAAAAACCCACCCAAAAAAAACCCATACAATACAGAGAAAACCAATAGCACGATTCTACATGGTTTTGTCATTTTAAGAACTTGGTTGCTTCTGCTTTGCTTTATGATGTACTAACACACCCAGAAGAAGAAGAAGAAGAAGTGGAAATAAGCGTTGTACAGAAGTGTCAACAAAGAGAGCAGCCCTGATCCCTAGTAATAGCGACTCCACAGTAGGATTCAGTGTTAGTTGAGACCGTGTCGACACACAACCATGCCACCACTACACCCTCCACCCCATCACTACCCTAGCGCTGTTGACTGCCCCTTCAGGATAAACAGATTAAATACACAATGAATACAATGCCACGAGTGCAGACTGTTTCACACTGTGATTATGAGACTGACACGCTACCTACAGCGCTATCGAGACAATTTCACGCTGACTAAATGCCTGTTTCATGAAATAATGAACATTTTTTGTTTTAAATCCAGAAAAAAATTGCTTAAAATCTACAAGAGCTCTTCACTGATACTGACTACATACGTGATGTCCTGAAATTATGAGGAAAAAAGTGTTTTTTTAAAGAAATTTCTTTTTTTTTTAAAAAGATAAAATGTTAGAAAATAAAAGAGCATTTCGCATTCAATACACATAAGACATCAACAAAGCATAAACAAAGTTTTCACACAAAACAAAAAACAAAGAAACAAAAGTACTGAAAATAAATACAAACAAAAGTAAAGACAGTAAAAAAAAAATAATAATAATCATTTTCTGATTTATAAGAATAAACTCTTGTTAAATACCCAACCACCTACACGGCCACCATTACCTGCTGCTGTGCAAACATTCCACCCCATTGAAGAATTTTTCTCCCTATTTCAGATTTCAGCATCTCCTCAATTTTTCTCCTTTCTATTTGAGATGTCAGTATCTCCTTAATTTTTCTCCTTTCTATTTGAGATGTCAGTATCTCCTCAATTTTTCTCCTTTCTATTTGAGATGTCAGTATCTCCACAATTTTTCTCCTTTCTATTTGAGATGTCAGTATCTCCTCAATTTTTCTCCTTTCTATTTGAGATGTCAGTATCTCCCTCCAACAGTCATAAAATTAAAGCACCAAAAAACCCAACATCCAGACTCACACTCCAAACCAAGAATCACCTCCATCTCATTACGACGACCAAACAACAAACAACGCAGACGTTCAGCGATATATTCCCAAATGCTGAAGACTTCACAACAATGTAAACAGTCACGGCATTACCAATGCCTTTCCCCACTACTTTACCTCCACCATTTTCTGATTTTTCTTTTTCATAGTTTGTTTTTCTTGCTGCGAAAGATTCCGTTGTCGTAGGTGCACAAAAGTGTTTCTACCATACCCCTAACTAGGATTAGTCCCCTCACCCCTCCTTAAGTGTCTGTGTGAGCCAGGACTCTGGAAGTGGATAGAGAGGAGAGAGAAAGATAGTGGAGACAGAGAGGAGAGACAGAGAGGAGAGACAGAGAGCAGAGACAGAGACAGAGAGGAGAGACAGAGAGTGAAGGCTGAAGGCGAAACCAAGGGTCCCATACAAGTCAAGTGTAGAGATAACCATATATCTTGTTACACAGTGCCACCTACGCCATCTATGGCAGCTACTGTCACACACACACACACACACACACACACACACACACACACACACACACACACACACACCAAAGTAATCAGTTCAGGACAACAACCACATAATATTCAGTTCACGACAACACACTTCTACAGGGCATTGAGACCTACTCCAGTTCTGTTGGTCACTTCTGCCTATCACATCTGAAGTCACCCATTGTTTAAATATTGTTTTGTCCTCCTGACCTCTCTGTTTCATGATCAGGAATTGAGCGACCAACTGCTCATTCTCTAGTATGGGAACACAACAAGACAGACATGGCATGCTCTGACAGCAAACGCTCTGACAGCAACTACTATAATCTGTCTTATGAGCGAAAATACATTGTGCTGCCGTTAAGCGCCTGACAAGTCAAGCCCTGCACATCTGCCTTTGGCAAGGGAGAGATTTGTCATTATAATTCTCTTTGGAAAATAAAGGGCAGGAGAATCGGACCAAGAAGGCAGAAACAAAGAGAGGGATAGAAAAGAGGGAATTCCTATCACAGAATTTCCAGAAGGTGGGGATGCTGTTTATACTGACAGGCCCCCAGCATCCCCATGAGGAATTTTTTTTAATTCTAAGCTTAAGGATGGAATGTTCTTTTCCTTCAACAATACTGTAAAACTGCTTTTGTATTTTCTCTCCTCCTGATATTTTTTCCTATCGCAACACTACACAGACTGCACCAGTCTCAACGCCCACAGTACAACATCACACACACACATACAAAAACTGAGTTAAAGATTCTCCATTCAGTGTTACATCTAAAAGAACAACAAGAGTTAGCCAGTGAGACAGATTAGGAAGATGACACCAACACAGAAAGGTGCACTCACACACACACACACATACAAAATGTTAGTCCAACGATTAAAAACGACAACTCAGAGGTAAAAACTTCTGGCACAACATGGAGAAAAAAAGGGAGATAAATGTTACCGCGAATTATTGTTCTTGAGAGACTGCAGGCTACTGTGCAAGAGAAACAGACATGGCACTCTTGCGTCAAACAAACATCCCTGGTAAAGTCAACATTTCTTCAATCAGCACAAAGGCATCCTGGAAATTCCTTTTTTACATATTTCTGTCAACACAGGCTGTACTCAGTATTCGTTCATTACATGTAATGATCTCTACAAACACTACAACAAAGTAAAAGCTTCACAGTAGTTTAAACACAAGTGTTGAAGTCTGAAATTCTGTAACAGATTTGTGTCTAGCAAATGTATGAGTGTGTGTGTGTGAGTGCTTATGGACATGTGTGTCAGCTAAAACATAAATGTAACTGTATGGTATTGTTTCACAACAGCTTTGTAACAATGTCAGACACTTACATTGATAATTTCTAATCCCAATTTCTGGTTTTATAATGCCACTGTCTTATAATTTGTGTACAACCTTTCGTTTTGTCTACAAATGCCTCCAGCCAGTATTACACACACTTGTGTTATACACCATCATAACACATGCCATGTCTCAAAGACAATGAGAATTCAAAACAGTTTTAATAAAACAACCAGAACCATTTTAATACCAGCAGAAATCATGCTTTGAGTAAAACCATAACAGCAAACAGGTAACGCCATACAGCCGAATGCACTGTTCTATGCTGTAGTTAAAACTGTTTGTTTCCTGCAATTAATGCTAGCTAAATTGTTCAACACTATAGTTATTAACACTACACTGTGCTGTACTAAACTTTCATCAAGATGCATGGCACGCTTTCACTCAACGCAAGTCAAGGAGACATGCCAGTTACAGACAGTTTTCTTCACATGATGGTTCGGTGAATAACTGACAGGCCATACAGGAAACCATGACGACAATACACGGTACATGTGACAGGGGAGTGAGGCCCGTTCCCTCATGCTTGTCTCAAAGCCATGGAGGTGAAACCCTGAACACACTTCACTTACTTGGGCATCTGGCGACTGGCGCTGGAGTTGGGGCGGTCTCCACACAGCATCAGATAGTACTGCACAGGGACAAGACACACGTCACACAGTGAGGGCCAGTGTGTCAGCGTCATACTATGCAACTTTTCTTTAATTCTGTTTAACGGCTTACAAAAAAAAAAGAATTTTTACTGTTGTCAAAGAATGAAGACCAGTGTGTTAGCGTCATTCTAAGCAACTTTTCTCTGTTTTGTTTTTAAAAAGTAACGGTAAAGGTGTCCCGTGACCTGTGTGGTCATAGGGGAGCGAGGTATCAGACAACTCACTTCTCTAGGGGCCAGCATATTGAGGGCGGCGCCCATCTCCTCTCCCTCGCTGCTTTACCTTCCCTGACCCTATAGAGGGCAGGTGCCCTTTTTCATCTGGGTGAACTGGGGGACTGTACTGAAGCCAAGGCGCACAAACGGTCACCCATCCAACTGGTAACCATGCTCGATGCTGCTTAACATTAGCTGGGGGAAAGTGGGTGCTCTGACCACTGAGCTGTCCCGTTTGTTTTACAGCTAATGAAATATAAATTTTTGCTTTTGTCACAGAAGGAAGGCCAGTGTGTTAGGGTCATTCTAAGCAACTTTTCTCTGTTTTTGTTTTACGGCTAATGCAATATGAATTTTTACTGATTGTACTTTATAAAAATTCTTTTTATTTGGCTTGTAACACAGGTGGAGCTTTTGGCAAAGAGATTCTAACTCAGCAGAGGCAGAGAAAAAGATGGCAAACATTTGCGGCATTGCGTGAAGTTCCTACCAACAACAGCAGCATTGGGGACAGTTGAGTTTGGGGAGAGGGGGGCATTATATTTTTCATAATGTGACAGTGTGATATTATATCTTAAAGGGCAGGAAATCAAACTTTTGTAAACCCAAATTTTGTAATGCATTTTAAAGTATTCTTTAACAAATATGTCTTTTACATAATCCAACATGTTGCCCAAAGATACACCAATGACCTGCTTTCAGCATAATTTCAACACTTCTAATGATCATTCATCATCCTTTTTCCAAATTCAAATGTTATCAATATCCCCAAAGTTGGAATGCATTTAACTCAACGGTGGGGAAAAACAGTCACAGACACAAAATCTCACCGTTGGTGAACCTGTGAACTCTCTTCAAGAAACAGGGACAAGGAAAAGAACGAGAACAAAATATACTACCAGTGCTATATGGGAGGATGGAACAGCCCAGTGGTTAGGCCACCATACTCATATGACAGCAGCTAAAGGCACAGGTTCGAATGACAGACAACAACAGTTACTGTCTGAGCATTTGAAGAAGAAGAAGAAGAAGAAGAAGCAGAAGC
>CM054135.1:8444290-8452476 GCA_028751875.1 Rapana venosa
AAACACCACAGTACACACACATACACACATGCACGCACGCACAGTGACACACACACACACACACACACACACAGACACCACACCACCACACACACCTACACACACACACACACACACACCATACACACACACACTCACACACACACATACACACACACACAACACAACACACATACACACACACACACTCACACACACTCACACACACACCACACACACACATACACAACACAACACACACACACACACATACACACACACACACAGTACACACACACACTCACAACACACACACACACCCAAAACACACTACACACACACACACACAACACACATACACAACATACACACACACACACTCACACACACACCCACACACACACAGTGCACAATACACACACACACAACAACACACACAGTGACACACACACACACACACAACACACACCACGCGTCGCACACACACACACACATGACACACACACACACAGTACACACACACAACACACACACACACAAACCTTGGTCACTACAGCTGGACATTTCCACGTGCACAATTAATACAGCAAGATTTTTTTTTTTAATTAAATCTTTAAATGTTTTTTTTTAAAAAACTTAATTGGTCTGACAAGCTTCTGGACAATACACATCCCAGAACTCTCCCCAAAAGTCTTTCGGATGAGACTATAAACCGAGGCCCCGTGTCTGAACGCACGCAGAACATCTTGCGCACACGTTAAATCCTGTTCCGCTTTTCGTAAGAGTAGGCCATTGTGTGCCGGTGGGAACGGATGACAAAATTTACAAAATCGCATACACACGGGGACTGGATGTAAAAAAAGCACATAAGTGCTTATTCCATTATCCTCGATATAAAAGAATAAAAGAAAGAAAAGAAAAAAGAACACAGAAAAAGTCTGAAAATAAAACAAAGCTCAAGAATTAGGACGCAAAGCTTCCCCGTGGGGATGCCGGAAGCCTGTCAGTATAAATAGCATCCCTCACCTTCTGGAAATTCTGTGCCAGAAATTCTCTCTGTTCTATCCCTCTGTTTGTTTCTGCCTTGTTCCTTTTCTGCCTGTCACCTCCTTCGTGTCTGTTTTCTGCCTTTTTGGTCCATTCTTCTGCCTTTTTCTCCAAAAAGACTTAAAATATAACAATTCACTCTAAGGCCAAAGTCAGATATGCTGGGCCTGACTTGTCAGGCACTTAATGGCAGCAAAATGCTCACATGACAAACAACAAGAGTTGCTGCCTAAGCATTTAATGAAAAAGAAGAAGAAGAAGAAGAAGAAGCAGAAGCAGAAGCAGAAGAAGAAGCAGAAGAAGAAGAAGAAGCAGAAAGAAGAAGGAAGCAGAAGAAGAAGAAGAAGAAGAAGGAGAAGGAGAAGAAAGAGAAGGAGAAGAAGAAGGAGAAAGAAGAAGAAGAAGAAGAAGAAGAAAAGAAGAAGAAGAAGAAGAAGAATGAAGAAGAAGAAGAAGCAGAAGCAGAAGAAAGAAGAAAGAAGAAGAAGAAGCAGAAGCAGAAGCAGAAGAAGAAGCAGAAGCAGAAGAAGCAGAAGCAGCCACTAAAAGAGAAGAGACAGGCATGCTGACTGACCGACTGGTTGGTGACCTGGCCCTGCAGGAAGTGACCCAGAAACTGCACCCTGGGAGACGGGGGATCTGTGGCCGCAGGGGGCTGAAAATACACACACAAATGCATACCGGCAGGTACACATGCATGCGTGCACATGGTCATGCATGTACATGCGCGCGCACACACACACACTAAGTATAAACAAACCAGCTAATCAACCAAAAACCACAAAAGTCAAATGATAAGACTATGACATTTCTCAAAATCTCACAAAAGTTGAGGCAGTATTAACCTTTTTGCAACTAATCCATCCAAAAAAAAATGTAGAAAGCAACAAAAATGCAAATATTAACTAAACAACAACAACAAAACTGAAGAAGGCAGCAAACCTAACCATAATTACCTGATACACCAATAACAATATAAGGGAGGTCCTTATGACATTTTTTCTTGCTTATGAGTCACTGTTGAAAAAAAATCTATCTTCTTCATATCAAATAAAGCTATATGAATAAACAGAGGAGAGCACATCACAACAGTATTTCTTCCATACTTACAGGAGTATTGTCAAGGAAGATTAACAACAGGTTGTTCACCATATCCTGAAACAAAAAAATGTATTGCCATTTCAAGCTAACAAAAACATACAGTGTTTAAAAAAAGTTTGAATACACAACAACAAACATTGTAATAAGGCCACCACAATCTACTCTCTACCTCATTTACAAAACACACACCCTTACATTCCCAAATATACAAACACACATGTACAGTAACATGCATAAGCATGCACACAGCCACTCACAAACTCTCTTACCCACTCCCTATCACCCCCACACACACACGCGTATACACACACACACATAATAGAGATATACATACATACATACATGCATCTACATACATTAACACAGAACCATGTCCACACAAAATCAAAAGCAACACTCCTCTTGCTTCAACACAAACACATCACACAATCCCCTCTAACCACTTTTTTTCCATTCTTAGGCTACAGCTCCGAGGTTTGAGATTTTGTGTATGTGACCATTTTTGTCCACCATGAAGGTAGCTGCATTCCGACTTTGGGGTGTATGCTGGGTATGATCGTGTTTCTGTAACCCTCTGAACGCTGACATGAATTATGCGATATTTAACATGCCAATTTGATTTTCTGCATGTGTACATACACGAAGGGGATGACGGCACCGATAGGCCTGCACTTGAAGTAAAAATCCCCACCCTGAATTCACCAAACACTGCTGAGATTCGAACCCACGACTTCATGACTTATGGGAATGAAGTCGAACGGTCTTAACCACTCGAATATGGTGTCTGTTGGGTAACATTTGATAATTCACATACACAAGACACTTGTCACCCCACCAAAAGCCCAGAACTCACAGGATTGGCAATGGCGTCCATGGCAGGAAGGAGGACAGAGCCACAGATAATTTCTCGCACCAAGGCACAGGTACTCCTGTTGAGAAAAACTAACATGAATTGGCTGTGTGTGTGTGTGTGTGTGTGTGTGCGTGCGTGCGGCATGTGTGTGTGCGTGTATGTGTGAGTGAACTAAATGACAACATCAATAGTTTTGGATTTCCATGTGACAAGATTTCAATATGACTTTTGCCAATTCCCAAATATGCGAGCAATACCTAAATCAGTAAATGAATAAAATGCCTGATTTTATCTTTTTTTGTTTGTTTGTTTGTTTTTGTTTAATGTCCATTCACTACTTGGTTCACTTATCATATATATATATATATATATATATGCAACAGCAGCAGTAGACCAGCTTGTCACAGTGCATCATTAGTCATGCAAAAGTTAACAGTGTTTGCATTTAAGTTGGAACAAAAAGTGATTTTGTGCTGATGGTCAACTCAAAAAGTAAAGACTGGAGAACAACATACAGAGAGTATTTTTTTAAAAACCCCATCTTTCTTAAACTACAAAGCAAAATTTTACTGGAAAAAAAAATGTCTTTCTTCCCCAAACCATCCAAATCTGAACACTCATGGGGAGAACATCTACCTGGAGTTGAGAGCCTGAGGTCGCAGTATGTAGGGGAAGAGGCTTTCCGTCAAACGTCGCAGGTACTCCACCTCTGCCTTGCGACTCCACATGGCGCAGTGAACGTTGGACCCCAGGTAATCCAGCGTGGCTTGCTGTAAGTCACTGTCGTGAGGCACCGCTGAAAATCCCAGTCAGTGTGTGTGTGTGTGTGAGAGAGAGAATTATGACAGTGAAAATGTTGTTTAAAGACAACACTGGGTTGGCTAAGCTTAACCTTTTCCCTACGAGTAACCTGCTATAGGGTAACCAGCCATCTTCTAACCCTTCCCTCCATATCACCCACTACTGGGTTACAGTAGCATACAAATGTGCACAGTGCACGTGTACTGGGAAAGAGGGATTCTCTCCCTTAACGTAGGGATAGTGTTAAACACATTCATTGCTAAAATAAATAAATAAATAAATACAAACATTTATTGCATAACACAACAACACATGATTTGAACAGCATGCTCAGAGTTTATACCCTAACTCAGTCAAGCAGAGTAAGCACAAAATCATTCCTGAATGATTATGATAATGTTTTTAATTACAAAGAAAATTATGTTAATGACTGAACACACACACACACATACTTAACACCCACACTACACCCACACCCATCCACACCCCACACACATACACACACACTACACCCTCACACACACACACACGCATGTACACATGCGCGTGCACACACACATATTTTCTTTCCTTACCAATTTGTTTACTTGTGTCTATAAGCCTTCCATGGCAATGAACAATGTTCTGTTCTGTTCTGTTCACACACACTACATCCACACACATTCACTATCTCTTTTAACCTTTATTTTTAACACCACTAAAAACTCAAAAGAGCTTTCTCCATGTAACTGTACTTACAATCTCTGTTGGCCTGGACGATGGCATCGACATGCTGGAGAGCTGCTTTGGCCAGTTTGTGGATCACCAAATGGGGAACATCCACCTGAACACACACACACACACACACACACACTAAACGTGTAGAAACAGCAGATCATCTCTTTGATTTTTCAATGGAGTGGCTTTCTCACATAAACTTAATCAGTATTTGCTTACAGAACACTGAGAAAGCAACAACAACAACAACAAATAAGGATCCCATTTCTATCTGGATGATCACTATTCATGAAAGACCAAACTAGACAACTATCTGACACACACACCCTTCAGTTGGAGTACGGATGCCTATATGGTGATGTACTTGGAAATAACCATACATACTTCTTCTTCTTCGTTGTCAAACACTCAGACACCAACTATTGTTGTCTGTTGTATGAGCAAAAATGTGTCATGCTGCTGTTAAGCACCTGACAAGTCAGGCCCAGCACATCCAACTTCGGCATGAGAGAGAACTGTTATCTTTTAAGTCTTTCTGAAAAAAAGGCAGGAGAATGGACCAAGAAGGTAGAAAATAGACAAGGAGGTGACAGGAAAAAAGGAACAAGCCAGAAACAAAGAGAGTAATAGAAGTGAGGAAATTCCTAGCACAGAATTTCCAGAAGGTGGGGATGCTATTTATACTGACAGGTCCCCTGGCAACCCCACAGGGGAACCATGCATACAATCTTAGGTGTACTTATGGTTTTGTAGTAATTCCCAGGTGTGAGGAGTGAGACAGAGTGCATATGCTGAGTGATTTTGGACAGTCGAGGAGGGAAAAATGGATAAGTACAGGTTGAGGGATAGGCATGGGAGGAATATACAATGGGTGAAAATTGTAAAGTTGAGTGTGTGTGTGTGCATGTGTGTGTGTGTGTGTGCGTGTGTGTGTGTATTGTGTCCATGTGTTTATGAGCGTGTATGCCTGCATGGATTTGTGTATCTGTGAGTCCACATCTGTCTGTATGTCTGTGTGTGAGACATACATGGGCACAGCATGAAGTAAATTATCAGACGACTTTTGCTATGCAAGGTGCATTGAGCTAACCATGCAGGGGACAGAGTGACCAGTAAGTACTTGCTACCCATCATCATGAACACATGTACACACTGCATCACAAACCTTCCTCATGCGTCGAAACAGGACAGAGGCCAAAAACCGGATGTCTGTCTTCAACTCGTCCAAAAACTCTTCATCAAGACTGAGATCTCTGGAAGAGAAAAGATATAACTTGACATACACATAATGTCAACTCTCTAAAACGCATAACAGTACCAAGAAAACAAACACACACACAAAAACAAAACAAAAAAATGATTATTTGGAAGAGCATCACACCACACACACACAAAGAGTCTATCACACACACACACACACAAAATTTTTACACAAACACACACACACAGAGGCACACACACACACCACTTTTACACACACACACACACACACACACACACACACACACACACACCAGCCAGTATGCACATATTGCCCAGTGACTACAGAAGAGGGAAAACTTACTTGTACCAGGTATAAACATACTCCTTCAGTACCAAGTTGATGAACTGGAAAAGAAAAAAAAAGAGAGAGAGAATTAGAAAAAATGATGTCATCATTTTATAAGTATACTAATTTTTTAAAAAATTACACAATCACCTTTTTTGCATGTTAAAGCTGACATTCATGTTTAATGTAACATTTTCTTTTGTATGGAAATACAGAAACAAAATGTTCCTTTCTTGACATAAATTACTTCCCATTTCATCCTTGATTTGTAATTCCTGTACTTGGGCAGATTATCACCAAACGACTTTTTAAAAAAATGGTTAAAACATTACAATGTTGCTTAAATATTACAGAATTTTTGCCCGTAAGATATACTTCCAACCAAACAACACACAAAATATCTACACAATATTTGCTTTCATTTTCTCTGCCCACAAACACATACATAATTTATGCACTGTATGGTGACATAAATATACTCACATGAACTCTTACACACACACTCTCTCTCTCTCTCACTCTCTTTCACTCTCACACACATACACATCCAGTTCTGACATACAACAACAACAACAAAACAAGTCAGTCAAACTAAAGGCACCTCTTCCAAAGCCTCATCCACTTTCTGATGGATCTCCAGATTGGTCCATGGCTGGAATGCCAAGATGTTCAGCTCTGGCCTGCAAGCACATGACACAGCAACTGATGATGATGATGCTGCTATACATTACAATCATGCCTCACAGTCTGTCAAGCTGAAGTGAAGGGGACAGTAAAATGTTAAAGAGAGAGAAAGAGAGAGAGCGAGAGGGCTTGACAGAGAGAGAGAGAGTCAGACAGAACGAGAGAGAGAGAGAGAGACAGAGAGGAGAGACAGAGACAGAGAGGAGAGAGAGAAAAAGAGACAGACAGTCAGAGAGACACACAGAGACAGAAACAGAGGAACAGAGGCACAGATACAGACAGCAGAATTTTTGTTCTTTTAAAGAGATCTCCTTTTCTCATTCACTTAACACCATCAGACATGTCTGGGAAAAGTAATGGCATGCCCTTTCCAGCTCCTCTCATGGGCTGTACAGTATAGCTTGGTTTGCAGGGTTATCTCCGTCAGCCACACAATCTTCCTCAGGTCGCTGTATAGCATGCATCTTTGAACGATGTGTTTGCCAGTCTGGTTTTCTTTGCCACAAGCACACAAGGGAGAAGGAACAAGTTTCAGCTTTGTAGAATGTGGTGATTTAGCCTGTTGTTCCCAGTTTGGAGTCTTAGAATGATGACCTGTTCTTCTCTTCTGTGATGATGCTAGTAGTCCTTCTCTACTCTGGGTAAGGCCATTGACTTAATGATTTTTTTTCTTTTCAAAGATGGTTTGGCTGTTTTGCACTGTTCTTTCTGTGTACCCTGTTTTGCAAGTTCATCAGCCTAATTCGTTTCCAAGTATACCTCAGTGGGCAGGGATCACTGCAGTGATACACATTTGTTGTGTATAAGAAAACCAAAAAAAAGAGATGAGAGAGGAAAGAGAAAAGACAGAAGATAACTACACATCAAAGCAGGATCAGCTGATAGTCTGATCAATGGGAAGAGTCTGATACAGCTAAATATACCAGATTTTTTTGTTATAAAAAGACATAATACAGGAGTAAAAAAGAAAATAATAATAAAAAAAGCTTTCTTGACAGACTGCTCTTTCAAAACCTTGTGGAGTTGTTAGGATAGTCTCCTGAAGTTATTGGCAGTGTAGCATTGGAATCTGATGGAGCCCATCCATCTCTACACAGCAAGGTGCATGCTGGGTTTGTTGGTGTCAGTCTGTCATCCATGCCATCAGCCATAGCTCGCTCACTCTTCTTTGGGTGAGACTATAAACCAAGGTCCCATGTGCCAACACATGCAGAACATCCTGCGCACATGTGAAAACCTATTCTACGTATTGGAAGAGTAGGCCATTATGTGCCAGTGGGAATGGATGAGATCAAATTTACAAAACCATATACATATCGGGACTGGATGTAAAAATGCACATAAGAACTTATTCCATTATCCTCTTTTTTTTCTAAGAGGAAAAAAAGGTGGGTGAGGTTTTGACATGCGTGCAAGATGTTCATCATGTGTTCGCACACAGGACTTTGGGTTATG
>CM054135.1:8452976-8467976 GCA_028751875.1 Rapana venosa
TTTGTGTGTATGCCTGTGTGTCTGTCTTGTCTTTGTCGCTGTCTGTCTGTCTGTCTATCTTGTCTTGTCTTGACTCATTCTCTGTCTCACACACACACACGCACACGCACGCGCGCGCACACACACACACACACACACACACATCCTTCCGATGAGACTATTTACCGAGGCCCCGTGTGCGAACACACGCAGAACATCTTGCGCACACGTTAAATCCTGTTCCGCTTTTCGAAAGAATAGGCCATTGTGTGCCGGTGGGAACAGATGACAAAATTTACAAAACCGCATACACACGGGGACCGGATGTAAAAAAGCTCATGAGTGCTTATTCCATTATCCTCGATATGAAAGAATAAATAAATAACATAAATTTTAAACACACCACACACACACACACACACACACACACACACACACACACACACACACACACACATTGAAGACGAAAAACATTATAGCACATCCTGCCAAATACTGAGTTAATGCTTGAGATAACGTTATGTTTATTTTATTCAGTGTTCAGTAGATGCCTTTTAATTCTGTTCATCCTGTTTGTTAATAGGCATTTATTTGTATACATTTGATTTGTTTGTTTTGTCGTCCAAATCACGTAATGTGCATGGACGTTAATTCAAGGACTACTACACAATGAATATGATAGCAGCAGATGTGAAACGTACAGTCTGATTACTCCATGGCAGTGCCTTCCTTCACATTTAAAAATAAAAATGAAAAGGTATTTGAAAAGAATATTAACAATACTTGGTATCTCAGAATTGAAAATGCATCATTTCTACTATACACATGTAAACAAACGAAAGAGATTTGATTTGTCCTCTTTGTAATAGTTCTACTGAAGTAGAAATACATTTTCTATTTACTTTGTTCGCAACTTATGAAATTAAGAGAGCAGTTTATACCTTAAAAGTTCCTACGTCAACCATGTCTCCTTAGGTTACCACCCATGTTTATTATGTCTAAATTAATACCCCAAAAATTTAGCCCTTTTTTTTTTATCTACATCAAGCATTTAAACTGCGTGACACCGTTATCAATTCTTGATACACTGTCTTGTTCGCAAAGCTTGCACACACGCACAAAATCATGTCTACATAAATATGCGTCTGTTTTCTTTGACTGATAACACACGTATGGTTTTAAACAAGATCATAGTTTTATACAGCTGTTCAATAATGCCATTGTGTCTAAAGAACAAGAGCGGTTCTGCACTGCTATGTTGTACAGTTTAGTAGGCATCTGTTAGTCTCGTAGTAAGACTATGGAGTTGCGCTGTAGGTGTTTTAAAACTCCAGAGCGCAACCCAGCCCGGCAGTGTAATGCCCCCAGGGCAAGCTGTTACCCCGCAGCCACCCCCCCCCCCACCCCCCCCCCCTCTCTCCACGTCGCTGGAAATGGTCCATTGGAAAGGCAATCGCCGATACACATGGTTCCAGTGCCGTCGCAGGTGTTGCTGCCAGAACGATGTTGTATACAGCTCTTAAGATCATAAGATAGGCCCTAGGTGTCGCTTTTCTTATATTGTACAATAATGCCAGTGTGTCTGATGTCACCAAAGAACAAGTGCAGTTCTACGCTGCTGTATTTTACAATAATGCCTGTATGTCTGATGTCACCAAAGAACTAGTGCAGTTCTACTCTGCTGTATTGTTGAATATTGCCAGTGTGTCTGATGTCAGCAAAGAACAAGTGTACTTCTACTCTGCTGTATTGTTGAATATTGCCAGTATGTCTGATGTCACCAAAGAACTAGTGTTGTGTCCAGCCATCAGATAGTAGTTCGGTCCGTAGGAAGATCTGCCGACACCCGTTCAAAAAAAAGAAAGCTACGTTGAGACGACCACGTTACCAGAACCAACGGTCTCACTAGAAATCATTGGCCCAGGCCAAAAGCTGTGTCAGTTATTGAATTCCACTTTACAGCTTAGTCTTTAGTGATCGACTATGACTCTCTGACTAGGAGGCTTGACTCGCACAGTCCTTATGTGCTGCAGCCCTGGGGGCTGGTTGGCCTTTGGAGAGCAACTCCAACGCTGACTGACCTTATGCCCACTTGGCCGAGAGAGTGGGGATGTACTGTGGGCAAGGCATCTCCACTATTATCAAATTTCTGCCCAATTTCCAAAACAGCAGCTGCCTCCTCTGCTGTTTTGGAGGTCATCGTCGGACACGACGGACAAACATACATACAGTTATTGCTGTCAGCTAATTGCCAAGGCCTACACTAGAATCTTGTTATGTCGTAAAATGTTGTGTTAAGATTGCCTTCAGCCATGACAAGCTCTTAACATAACAACCTGCACTCTCCTTTGTTAAAGGAGAAACAATCCTCGGAAGTCGGAGTATGGCTGCCTATGTGGCGAGGTACTTGAAAAGAGTCACACACGCAAACTTCTCATCCGTTGTACTTCCTATCTCACAGTGATTCCCAGGTGGGATGAGTGAGTCAGAGTGCATGTTCTGGGTGACCCCCAAGGTGTAAAGCTGGGGAACGCACAACAACAACAACAACAACAACAACAACAACATATCTTCTGCAAAGAACTGTTAAGGGAGATAGAAGAAAAGATTGACAAAAATAAACGGTGGATGGAAAGTATTACATAAAACCGATAGAGAAACCACTTATAAAGACCCAGTATTTGGCATTCAACGGAATAAATGGAGGAAGTTAATAAACACACACACACACAATTTTATTGCTATTTAGCGATCAAGCCATATAGCGCTGCGGCGCGACGATATCGAACGTGACGCGATTACAATGACATGGAAACCATGGCAGTAGTGGTATGTACATCAAGATTCGATACATTATTGTCTGTGTCTCAAGTGTCCCAATTTTCAAACCAGCCTTTCCTTTTCCAGTCTACAGCCAGCGAAGTCAGCCCATGTAAGATGAAGTCAGCCCATGTAAGACTGGATCAGGTCCCGAAGATGATGTAACTCCTGCTCAGCACTCGCCACCACTGTCGCTGTGTGTTGTTGTGTTAGTACACTGTTTCCCTTTACGAAGTCTGGCAAGCCTGACACGTTCTTCTGGCAACATGTTTTTCTCTTCTTGCTGGATGTACCAGAACACACACTTAGATTCCTCGCCAGGATCTCCATTCCAAGAGTATTCCAGGGTGATGTCATCTGATTCACAATCACACATGTTTTGATCATCGAACTATGTACCACCACCTTTCGAAACCGTGTGTTTCTCTTGCTGTCCTTAATCTACGCTGCACACGTTTGTCAGTTAGAGTAGACACATACTGTTTCACAATACCAGTATGAGAGTCATCCACTGTGCAGCCAACTGTCAGCTCTTCCTGCACATCAGACGCCTCAGAAGACACACCGATCTTACTGTCTGTTGCTGGTTCACACGGCAAATCAAGAGAATCTAGTGTGGCTGGGACATTCACTGCACTGTCAACACACAGCTCTGTGTACACGCTGGCTTGTTTTGATTCGGCATCCACTCTCTCACGATGCAGGGAGTCACTGTCAGACAACCCGGCTCTTCCAAAACACTGTCCTTGTCACACTGACGACTTGCCTGTCTTTCTTGATTTGTTTACTTCTTTGGACGTCACGACGGATTTGGGAAGGGCACTTCTTGCGAAAATACTGAACTCGCGAATTACGATTCAGCACTGGGTCCGCCATTTCTGTTGACACTGACTTGTCAACTGGCTTCATTCGCAAGACGAGCACAACACTGCCGCTCTCCCCCGCGACTTTCCAGCTCGATAGGACGTTGTCGATCAGCAGGGCGTTTAAAGTTGTTACTACAGTTGCTGGAAGGCCAGTAACTGACATTTTGAAGCTTAAATGCAAAAATTTGCAGCAGCTTACTAACAGCACGCCCTTTTAGTTCTCCAAGTTAATAAACAGCTCTACAGCGAGGCGCTCAAATGACAACCTCACTATGAAGTTAAGGGAGAAGAAGAAGAAGAAGAAGAAGAGAAGAAGAAGAAGAAGAAAACAAGAACAAGAACAAGAACAAGAAGAACAAGAACAAGAAGAAGAAGGAGGAGGAGGAGGAGAAGAAGAACAAGAACAACAAGAACAGCAAGAACAAGAACAACAAAACAAGAAGAACAAGAACAAGAAGAACAAGAACAAGAAGAACAAGAAGAACACGAAGAACAAGAACAAGAAGAAAACACATGATTATGCTCAACAGAAGAATCGGGAGAAAAAGTATTGGAAAGGAGACTGGAGAGGGGCCGTTGGGGAGAAAATATGAATGAAAGACTAAACTCTCATCGACTATTTTTCATATTTTATCTCTTTCTACGGCTAGAGCTCCGAGGTTCACCAATGGGTGAGATTTTTGCGTGTGCATCTATTTCTTTCTCCCACCGTTTAGGTAGCCGCATTCCGACTCCAGGGATGTTTAATCATTTAAAACTGATAGAAACATATATATATATATATATATATATATATATATATATATATATATATATATATATATGTATATATATATATATGTATATATATCATTATTATCTTCTTCTTCTTGTTGTGTGTGTGTGTGTGTGTGTTGTTCAGATGCGTG
Source organism: Rapana venosa (assembly GCA_028751875.1). Lineage (NCBI taxonomy): Eukaryota > Metazoa > Mollusca > Gastropoda > Neogastropoda > Muricidae > Rapana > Rapana venosa. Next base: position 8,457,550 of record CM054135.1, read on the forward strand.
AAAGTATCAAAAGAAATAAAGATAGAAAGTAGGCCCTAAAGACTTTGTTTTCCATCCTAGAAGATGTTTAAACAGGAGACGACTATAACGAAGGGTGTAGGAGGGGGGGGGGAGGGGGTGGCCACATCTCTGTCTGCACATTAGTCCCGACTCTAGCTCTTCTGTTGAATTAAAAGCAAACAAACAAACATCGTCAGCAGCAACAACAACAACAACAGCATCATTATCATCACCAACAACAGTAACAACAAGCAGCTGCAGCAAGCAGAAACAGCAACAGCAACAGCAACAACAAACAACAACAAAGAAAAAAAGACCCAATTATGCCTTGTTTGAGAACGGGACACCTCACCAAACAACACGCCGTTGCCCTCCAGCAGTGAGTGCATCAACAAATGGGGTGATTCTAGAACGGAATGGTTCTCTTTCTCCTCAACCAAAAAAAAGAGCAAATCCGCCATTATGTGCAATATCCAAAGCAACAAAAAGACCCGGGGTTTTCTCAAATTCGCTTTGTTTTTTCGTTCCTCGGCTAGAGCTCCTAGGTTCACACGCACATTCTCTCCTATGAACCTCCAATCCTGAAGGCTTTGACACCAACTCATCCACAGGCATTGGACACTGAAATTAAGGTTACCATGAGACCAAGGCAACTGGAATCACTGAATCAGTAATGCCTTTCATTATCTGATGATCACCGACGATGAGAATGTCGTAATCATATGTTATGGAAATGCACAAGCTTTGAGACCTTTTTTGATAGGACTGTGCTCTACACTTCATATCATGGGGGACGGGATAGCCTAGTGGTTAGAACATTGCGCTCGCAATCTGACGACCGGGTTCGATTCCCGTTCAAGGGGATATTTTCCCCTGGAGTTAACATCAGTGCAGACTCCACTCTCCCCAAAAGTCCTTCGGATGAGACTATAAACCGAGGTCCCGTGTGCGAACGCACGCAGAATATCTTGCGCACACGTTAATCCTGTTCCTATTTCGTTAGAGTAGGCCATTGTGTGCCGGTGGGAAAGATGACAGAATTCACAAATCCGCATTACGCACGGGGACTGGATTAAAAAAGCACTTAAGTGCTTATTCCATTATCCTCGATATAAAAGAATAACAAATGTATATATATAAGATATCCTAACATCGACCAGGCCCGAGAGATACAGACACGTGCAGTGTTAGGTCAAGAAATTTGAGCAACACTGTCAAAATCGCATCTGTAAAGTGGATGATGCTCGACTGTGTGGTCCCAGTCTTCCCAAATGAGCCCGCAGCAACTTCACTCTGGGTAGGAGCCAACTGCAGTCTTTAAAAAAACGCTATGGCTTTTATGGGATTCGAATCCTTGATCATCTAGTCAGTATTCAAGGCTGTTAACCACTACACCCATGGAGACTGCTGTTTGTTTGCTTATTGCTTGTTTGTTATGGAGAAAATCACAGCTAGGACAAGAAAAGGGAAACATTGAACAGTAAGTGGGCTGGCAGCAGGGCAGGAATACAGCCTGTTATCTTGCCTTTCAGACAGACAAAACATGCCCTTCCATTTCTGCCACTTGTGCCTCTGTGTGCCTGTGTGTGCCTGTGCCTGTGTGTGTGGAATGGAAACATTAGGGCAGTAAGGATACAGCCCCCAGACCGCCACTGAAATGTGTTAGGAGTGTGGGACATGATGACTGACTACTGTTGCAACACGCTATGCCCAGTGGCCATGTGTGGCCTTTGTGGGTTTTTTAAAATTCTTTTATATTGAGGATAATGGAATAAACACTTAAGTGCTTTTTTACATCCAGTCCCCATGTGTATGCGGTTTTGTAAATTCTGTCATCTGTTACCACCCGCACACAATGGCCTACTCTTACGAAAAGCGGAACAGGATTTAACGTGTGCGCAAGATGTTCTGCATGCATTGGAACATGAGGCCTTGGTTTATAGTCTCATCCGAAAGACTTAAAGGTATCATTGGCAATACACTATGCCCAGTGGCCATGTGTCAACTGTATCATTGGCAACACACTATGCCTAGTGGCCATGTGTCAACTGTATCATTGGCAACACACTATGCCTAGTGGCCATGTGTCAACTGTATCAGCGGCAACACACTATGCCTAGTGGCCATGTGTCAACTGTATCATTGGCAACACACTATGCCCAGTGGCCATGTGTCAACTGTATCATTGGCAACACACTATGCCTAGTGGCCATGTGTCAACTGTATCATTGGCAACACACTATGCCTAGTGGCCATGTGTCAACTGTATCATTGGCAACACACTATGCCCAGTGTCCACGTGTCAACTGTATCATTGGCAACACACTATGCCCAGTGGCCATGTGTCAACTGTATCAGCGGCAACACACTATGCCCAGTGTCCACGTGTCAACTGTATCATTGGCAACACACTATGCCCAGTGGCCATGTGTTGTCTGCATCAGCTGCAACACGCTATGCTCTCTGGCCATGTGTGGTCTTCTTCTGTGAAAATCTAATGGTCTCAAAACCAATGCCCTGAGCGAAAGAACCCATTGTGTTTGTGTTGGAAAATGATGTAATCAAGTGTTTTTATAGTGTCTTATTCTTATTGTTTTTGTTGTTAGCATTATTATCAGTATCATTATCATCCCCTCCTCCTTCTCTTCTTCTTCTTCTTCTTCCTCCTCCTCCTCCTCCTCCACCACCTCCTGTTTAAGTGTTGGTGTGTTTGGAAGGTGGAAAGTTTTGGGGGGGTCTCTTTTTTGGCATGTTACTGATTGCTCTTACAAGGGCAGATTTTAAGTCTGGGCTCCACCTATTCTTGTGCATGAAGATAATTCATTCCCTACCCCCCCCCCCTCTCTCTCTCTCTCTCTCTCTCTCTCTTAAGGATAGCCCCTTCTCAGGGTAAGGGCCAGATGAGAAAAGAAGTATGTCAATACTTATCTGTAACCCTTGGGAATAAAGATTATCAGTCAATCTCTCTCTCTCTCTCTCTCTCTCTCTCTCTCTCTCTGTTCATGGCTGGCTGGCTGGCTAGACATGTGTGAATTGCTCTGCTTATTTAGGCAAAGTTTCCAGTGTTGTAGGCTGAAGTTCTTCACAAAATTTTGTGTACACCTTCATAACCCTCATGTGACTGCAAAGATATTAGTGTGGTACTTCTAGGTTGAAGGTATGGACCGTAATTAACAACTAACTCATTTATATGAAATTATGAAGGGGCTTTTACCCTGAAGTGTGTTTACCAAATTTACAGACACCAGCTACAGACCCGTGCCATCTGCACGTGCAGTGTGCGGCCACGTGAACTTTGTGCACTGATGAATAGCTTCCCTTGGTGTTTTGAACTGTGTGATATGACAACCTGCTAATTCCCTCCCCTGGTTCCCGGTCTGGGTTGTGTTGTTTTGACTGATGACATTTTTTTAAAAAATGCTCCCTGCATTTTCTCCCTGTTGTTTTAGGCAGTGATGGATGGCTCTTCGACAGTGGAGCACAAGCTGCAGCCTACACTGGACTACCTGCAAAAAACTGTTTCCTGCTCTGAAAAAGAAATTATTTCGTGGAGAAATGGTCTTTTCTATGGTTATATGTCCATTGCTGAAAATTCAATTGCAGTAGAAAAGCATGACTATGATTATGAAGATAATGTCATTTCTCTTCCCATGTGGATCCAGTCTCCCGTGCCTTCCCACCTTGCAAAGTCAGTGATACGTATTTTCCTCAGAGACTCCAAACAGGTTACATTATCATTGTACTTCACACGTCAAAACACAGGAACTTTACTGTGCCAAGGAATTGACTGCAAAAGATGGGATAAAAAGGAATGTGAATTTCTGAAAGACATTGTTACTAACTACTGTGTCAATGATGATGTTTGTGCTTTCAAAGATGCTTTGATTTCCGTACCTTTTACATTTCTGACTGAACATGGTAACAATATTGTATTAACTGCTCCTTTGTGTGATGATGAAAGTGTTTCCTCTCCTTATCCCCCCTCCATTCTCTGTGCACCCAATCAGTTGAATGATGAGGAAAGTATGTCAGATTACCTGGTTGACATTTCCAATGTGTCTCCTGCATCTAGTCCTAATAAAATAACACCAATAACATCAAGTGAGAATGAACATGTACACAATGAAGGTGTTCAAGTGTGTGCTCCAAATTGGAATGAAAGCCCTACTCCCACAGCCAGTGTCAATACAGTTCCAAAGAAAACCTTGAAAGCAACCCCCAAAGCAGTTAGAGGAACACTGTGCCCTTCAGAGCACATGCACAAGACTTTGTCTGATAAGCTGCAAAGTATTGAAACCATGCTTGAACTAATGCATACGAGTTACTCTGAACACGAAATTGACCTGTGGTCTAGACTAGAGGACTTTAAGGTTTCTATCAAAAATGAACTCAAACTTCATGTTGACCATAAGACTGAAGCCTTTCATTCTCTTGTCAGTGATGTTAAGAACATTATTTCTGATACAGACACAAAACTGAAAAATCTACTGAAAGAAAATCAGTCACTGAAATCTTGTTTGGGCACAGTTTCTTCTGAACTAAAGCAAATAAAGCAGAAATCATGCCCCAAGAAAACTGTGGCAATACAATGTGACATAACCACTGACAAAGTGCTGAAAAAACCTCTAACTGAAACAGACCAAGGGGTGCATAACACTACTGACTGTCCTTTGACACCTACACTTCCATACAACAAAGTAGGGGAAGAGGTATCAGACCGTTTGTATTCCTCACAGGCCGTAGGTGGTAAAGACTGTACAAAAGTGACTTATGAGACCGATGACCAGACCACTGAACAACCTGACTTACCAACTGACAATCGTTTCCACATTCTTTCCAGTCTTAATGAGGAACAAATTTCCTCGACAAGTAATACAAATACTGTATCTCCCAGAAAAGAAAAGACTGCACTGTCTAAAGCATCTGCTCCTCTGCAAGAATGTACACAGCAGATGAATGACCCAAAACAAGCACATGGACAAACACTAAGTAAATTGACTATTCCCTCTGACTGTTCATCTGTACTAATTGGTGACTCTATCATTAGATACATAGACCCTAAAAGACTCGAAACCCCAAGAGACTTGTTATTCAAAATATGTATACCTGGCTTGACTTTATCAAATACCCAAACTGGCTACGCACCCTATCAAAACATGAACAGGCAAAGACTGTCATTGTGCATGTAGGGCTTAATGACTGTCCAGGTGGACCTATTTCAACTGATGACTGGAAAAAGCTCATTACATTGTGCAAACAGTGCTTTCCATCAGCCTCTATTGCTGTCAGCTCCATCCTTCCTGCTCGTGGAAGGCACCAGCTGAATAACTCCATAGCCCCTTCCAATAGAAAACTGAAGACTGCCCTGCACTCAAATGCAGGTAGACTTAATTGACAATCACAACGTGTTTGTCACAGACAATGGTGCTCCACGACAGGCCTTGTACAAGGACGCGGTGCACCCTAGCTTTAGGGGAACAGCCCGCTTGGCTGTTAATTTCAAAAGATTCCTTCCACAGACTGTACCGTTTTACTCTGTTGACCAATCTGATTCTGCTAACCCATCCATAAATCAGCCATACATCCACCACAGTCATCCTGACTTAAAGATTAACATAAAAGATCGAGAAAGAACCATTCCTCCCGTCTTTAGAGCAGAACCAAGAGTTTTCGGTGGTTCCAGGAAACTGCATGCACCTCATGTGGTGTCATCATCTGACTTTCCCCCATTATCCACACGCAACAATAGGGTCCAGGGCGAAAGAAATCGTCCACATCAAAACTGCGTGTATGAACCAAGACCCACAGAGGCTCTGAAGATGTCTCAAGGGATGCGCCATCCCTTGAAGAAATTAGACAATCCCAGTCTAGTGGACACTCTAGACTCCCATTCCCCATTCCCACACAGCAACCCCCTCCTCAGTTTCCTTTCTCTGGTAGTATGGTCCCAGAGGGGTTTCATTCCAGAGTCCCAGCTTCCTACCCCTATCCCCCTTATGCTTTTCAAGGGTTTAACCTTCACCAGAGGCAAACCAGCTTCCCTTCAAGCTATGCTGGTTCAGGGTTTCATCCTCTACCTCAGGGCTGTGGCTCTGACTCACGGAACTGGCTTCCGTCCAGTACTACTGGTCATTGGATGCCACCGATGATGAGCATGGCTCCACAAATGGGGTCTCAACCTGACCAGCGAGTAGCCATGTACTGGTGAAGTGCAAAATTTAAGGGTTATAGTAATATTGTGGTGAATTATGTTTGTTGCCTATCTTATGTCAGTGAATTGTTTGCATACTAAGATTTTATTTTCCTAAACTTGTAACCATTTTTTAAATAAACTATGTCAGCAATATGACTTTCCCAGATTGGGGACAGCTGTTATATGTTCCAGGAAGTGACAGTTATTTGTGATTGCAGTGAAGGTTGTGGTTTGTGAAAACCTTCCTTCCTAAATCTGTGCTCAAATTTGATGAGTACTTGATTGGTACTATTTTTATAATTTTTCTCTCAATTTAAATTTGCATATTGCATCCATTTGTGTTTTGCAGTTGCATTTGTCAATTTCAGCTTTGTCCTTAATGTAAGTGTCTGAGTGAGCTAATTGCTGTTTGGTGTGCATGTCTGTGTAAAGAATATAGTATTTCCTAAATTGCTTTTGGTGAAATACCAAAAGTCGAACATCTATTTTCTTTGTGTTATTGTTCCACACTGAGGTGGGGCTGTGTTTGTCAGTTATCAATTGTTTTGAATTGCTTGATTTATTCCCTGTTTATCATTCATCAGTTGTTTTCAATTATTTGATTTAATCTAAGAGAACCTGGCAACATGGCAAATAATTTCATAAATCAAAAATGGTTAAACAAAATGGGATTCAAAGTGGGTTATCTGAACATCTGTCACTTATTAAACAAAGTATCCGACATAGGTCCTATTCTGTCAATTCAAATGACTGTTTTCATGCTTTTTGTTTTGCTGAATCGCGCTTATCAGATGTAGTTTCAGATAATATCGTATCAAACCCTATTTATACTACCATCAGAAGAGATGCCAAAAGCAAATTAGAAACTGGATTAATAGCATATGTTCATAAATCAGTTAATTTCAAGGAAATTGATAAATTTGAGAAACATGGCATTGAAAGTATCTGGCTTGAAATTTACTTGAAAGGAATAAAACCATTTTTAATAGGCTTTATATATAGAAATCCGGATGAACGTACCAGTTGGTTTGATCGCTTTGAAGCCGTGATGGACGATGTATCAAACCATTCAACAGAGATAATTTTGTTAGGAGATTTCAACATTGATTTATTTAAACCTCATGATAAGTGGAGGAGTGTGTTTGAATTATATCATTTGTCACAGCTGATTCAAACCCCAACACGAAAAACACTTCACTCTGAAACATTAATTGACCATGTCTATGTCTCCAATATGGATCATATAATAGAAACATCTGTTCCAACATTTGGCCTAAGTGATCATTATCCAATATGTCTAACGTGGTCTAAAAAAGGTACAAGGATACCTAGATGCAATCACAAGAATGTTTTCTCTGCGAAACTATAGTTGTTTGATGTGAAGGATTTCTTTCTGATCTATGTAACGCTAACTTTTTAAATGTTTATCAGTATACTGATCCAGATGAAGCACTTACTGCCTGGTATCAAACTTTTCTTCCTATATTTGACAAACACGCACCACTTAGAATTAATCGAGTTAAATTAAAAGATAAACCACCATGGCTTACTGCCGAAATTAATGCTGCCATTGCAGTACATGACAAATTGTTAAGAACAACAGGAAAAGATGCAGACTTTAAAAAGCAAAGAAATAAAATAACAGCTATGAAAAGAACTGCTCGTAAGAAATATTTTAGTGATCTGATCTCATCAAAAAAAGACACAAAATCTGTATGGAAAGCTATCAATCAGCTAGCTCATAAAACATCTACATCTACTCCTCTTTCTGTTAACTGTCTGTCTGCTGAAGATATAAACAAGCATTTTGCTACAGTAGGCGAAAAGGTAATTCTAGCTAACAATACAAAATTTAATGATCTGTCTGCACTTAAACACATTTGTGGATCCAGAAATGTACAATCTAAATTCAGTTTAATTTTATCACTGTTCATGAAGTATACAAAGAATTGTGTTCCCTAAAACACTCAAATACAAGGGCTTGGACAATCTAGACAGTAAAAATTTGAAGGTTTCAGCACCCATAATATCTGAGCATATCACATACATTTATAATCTTTCAATTGAAAAATGTCATTTTCCTCAAGCTTTTAGAGATTTCCAAAGTTTTGCCCTTTTCAAATTGGTGACCCAAAAGATCCCTCTAACTAAAACCAATATCAATCTGTCTTCATTGTCTAAGCCTCTTGAAAAGCATCTTAAGAATAACCTTCAGCTGTATTTTTACAAATCACAATCTGTTTCATCCTAGGCAAAGCGGATTTATGAAAAACCATTCTTGTCACACTCTGCTTACTAACCTAATAGAACAATGGCATGAAAATTATTAACAATGATCTTTTGTCTGGGGTAGTATTTGTTGATTTTGCTAAGGCTTTTGACACCATTGACCATGATCTTCTAATAAAAGAAACTTGTTTTGTAGGCTTATGTTCAGATTCAGTTAGACTTATAACCTCATTTCTTAAAAATAGACGGCAGGCAGTTCTTCAAGACTGTGCAATATCCTCCTTCATGCCAATAACATATGGTGTCCCCCAGGGATCAGTTCTTGGGCCAATTTTGTTTTCTATCTATATTAATGATCTTCCATTGAATATTTCATCTTCTTGTGAACTATTTGCAGATGATACGACTATTCATACTAAGGTAACAAAGCAAATGTTATATGTAATATTCTACAGAAAGATATAGATAAACTAACTTCTTGGGCTGATCTGAACCACATGGCTCTTCATCCTAAAAATCTAAGTTCATGATAGTCACAACGAGACAAAAAAGACAAAATATGAAGTCTATGTCAAGAAGTCTGAAAATTCATGATCAGATAGTAGAAGAGGTTAATAATCATAAATTACTTGGCCTTAATGTAGACAATAATCTTTCCTGGTCGAGCCATATTTCAATATTGTCAAAGAAATTATCCCAAAAGATATTTCAGCTCAATAGAATAAAGCATTTTCTTGATGAGCACACTCGAAAGTTGTTCTTTTATGGATACATACAACCAGATATTGATTATGCTTCAACATGTTGGGACCTGGCGAGTAAAAACTGCTTAAAACGGCTTGAGAGTATTTACAGACGCTCCATGAAATTAATACTCCTTAAATCATCTTTGCAAATGAAGATTACAAAAAAACTCAATATTTTACCATTAAATCAGAAATGCCATTTCAATAAAGTCGTATTCATGTACAAGATTATGAATAATCTTACGCCATCCTATCTGTATGATAAATTTGTATCAGAGTTATTCGAGGTAAAAGTATTCTATTTATTCCCGCCCCAGGATAGACTTATTCATGTCATCCTTGGTTTATTCAGGTAGTAAGCTATGGAACAATATCCCTGATTATCTTAAACAGAAGCCTAGTTTGTCTTCATTTAAGAAAGGATATCACAGACATCTTTTTGAAATGTTATGATTGGAATTTCATTTTTGTGTTTGAAATCCTTATCTCTAGTAGTCATTAGCACACAATTCATGTTTAATTATCTGTAGTAGTCATTAGCCACAATTCATGTTTAATGCGATTTCATTCTTCACGTCTCTTTGCTGTTGTTGTTTTGTTTTGTTTTTTGTCCTTTCCCTGTTGATCTATTTCTGTCCTCACATTGTCCATAACTCTGTAAGCCACTCCCCCCCCCTCCCCTCACTCTCTATATCCTTTGCTGTTTTGCCGCTGTCTGTATGTCCGTCTGCCTGTCTGTCTCTTTGTCTCTTTCTGTCTCTCTCTGTAATGTGGTTTCTGAGTCGGTGGTTGTGTGTGTGTGGTGGTGGTGGTGTTTTTTTGTTTGTTTGTTTATATATATATACTTGTTTGTCTGTGTTTGTTTGTTTGTTTGCTTTTCTTTCCTTCTCCATTGTCTCCCTTGTATGATATTCATCGTCATTGTATCTAGTTCTCATTTATAGTGTTTGATTTTAATAATCATTTTAAATTTTCATTTTGGTGTCTTTAAAACTTTTGATAATGATTGTTTGCGGGTTTGTTTGGGGATGGGGGGGGGGGGGGGGTTGTTGTTGGGTTTTTGTTTTTTTGGGTTTTTGGGGTTTTTGGTGGTCTTTGATTGTTGTTGGTGGTTTTGGTGGGGTTTTTCTTTTTTGGGGTTTTTTTATTTTTTTTATTTTTTATTTTTTAGAGCATGGTGTAAAAAAGCCCCGAGCTTATCCATTTACTCTCAATAAAAAGTTCGAGTTCGAAAAGTTCGAGTTCGAGTTCTCTCTCTC
>CM054135.1:8474610-8498384 GCA_028751875.1 Rapana venosa
TTTTTTTTTTTCTTTAAAAAGGGGGGAAAAAAATTTCTTTTTTCCGTTTTTTTTTCCCCCCAAATTTTTTTTTTTTTTTTAAAAACCTTTCCTGTGAAACTGAGGGTAGAAATAACCACTAGGGATGGAATGAAAATTGCCAGGGCTTTCCGCCATTTTTTCGCGACTTAAAGGATGAAGCGAAAAAAACCCACTGAGTTTGGTTGGTTGTCTATTTGCTGTGAGTGTAACTGTGTCAGTCTGTATATCTCCGTTTTTCTCTGTCCCATTTCTCTGTATCTATGTCAGCGTGTTTTCTTTCTCTGTAGCCTTGCTTGGTTTCGGTTGACTGACCGTGTTGTCTCTATGTTGCCTCCCTGCTCTTCGTCTGTCTGTCTGTCTCTGTCCGACGTTGTTGTGGTGGAGTAACGTACATGTGTTTGCATATTTCTATCTGGTTGGTATGTGTATGTTGTGTGCTTGCATGGGGTGCGTGCGTGCGTGGTGTGTGTGTGTTGTTGTATGTCGTTTGTGTGTATGTGTGTGAGGGCGTGGGCATTGTGTGTGTGAGAGAAGAGGGCGCGCGCGCGCGTGTTATTGTGTTTTTTGTGTTTTGGTGTGTGTGTGTGCTAGCGTTCAAGTGTGTGTTATTTTGCTTATTTGAGAGTTTGCTTTTAGGGGGAGGGGGTGCTAGGGGGGATTTTGTTTTTGGTTTACTTGGTTTTGGGTTATTCATTTGTTTGTTTAATGTTGTGTATTTCATTGTTCTTTAAGATTTATCAAAAATTTTGATGGTATTTGAATGATTCTTTTCATTGTTCCCAATTAACTTGTTTATCACTTTATTGATTTTGTTTGTTTCTTTCTTTTCCACATGAAGCTGTGTAAAAGAGGGCCTTGGCTTTATCCATTTACCCGTAATAAAAGTTCGAGTTCGAGTTCGAAATATTCGAGTTTCGAGTTCTTGTGTGTCTATTGATCTATCTGTGTGACTGTCTCTAACATTTGTCTGTCTGTCTTCTGCCTGCCTGCCTATCTGTCAGTCTGTCAGTCAGTCTGTCTGTCTGTTTTTCTGTTGTTGCTTCTCTTGTTTCTCTCTCTCTCCTCCTTTTTTCTCTCCCCTCTTTCCCCTCCTCCTCCCCTCCTTCCCCCTCCCCCTCCTTCTTCTTAAGTTTTTAAAAAAAACATTCAAACAAAAACCAATCAATCTAACAAAAAAAAAAAAAAAACCATCCCAAAAATTTTCCATGGAATTACCCCCATGGTAATTTACCAAAAAACCTTTCTCTCCCTTTACCCCCCCACTCCCCCCCCAATCTCCTTTGGGACCCCTCACGCATTTCTCCATCCTTGTGTTTGGACTGAATGACTTTAACTGGGGAAAAAAAGGTGTCAGGGGGGAAAAATGAGGGTAACGCGGGGGTGGGGACATACAGTGATAGTCTCCCGTGAGCCTTTGTGAACATACATCAACTGTGAAGGGGGGGTTACAGGCGGAAAAGAAATCTCAACTTTTTTAAAAATCTTTATACCTAAAAGAAGGTGATCTCTCTCTCTCTTTCTCTCTCTCTCTTTTATCTCTCTTTTTCTCTCCTCTCTCTCTCTCTCCTCTCTCTTCTCTCTCTCTCCCTCCTCTCTCTCCCTCTCTTCCCTCTTCTCTCTCTCTCTCTCTCTCTCTCTCCTCGCTCTTGCTGGGCTCCCTCCCCCTATAACGGGGGCTAGATGAAAAAGCAATAAGCTTATTCCATTATCCCGAATAAAAGAAAAAAAACAAAAAATGTATTTTTAAAAAACTCTTCCCCTTTAATCTCTTCTCTCTTCTCTCTCTCTCTCTCTCTTCTCTCTCTCTTCTCTCTCTTCTCTCTCTCTTTCTCTCTCTCTCTCTCCTCGTGTCTCTTTTACCCACAGCTGTTTGTGTCCCGAGTCTGTGTCTCCATCGGGTTTTATCGTCTATCTGTTTTCCTGCCTGCTGCCTGCTGTCGGGGTTTTTTGCCGTCTGCCTTTCCCGTTTATTTTTTTCTCCCCCCCTCCCTCCCCCTCATATTCTCTTTAAAACCAAAGAAAAAACAATGACCAGGACCCCCGGAGTATTTATTTTGACGTTGTTTTATTAAAAAAAAAAAGCCCTTAGTTTTTTTTTCCCCCGCCTCTGAAGACCCTTCCCCTTGACCCCGACATGAGTATAAATCAATAAGCTTTGGAAAAAAAGAGTCAAACAAAACAAGAACGTTTCCCGCAATAAATATTCCTGTGTCTCACTTTGGTTGAAGATACGTCAACGGTTGGGGCGGAAAGGAACGACGGAGGTTGTTGTTCTTGGGGGGAATGGCTTAAAAGAAGGTTTAGGTTTTGCTTACTTGTGCATCAGCTGTCTCTGTTTGTTTCTCTCATTTTGGGTTTTTTTTTCTCTGTCTTTGTCTGTCAGTGTCTGTTGGTCTCTGTCTGTCTGTCTGCCTTTCTGTCTGTCTGTCTCTCTGTTAGTCTCTCTGTTTGTTTCTCTCAATGTTGTATTTTCTGTCTTTGTCTGTCTGTGTCTGTTGGTCGCTGTCTGTCTGTCTGCCTCTCTCTCTCTCTCTCTCTCTCTCTCTCTCTCCTCTCTCTCTCTCTCTCTCTCTCTCTCTCTCTGTTTGTTTTCTCTCAATATTGTATTCGGTCTTTGTTCATCTGTGTCTGTTGGTCTATGTCTGTCGTCTGTCTGTCTCCGTGTGTCTGTGTATGTGTCTGTTTGTATGATGTCTTGCCTCTGTCTCTGTCTCTCTCTGTGCGTTCTCTCTCTCTCTCTGCTCTCTCTCTCTCTCTCTCTCTCTCTCCTCTCTCTCTCTCTCTCTCTCTTTCCACCCAAAAAAAACAACAATAAAAAAAACCGATTAGGCAGTAACTTTTTGTTCTCAACTCATAAACAACCATTACACACTCTCTCTCTCTCTCTCTCTCTCTCTCTCTCTCTCTCTCTCTCTCTCTCTCCTCTCTCTCTCTCTCACACACACACACACACACACACACACACACACACACAAGTATCAATAAATGAAAACTATTTAAAGAAACAGAACGATAATATCAGGCAATGACCTTAATGAGTTAGAAAACGAACTAGGTCCATCTAGCCTTCATAGCTGCTTCCTTCCCAGCCTCCTGCTCGCTGAACATAAACTATGAATGACTGGAGAGAGGAAAGACAGGGGTTACAGGGTGGGGACAAGGGCAGAGATGTGGTGGCAGTAAATACTCTCCTGTGTGCCCCATTTAGGTGAAGATACGTCACACGGTTTAAGGGTTTTGGTTGTGTGGGGGGGGGGGGGGGGGGGGGGTTGGGGGGGGGGGGGGGCGGGGGGGGGGGAGGAATGGCAGGCTAGTGTGTCAGTCTGGCTTTGACTTAATGGTTGCTGAAAGATGGAAGTTGTATAGATAGCTCTCTGTCTCTCTGTTTATATATGTCTGGCTGGCTGGCTGACTGTCTGGCTGGCGCGCTCTCCTCTCTCTCCCTCCTCTCTCTCTCTCTCTCTCTTCTCTCTCTCTCTCTCTCCCCTCTCTCTTTTATCTATCTATCTCTATCTCCCTCTCTCTCTCCCTCTATCTCTCTCTCTCTATCTATCTATCTATCTTTATCTCCCTCTCTCTCTCTCCCTCCTCTCTCTCCTCTATCTCTCTCTATCTATCTATCTATCTATCCTCTCTCTCATGGCTGGCTGGCTGGCCAGATGTGTGTGAATTGCTCTGCTTATTTATGCAAAGTTTCCAGTGTTGTAGGCTGAAGTTCTTCACAAAATTTTGTGTACACCTTCATAACCCTCATGTGACTGCAAAGATATTAGTGTGGTACTTCTAGGTTGAAGGTATGGACCGTAATTAACAACTAACTCATTTATATGAAATTATGAAGGGGCTTTTACCCTGAAGTGTGTTTACCAAATTTACAGACACGAGCTACAGACCCGTGCCATCTGCACGTGCAGTGTGCGGCCACGTGAACTTTGTGCACTGATGAATAGCTTCCCTTGGTGTTTTGAACTGTGTGATATAACAACCTGCTAATTCCCTCCCCTGGTCCCCGGTCTGGGTTGTGTTGTTTTGACTGATGACATTTAAAAATAAAAATGCTCCCTTCATTTTCTCCCTGTTATTTTAGGCAGTGATGGATGGCTCTTCCACAGTAGAGCACAAGCTGCAGCCTACACTGGACTGCCTGCAAAAAACTTTTTCCTGCTCTGAAAAAGAAATTATTTCGTGGAGAAATGGTCTTTTCTATCGTTATATGTCCATTGCTGAAAATTCAATTGCAGTAGAAAAGCATCACTATGTTTTATGAAGATAATGTCATTTCTCTTCCCATGTGGATCCAGTCTCCCGTGCCTTCCCACCTTGCAAAGTCAGTGATAACGTATTTTCCTCAGAGACTCCAAACAGGTTACATTATCATTGTACTTCACACGTCAAAACACAGGAACTTTACTGTGCCAAGGAATTGACTGCAAAAGATGGGATAAAAAAGGAATGTGAATTTCTGAAAGACATTGTTACTAATACTGTGTCAATGATGATGTGTGTGCTTTCAAAGATGCTTTGATTTCGTACCTTTTACATTTCTGACTGAACATGGTAACAATATTTATTAACTGCTCCTTTTGTGATGATGAAAGTGTTTCCTCTCCTTATCCCCCCTCCATTCTCTGTGCACCAATCAGTTGAATGATGAGGAAAGTATGTCAGATTACCTGGTTGACATTTTAATGTGTCTCCTGCATCTAGTCCTAATAAAATAAACACCAATAACATCAAGTGAGAATGAACATGTACACAATGAAGGTGTTCAAGTGTGTGCTCCAAATTGGAATGAAAGCCTACTCCCACAGCCAGTGTCAATACAGTTCCAAAGAAAACCTTGAAAGCAACCCCCAAAGCAGTGAAGCTGGCAAAACGCTACCGTAGACGAACACTGTGCCCTTCAGAGCACATGCACAAGACTTTGTCTGATAAGCTACAAAGTATTGAAACCATGCTTGATCTAATGCATACGAGTTACTCTGAACACGAAATTGACCTGTGGTCTAGATTAGAGGACTTTAAGGTTTCTATCAAAAATGAACTCAAACTTCATGTTGACCATAAGACTGAAGCCTTTCATTCTCTTGTCAGTGATGTTAAGAACATTATTTCTGATACAGACACAAAACTGAAAAATCTACTGAAAGAAAATCAGTCACTGAAATCTTGTTTGGGCACAGTTTCTTCTGAACTAAAGCAAATAAAGCAGAAATCATGCCCCAAGAAAACTGTGGCAATACAGTGTGACATAACCACTGACAAATGGCTGAAAAAACCTCTAACTGAAACAGACCAAGGGGTGCATAACACTACTGACTGTCCTTTGACACCTACACTTCCATACAACAAAGTAGGGGAAGAGGTATCAGACCGTTTGTATTCCTCACAGGCCGTAGGTGGTAAAGACTGTACAAAAGTGACTTATGAGACCGATGACCAGACCACTGAACAACCTGACTTACCAACTGACAATCGTTTCCACATTCTTTCCAGTCTTAATGAGGAACAAATATCCTTGACAAGTAATACAAATACTGTATCTCCCAGAAAAGAAAAGACTGCACTGTCTAAAGCATCTGCTCCTCTGCAAGAATGTACACAGCAGATGAATGGCCCAAAACAAGCACATGGACAAACACTAAGTCAATTGACTATTCCCTCTGACTGTTCATCTGTACAAATTTGGTGACTCTATCATTAGATACATAGACCCTAAAGACTCGAAACCCCAAGAGAACTTGTTATTCAAAAATATGATATACCTGGCTTGACTTTATCAAATACCGCAAAACTGGCTAACGCACCCTATCAAAACATGAACAGGCAAAGACTGTCATTGTGCATGTAGGGCTTAATGACTGTCCAGGTGGACCTATCTCAACTGATGACTGGAAAAAGCTCATTACATTGTGCAAACAGTGCTTTCCATCAGCCTCTATTGCTGTCAGCTCCATCCTTCCTGCTCGTGGAAGGCACCAGCTGAATAACTCCATAGCCCCTTCCAATAGAAATCTGAAGACTGCCTGCACTCAAATGCAGGTAGACTTAATTGACAATCACAACGTGTTTTGTAACAGACAATGGTGCTCCACGACAGGCCTTGTACAAGGACGCGGTGCACCCTAGCTTTAGGGGAACAGCCCGCTTGGCTGTTAATTTCAAAAGATTCCTTCCACAGACTGTACCGTTTTACTCTGTTGACCAATCTGATTCTGCTAACCCATCCATAAATCAGCCATACATCCACCACAGTTATCCTGACTTAAAGATTAACATAAAAGATCGAGAAAGAACCCATCCTCCCGTCTTTAGAGCAGAACCAAGAGTTTTTGGTGGTTCCAGGAAACTGCATGCACCTCATGTGGTGTCATCATCTGACTTTCCCCCATTACCCACACGCACCAATAGGGTCCAGGGCGAAAGAAATCGTCCACATCAAAACTGCGTGTACGAATCAAGACCCACAGAGGCTCTTGAAGATGTCTCAAGGGATGCGCCATCCCTTGAAGAAATCTGACAATCCCAGTTTTAGTGGACACTCTAGACTCCATTTCCCATTCCCACACAGCTACCCCCTCCTCAGTTTCCTTTCTATGGTAGTATGGTCCCAGAGGGGTTTCATTCCAGAGTCCCAGCTTTCTAACCCTATCCCCCTTATGCTTTTCAAGGGTTTAACCTTCACCAGAGGCAAACCAGCTTCCCTTCAAGCTTTGCTGGTTCGGGGTTTCATCCTCTACCTCAGGGCTGTGGCTCTGACTCACGGAACTGGCTTCCGTCCAGTACTACTGGTCATTGGATGCCACCGATGATGAACATGGCTCCACAAATGGGGTCTCAACCTGACCAGCGAGTAGCCTGTATGGTGAAGTGCAAAATTCAAGGGTTATTAGTAATATTGTGGTGAATTATGTTTGTTGCCTATCTTATGTCAGTGAATTGTTTGATACTAAGATTTTATTTTCCTAAACTTGTAAACCATTTTTTAAAAATAAAACTATGTCAGCAATATGACCTTCCCAGATTGGGGACGCTGTTATATGTTCCAGGAAGTGACAGTTATTTGTGATTGCAGTGAAGGCTTGTGGTTTGTGAAAACCTTCCTTCCTAAATCTGTGCTCAAATTGATGAGTACTTGATTGGTACTATTTCATAATTTTTCTCTCAATTTAAATTTGCATATTGCATCTATTTGTGTTTTGCAGTTGCATTTGTCAATTTCAGCTTTTCCTATAATGTAAGTGTTGAGTGAGCTGATTGCTGTTTGGTGTGCATGTCTGTGTAAAGAATATAGTATTTCCTAAATTGCTTTTGGTGAAATACCAAAAGTCGAACATCTATTTTCTTTGTGTTATTGTTCACACTGAGGTGAACTGTGTTTGTCAGTTTATCATTGTTTTGAATTGCTTGATTTATTCCCTTTTTTATCATTCAACAGTTGTTTTCAATTATTTGATTTAATCTAAGAGAACCTGGCAACATGGCAAATAATTTCATAAATCAAAAATGGTTAACAAAAATGGGATTCAAAGTGGGTTATTTGAACATCTGTCACTTATTAAACAAAGTATCCGACATAGGTCCTATTCTGTCAAATTCAAATGACTGTTTTCATGCTTTTTGTTTTGCTGAATCGCGCTTATCAGATGTAGTTTCAGATAATATCGTATCAAACCCTGTTTATACTACCATCAGAAGAGATGCCAAAAGCAAATTAGAAACTGGATTAATAGCATATGTACATAAATCAGTTAATTTCAAGGAAATTGATAAATTTGAGAAACATGGCATTGAAAGTATCTGGCTTGAAATTTACTTGAAAGGAAATAAAAACCATTTTTAATAGGCTTTATATATAGAAATCCGGATCAACGTACCAGTTGGTTTGATCGCTTTGAAGCCATGATGGACAATGTATCAAACCATTCAACAGAGATAATTTTGTTAGGAGATTTCAACATTGATTTATTTAAACCTCATGATAAGTGGAGGAGTGTGTTTGAATTATATCATTTGTCACAGCTGATTCAAACCCCAACACGAAAAACACTTCACTCTGAAACATTAATTGACCATGTCTATGTCTCCAATATGGACCATATAATAGAAACATCTGTTCCAACATTTGGCCTAAGCGATCATTATCCAATATGTCTAACGTGGTCTAAAAAAGGTACAAGGATACCTAGATGCAATCACAAGAATGTTTCTCTGCGAAACTATAAGTTGTTTGATGCTGAAGGATTTCTTTCTGATCTATGTAACGCTAACTTTTTAAATGTTTATCAGTATACCGATCCAGATGAAGCACTTACTGCCTGGTATCAAACTTTTCTTCCTATATTTGACAAACACACACCACTTAGAATTAAACGAGTTAAATTTAAAGATATACCACCATGGCTTACTGCCGAAATTAATGCTGCCATTGCAGTACGTGACAAATTGCTAAGAACAACAGGAAAAGATGCAGACTTTAAAAAGCAAAGAAATAAAATAACAGCTATGAAAAGAACTGCTCGTAAGAAATATTTTAGTGATCTGATCTCATCAAAAAAAGACACAAAATCTGTATGGAAAGCTATCAATCAGCTAGCTCATAAAACATCTACATCTACTCCTCTTTCTGTTAACTGTCTGTCTGCTGAAGATATAAACAAGCATTTTGCTACAGTAGGCGAAAAGGTATTCTAGCTAACAATACAAAATTTAATGATCTGTCTGCACTTAAACACTTTTGTGGATCCAGAAATGTACAATCTAAATTCAAGTTTAATTTTATCACTGTTCATGAAGTATACAAAGAATTGTGTTCCATAAAACACTCAAATGCAAGGGGCTTGGACAATCTAGACAGTAAAATATTGAAGGTTTCAGCACCCATAATATCTGAGCATATCACATACATTTATAATCTTTCAATTGAAAAATTCAATTTTCCTCAAGCTTTTAGAGATGCCAAAGTTTTGCCCCTTTTCAAATCTGGTGACCCAAAAGATCCCTCAAACTATAGACCAATATCAATCCTGTCTTCATTGTCTAAGCCTCTTGAAAAGCATCTTAAGAATAACCTTCAGCTGTTTTTACCAAATCACAATCTGTTTCATCCTAGGCAAAGCGGATTTATGAAAAACCATTCTTGTCACACTCTGCTTACTAACCTAATAGAACAATGGCATGAAAAAATTAACAATGATTTTTTGTCTGGGGTAGTATTTGTTGATTTTGCTAAGGCTTTTGACACCATTGACCATGATCTTCTAATAAGGAAACTTGTTTTGTATGGCTTATGTTCAGATTCAGTTAGACTTATATCTCATTTCTTAAAAATAGACGGCAGACAGTTCTTCAAGACTGTGCAAATCTCCTTCATGCCAATTAACATATGGTGTCCCCAGGGGAACAGTTCTTGGGCCAATTTTGTTTTCTATCTATATTAATGATCTTCCATTGAATATTTCATCTTCTTTTGAACTATTTGCAGATGATACGACTATTCATACTAAGGATAAAAAAAACAAATGTTTATATGTAATATTCTACAGAAAGATATAGATAAACTAACTTCTTGGGCTGATCTGAACCACATGGCTCTTCATCCTAAAAAATCTAGTTCATGATAGTCACAACGAGACAAAAAGACAAAATATGAAGTCTATGTCAAGAAGTCTGAAAATTCATGATCAGATAGTAGAAGAGGTTAATAATCATAAATTACTTGGCCTTAATGTAGACAATAATCTTTCCTGGTCGAGCCATATTTCAATATTGTCAAAGAAATTATCCCAAAAGATATTTCAGCTCAATAGAATAAAGCATTTCCTTGATGAGCACACTCGAAAGTTGTTCTTTTATGGATACATACAACCAGATATTGATTATGCTTCAACATGTTGGGACCTGGCGAGTAAAAACTGCTTAAAACGACTTGAGAGTATTTACAGACGCTCCATGAAATTAATACTCCTTAAATCATCTTTGCAAATGAAGATTTACAAAAAAATCAGTATTTTACCATTAAATCAGAAATGCCATTTCAATAAAGTCGTATTCATGTACAAGATTATGAATAATCTTACGCCATCCTATCTGTATGATAAATTTGTTATCAGAGTTATTCGAGGTAAAAGTATTCTATTTATTCCCTGCCCCAGGATAGACTTATTCATGTCATCCTTGGTTTATTCAGGTAGTAAGCTATGTAACAATATCCCTGATTATCTTAAACAGAAGCCTAGTTTGTCTTCATTTAAGAAAGGATAGCACAGACATCTTTTTGAAATGTTATGATTGGAATTTCATTTTTGTGTTCGAAATCCTTATCTCTAGTAGTCATTAGCACACAATTCATGTTTAATTATCTGTAGTAGTCATTAGCACACAATTCATGTTTAATGCGATTTCATTCTTCACGTCTCTTGCTGTTGTTGTTTTGTTTTGTTTTTTGTCCTTTCCCTGTTGATCTATTTCTGTCCTCACACTGTCCATAACTCTGTAAGCCACTCCCCCCCCCCCCCCTCCCCTCACTCTCTATATCCTTTGCTGTTTTGCCGCTGTCTGTATGTCCGTCTGCCTGTCTGTCTCTTTGTCTCTTTCTGTCTCTCTCTGTAATGTGGTTTCTGAGTCGGGGTGGTTGTGGTGTGTGGTGGTGGTTTTTTTTTATTTTAAATTTTCTTTTTTATACTTGTTTGTCTGTGTTTGTTTGTTTGCTTTTCTTTCCTTCTCCATTGTCTCCCTTGTATGACATTCATCGTCATTGTATCTAGTTCTCATTTATAGTGTTTGATATAATAATCAATTTGAATTTCATTTTGGTGTCTTTAAAACTGTTGATATGATTGTTTGCGGGTTTGTTTGGGGATGGGGGGTGGGGTGGGATTGTTGTTGGGTTTTTGTTTGTTTGGGTTTTTGTTTTGTTTTTTGGTGGTTTTTGAATGTTGTTGGTGGTGGTTTTGGTGGTGGGTTTTTTTTTGTTTGTTGTGTGTGTGTGTGTGTGTTTTTTTGTTTGTTTGTTTTTTTTTGGGGGGTTTTTTTTTTGAGAGCATGGTGTAAAAAAAGCCCTGAGCTTATCCATTTACTCTCAATAAAAAAGTTCGGAGTTCGAGTTCCCCCTCTCTCTCTATCTATCTATCTCTATCTCCTCTCTCTTTCTCCCTCTCTCTCTCTCTCTATCTATCTATCTCTATCTCTCTCTCTCTCTCCCTCTCTCTCTCTATCATCTCTATCTCCCTCTCTCTCTCTCCTTCTCTCTCTATCTATCTCTCTCTCCCTCTCTCTTCCCCTCTCTCTCTCTATCTATCTATCTCTATCTCCCTCTCTCTCTCCCTCTCTCTCTCTCTATTTATCTCTATCTCCCTCTCTCTTTCTCCATCTCTCTCTCTCTATCTGTCTATCTCTCTCTCTCTTCCCTTCTCTCTCTCCTCTCTATCTCCCTTCCTTTCTCCATCTCTCTCTCTCTCTATCTCTCTCTCTCTCGTCCCCTCTCTCCTCTCTCTCTCTCTCTCTCTCCTCATCCTCTCTCTCTCTCTCCCTGCCTGCCTGCCTGCCTCTTAAAACAACACAAAACAACCCAAACCATGAAGCAAATAATTTGACAGCCAACTTCTGATTGTGAATTCATGAACGACCGTCAGGAAGGTGCCTCAGTTCTCAGCCCGCTGTGCGTTTAACAGATCAGTCTCCTTTCCCCTGATAACGAAGTGTACTCCACTGGAGTTAGGACACAAGGTGGTATAGAGTAAAACAGGGAATGAGGATGTAATAATAATAATAATAGTAATAATAATGATAATGATAATGATAATAATAATAATAATAATGTATGGAATTTATATAGCGCTGAATCTTGTAAAGCAACAAATCAAAGCGCCCAGATGACTTTTTTTAATCGAGGATAATGGAATAAGCACTTATGTGCTTTTTTGTTACATCCAGTCCCCGTGTGTATGCAGTTTTGTAAATTGTGTCATCCGTTCCAACCAGCACACAATGGTCTACTCTTACGAAAGCAGAACAGGATTTAATTTGTGCGCAAGATGTTTTTCCTCCGTTCGCGCACGGGACCTCGGTTTATAGTCTCATCCGAAGGACTTTTGGGGAGAGTGGAGTCTGCACTGACGTTAACTCCAGGGGAAAGTATCCCCTTGAACGGGAATCGAACCCGGGTCGTCAGATTGCGAGCGCAATGTTCTAACCACTAGGCTATCCCGTCCCCACTATTCTCCTGTGTACCCTTTAGAAAAAAAAAAGTGCTTTTGTCTGTTGTCTCTGTGTCTGTCCTCTACCTGTCCCTTTATCTATGTTTGTCTCTGTGTCTCTGTCTCTGTCTCCCCTCTCTCTCTCTCCTCCTCTCCTCTCTCTCTTCTCTCTCTCTCTCCTCTCTCTCTCTCTCTCTCTCGCTCTCTCACACACACACACACCACACAACCACACTCTCTTCAGTTCTCTCCATCTCTCTGTCTCTTTATCTGCCTGTATCTCTCCCTCTGACTGCCCGTGTTTCTGTCTGTCTCTCTGTTTCTCTGTTCCTGTCTCTCTGCCTCTTTGTCTGCCCTGTCACTCTCTCTCTCTCTCCTCTCTCTCTCCATTTCTCTGTCTCTTTGTCTGTCTCTCTGTCTGTTTATCTTTCTCCTCACTGTCTGTCTTTCTGTCTGTCTCTCTTTTTTCTCTCTGTTCTCTGTCTTCGTCTCTCTGTTTCTCTCTGTCTCTCCGTATATCTTTCTGTTCGTCTGTGTCTGTATCTGTCTATCTGTCTGTCTGTCAGTCGGTCGGTCGGTCCGTCTGTCAGTCGGTCGGTCGGTCTGTCTGTCTGTCTGTCTGTCTCTCCACATACTAGATCAGCCTTCTTCCCTATGAGCATGAAGTCTATATGACGGGAATTAGAAAAGAAGGTGGATGGGTGGGGGTCGGCTCGGGGGGGGAGGGGAGGGGTAAGTACAGTGCGAGGACAAGGGTGTGGGGGTGCAGGGGCGATAAGTAAACCCTCCCCGTGTAGGCTTTGGGGGGAAAACCTGGGGGTTAAAGGGAGGGAAACAGGCCCGGTTTTGGTCAGGAATATTTTTCACCCGTAAGGGCTGATGAAAGGGCGTTGGTATTATTAGCTGTACTTTTGTTCCTCGGGGTTTTGTGTTTTTGTGGTGTGTGTGTGGGGTGTGTGTGTGGTTTGTTTTTGTGTGTGTGGGGTGTGTTGTTTGTGTGTTTGTGTCTGTGTCCCTCTCTGTCTGTCTGCTCTCTGTCTGTCTGTGATCTCAAGTGACTTTTTAAAATCCTGTTTAGTAGAATTTCTATGAAAACAACAGAAATGTTTTAGGCTGGATGAAATATCCTAGTGATTACAAACCCGCAAAGTGATAAATATATATCAGAAAATGGACGAAATACAAATCCCAACTAAAAGACAAACATAGTATTAGCAAAATTTGACAACACGCCAGATAGTACAGTGTTGGCATACTCACTTGTCTAAAAACCCTACGCGATATGGAAAACACTTCACAGGTTTTAATCATTGGATGTCATCCCACAACTAAAGTTAACGTTTTTCACCAAAGCCATGATAAAAACCCCAAACAGTCACTGCATGAATTGACTGACTATATCTTATAATATTACATAAAATACTGAAAGCCCCTAGGCCGACACATTAATGGGGTAGAGAGGTTTGAAAGATGGTAAAAGGGAAGGTGAACCAAATGGCAACAAACTATATGTGATAACCCAAAAAAGGAAAACATGCAAACATAACTCCCTCACCTATCGTATCAAAATTGTTATATCGACTCTTGTGGTAGAGTAATTGTCATCTTCAATGGTGCTGTTGCCTTACTCGCCTTTTTTTCATTAATGATAAACTTTTTGACAAGCTTTGACATAAAAGTGCTTTTCCAACTTTTTAAAAAAAACACCCCATAAAAAAAAATTTTGCAAGGATGACAGCTTAAGAGCTAGTGTAAAATGTTGATAGAAAACCCTAAACGAAAAATCGTGTGTCCCCTTTTAGTGTGAAATTTCCATTCTTTTTTAAAAAGGTACCTGTAAATAAAACCAACCCAAACCCCTTTTCTAAAAAACAAACGTTTGAGGTTGTTTGGTGTTTCCAAAGTTGTCCCAATTGGGTTTATAAATTTACATGCTGATCAGACCACAAAGAAACCCCCCTTCCGATGTTTTTCAAATGAAGAGTATAACCCAGGGCACGATAAATCTTGGGAACATTCGCTTTTTTTTTGTATTGTTTTCACAAAATTTTTCAATTCTGAACAAAATATGGAGCCTTTTTTTGTACATATTTGATCGTTTTCAAGTGGGTTTTCGCAAAAAAAAGTATTTTTCCAAACATTGTTTTCAAGTATGTTGGTCTATTTTGTGTCTTCCCAAATTTTCGTCTGTTCACTTAAGTGATATTTGGGCGAGTGTTTGGGTTTTGAAATCATTCAGGGTTCCGGGCTTTACTAATTTCCCTGAAATTTTTAAGTTAATAGCCGTGGTACAGAACCTTCTACAAATGAAAAGGGTTTGGGGGCCCCGTAAAATTCCTTATTGATTTTTAAATGTGTTTTGGGGAAACTCAATTGAATAAACAAGTGGGTTTTAAAACACGTAGTAAGTTTGGGGGTTTTTAAAAAAAGTTGTTTTTTTAAACAAATTGTTTTCTAAATGAAAATGCAGCCTAATTTGGTTTTTGAAAAAAAAACAACCTATTAAACAATCATCTAAAAACTTTTGCATTACCTGCATAGATATCTTACACTTAAAACAGAAATCGCAACCCCCCTTTAAAAACCCCAATTTGCCAAAAAATACTAAGGGGGCAAACTGTAGAAAACTCACCCCAATTTTTCGCAGAAAGGGCACTTTTAAAAAATGACACAACATTTGTCACCAAATTTTTTGCAGATATAGTATCACCCTTTTTCACCCCAAAATTTAAAACCCAAAAGTACACATCCTGAAAAAACAACACCCCAAAAACCCCAAATAAATCGCATCACAAAATTTTTAAAAAATAACAACGCCACAAATCCTCACCCAAAAAAAAAAACACAACACAAAACAAATATTCACCACCACCCCTTCCACTCAACGTGAGACGAATGACACTAAATGTCCAAAAAAAAAAGAAAGGGGAGAAATGGAAACTCAAACAAACTGCAGAAGCAGAAAAAAAGAAGGAAAAGGCTCTTTGGGAATGGCACTGGCCCGGCCCCATCTTTTTAGAAAAAGGCCCGGGCCACAGCTGAGCGGGAAATAAGGTCCCCCAGGACCCCCTTTGGGTGCTTTCCCGTTTCCCTCTGTTTCAATTTTCTCCCAAAAACTGGGGGCTTTTTTTTTTCTTTCTTTATTCTTTTTTTTTTGTTTTTTTTTTTTTCCCAGCCCGCTCACCCTAGGTCCGGGCTAAAATTTAATCTTGTGATAAAATTTTTGTTTGTCTAAAAACTTCGTTTTTAACAAAACAATATTTACATTCCTTGTGAGTCTCAAGTGCACTTTTTAAAATCCTGTTCTAGTACGATATTTCTATGAAAACAACATGATAATGATAGAGCTGAGATGAAATATCCTAGTAGATTACAAACCCGCAAAGTGATAACATATATATCAGCAAATGGACGACATACATATCCCAACTAAATGACAACACATAGTATTAGCAGAATTGACAACACGCACAGATAGTAGCAGTGTTGGCATACTCACTTGTCTAACAAACCTACGCGATATGGCAACACTTCACAGGTATAATCATTGGACTGTCAGTACCACGAACTAAAGTTAACGTTTTTCACCAAAGCCATGATGAAAACCCAACAGTCACTGCATGAATTGACATGACATAGTATACATATATACATATATACATACATACTGAAGCCCCTAGGCACGATCACATCATATATGTGGTAGAGAGAGTTAGAAAGATGGTAAGAAGGGGAAGGTGAACCAATATGAGCAACAAACCTTCAATAATGTAGATAAGCTCAAAAAGGAACATAGCACAACATACACTCACACTCACACTTTTCGTATCACAATGTTATATCGATCATGATGGTAGAGTAATTGTCATCTTCAATGTGCTTTGCTATAACATCCCTTTTCTCAATATAATGATAAACTGTTAAGCATTTGACATAAACATGTACTATTTCACAACTTTTAAACTAAACACTCTAAAAAAAAAAGTTGCAAGGGGGGACAGCTTAAGACGCTAGCTGTCAATGTTGATAGATAACCATAAACTGTAAATCGATGTTGCTGCTTTAGTGCTGGAAAGTTTCATTCAATTTTAAAAGGTACCTGTAAATGAACCAAGCCAACCCTTTTGCTAAATAACGAAACAGTTTGAGGTCTGTTTGTGTGTTTCCAAAGGTTGTGCCACCATATGTGGAATACTGAATACATGCTAGATCAGATCCACACAAAGAAACCACCCTTCACAGATGTTTGTCCAAGTGAAGAGTATAACCCAGGGCACAGATAAAATCTTGGGAACATGTCGCTTATTTTTTGTATATGTTTTCACAATTTGTCAAATTCTGAACCAAAGTATGGAGCCTTTCTTGTACATATTTGATCTGTTGCAAGTGGGTTTACGCAAAAGAAAGTATTTACCAGCATGTTTGCAAGTATGTTGGTCTATGTGTGTCTTCAATTTTACGTCTGTTCACTTAAGTGATATTAGACGAGTGTTGGTCTATGAAATCATTCAGATTCCGTCTTTACTAAATGCCCCTGATTTTCAAGTACATAGCCTGTGGTCTCAGAACCTTCTACACTGAAAGGCTTAGGCCCTGTACATTCCTCTATTGAATTAAACTGTGTTTTAGGAATCTCAATTGAATAAACAAGCTGGATTTCAAAAACACGTAGTAAGTTGTCTTTTAAAAAATGTTGTTTGTCAAACACACTTGTTTTCTAAATGATAATGCAGCCTAATTGTAAGAGTAACATATTACCAATCATCTAAATACTTCGCATTACACTGCATAGATATCTTACACTATGACAGAAATCGCACCCTTTAAAACCTCAATATAGCAAAGCATACTAGGGAACAACACTGTAGAAAACTCACCAATTTACGCAGAGAAGACACATTAACTCATGACACAACATTTGTCACCAAATTGTGCAGATATAGCATATCACCACTTGTCACCAACATTTAAAGCAAATGTAGCACATCATAGAACAACACACACACCACACAACCCCACAATAAATCAGCATCACAAATTTCAAAATATAACAACGTCCACAAATCCTCACCAAAAAAAACAACACAACACAACACAATATATCACCACCACCACTACCACGTCACACGTGAGACGAATGACTACTCAAGAGTCCAAAAAAGAGAAGAGGGTGAGAAATGGAAACTCAATCAGCTGCAGAAGCAGAAGAAGAAGAAGGAGAATGGCTCTGGCACTGGCACTGGCCCTGGCCCCATCTTCTCAGAAAAAGCCGGTCCACAGACTGAGCGGGAAATGAAGGTCCCCCAGGACCTCCTTGGATGCGTCCAGTTCCATCTCGTTTCAATCTCTCCAATGACTGGCGGCTCTCTTTTTTCTTTCTTTATTTCTTTTCTTTTGTTTTTTTTTGTTTCTAGCCCGCTCACCCTAGGTCGGTCCTTTCCCCTACTCAGTGACTGTCGAGTGTTTCTTTCTCTCTCTCTCTCTCTCTCTCTCTCTCTCTCTCTCTCTCTCTTCTCTCTCTCTCTCTCTCTCTCTCTCTCTCTCTCTCTCTCTGAGTGTATTTCTGTCTTTTTGGTGAAACCTGAAGGTCTGTCGGTCTGTCTGTTGCAGTGACTTTTTGGTGTGGTTTTCTTCTGTCTGTTTCTGTCTTTTTGTTTTAAATGTCTGTCAGTTGATTGTGTTTTCCTGTCTGTATCTTTGATGGTGTGCTTGTCTCTCTCTCTGTCTCTGTCTCTATCTCTCTGTCTATCTTTGTCTCTCTGTCTCTCTCTGTCTCTGTCTCTCTTTTCTTTCTCTCTCTCTCTCTTTCTCTTCTGTGTGCTGTCTCTGTCATTCCGTGACTATTTTTATTTTTCTGTCTTTCCGTCTCTCCTCCCCCTGTCCATGACTGTCTGTCTGTCGGGTTTTTTGTCTGTCTGTCTGCCTCTCTCTCTCTCTCCTCTCTCTCTCTCTCTCTCCCCTCTCTCTCTCTGCAGAACTTCTTGTGCACACTTTAAATTTTTTTCCCGCTTTTCGAAAGAGTAGGCCATTGTGTGCCGTGGCCCGTGGAAACAGATGACAAAATTTACAAAACCGCATACACACGGGGACAGGAGGTAAAAAAAAAGCACATGGGTGCTTATTCCATTATCATCGATATAAAAGAATGAATAAATAAATAAATAAATAAAAAAATTTAAACTCTCTCCTCTCTCTCTCTCTCTCTCTCTCTCTCTCTCTCTCTCTCTCTCTCTCTCTCTCTCTCTCCTTCCCTCTTCCCCCAAACCCCCAAAACCCCAGCCCCACCCCTCAACAAACCACCACCCCCTTCCCAAAGGGCTTATCAGTTTCTGGTTATCGACGTTTCGCACGGTAACTTAATCGCAATGATTGTAAATTCATTATTTTTTGACCTCAAGTGCCTTCCCTCTCTCCCTCCCTCCCTCCCTCACACCACCCACCCCTTTAGATCTGTCACTTCTTCACATAGCCCCCCCCCCCCCACCCCCTCAAACTCTATGAGCTAGAACAATTAAATAGGCGGGGAAGTGGGGGGGGGGGGGCGGTGGCGGGGAATGGAGCACATTCTTCCCGGGCGTTCAAGTGGAAGAGGGAGAGAGGAGAGAGGAGAGGAGAGAGAGAGGAGAGAGGTGAGAGAGAGAGTGAGACAAGGGGGATGGACGGGAGACAGAGAGCAGAAAATACAGAGAGAGAGAGAAAGAGACAGAGAGAGAGGACTCAATATGTAACTAATGTTGAGAGGAGCTAGAGAGAAGGAAGAGAGAGAGAGGAAAGGGAAGAGAAAGAGAAAAGAGGAAAAGGAGAGAGAGAGAGAGAGAGAGAGAGGAGAGAGAGAGAGAGAGGAGAGAGGGGAAGAGAGAGGAAGAGAGGGCAGAGAGAGAGAGACAGAGAGAGAGAGTGAGTGAGAGAGACAGAGACCTAAAGACAGATAGACAGTGGGAGACAGACAGACAGAGAGACAGAGAGGAGGGACAGAGACACACAGGACAGACAGACAGATGGAGAGGGAGGAGAGGGAACTCATCATGTGAAATAGTGTGGGGCAGGAACAAATAATATTTCTAGTGATGGTTGTTTTTTCGGACGATTGTGACGAAAAGTGATGCTGGTGGGGGTGGCTTTGTGGTATGGTGGTGGGGGTGGTGGTGATGATGGTAATAGTACGGGTGTGGTGTGCGGTGGGGGTGTGAGGATGGTGAAACGCCTTGATGGGTTGTTTTTGGGGTTGGTGGTGGTGGTTGGGGGTTGGTGGTTTATAGTATGTAGTAGTTAGTAGCGCCAGCAGCAGCAGCAGGCAGCAGTTGTAGTTATTTGTAGTAGTAGTAGCGATCATTGGTTGCATGGAAGTTAAAACAGTTATACTGCTGAATATCAACCTCTGGTGGTGTGTGTGTGTGTGTGTGTGTGTTGTGTGTGTGTTGTGTGTGTGGTTGTGTGTGTGTGGTGTTACATTTGAATTTTTGTAATATTGTTAATCATTGTTGGTTGTTTGTGTGGGAGCAGATTGAATGGAAGCGCTCGGTTTGTAATTGCAGATATAGCGCTCTATAAATTCCATATATTATTATTATTATTAATTTGTGGAGAGAGAGACAGACAGAGAGAAAGACAGAGACAGAGAGACAGACGGAGAGACAGATACAGACGGAGACGAGATAGAAGCAGACAGATAAAGACAAAGAGAGGCAAGGACAGAGACGAGACAGAAACAGATTGACAGAGACAAAGGCAGAGAGACAGGGGACAGAGACAGAAACAGAGACAGAAACAGAGACGAAGACAGAGACAGGGACAGTGACAGAAAAAAGAGACAGAAACAGAGAAACAAAGTCAAAGGGACGGACAGAGGCAGAACAGAACAGAGACAAAGACAGAAACAAAGCCAGAGCCAAAGCCAGAGACAAAGACAGAGATAGAAGACAAACAGACAGACAGCAGACAAAACAACAAAAAGACAGACGGCAGACAAACAGACAAAACAGACAGACAAACAGACAGGCAGACAACAGACAGACAGACAGACAGACAGACAGACAGCAAACAGACAGGACAGATAGACAGACAGAGACAGGAAGGTGATAAATAGTTTCCCCTGACTGGTAATCAGGAAGTTGGTATCCCTCCAGTCCGGTCAGTAGAAGGTGAAGGGGTTTGGAGTGCTCGGACACAGCAGTGTGAGACAGTTTTGTGTGTGTGTGTGTGTGTTTTGTGTGTTTTTGTGCGTGGTTTGTGTGGGTGGGGTGTGTGTGTGTGTGTGGGTTTTGTGTGTGTGTGTGTGTGTGTGTGTGTAAGATAGTGTGGGTGTGGGTTGAGAGTGTGGGTTTTGTGTGTGTGATAGTGTGGGTGGGGTGTGTGTGTGTGATAGTGTGGGTGTGGGTGTGTGTGTGTGATAGTGTGGGTGTGGGTTGTTTTGGGTGTGGGGTGATAGTGTGGGTGTGGGTGTGTGTGTTTGTGTGGTGTTGTTGTGTTTGTGTGTGTGTTTGTGTGTGTGTTTGTGTGTGTGTTTGTGTTTTGTGTTTGTGTGTGTGTGTGATAGCGTGTGTGTGTGTGTGGTGTGTGTGTTGTTGTGTGTGATAGTGTGAGTTGGGGTGTGATAGTGTGGGTGTGGGGGTGTGTATGTGTATGTTTTGTGTGGGTGTGGGTGTGTGTGTGTGTGTGTGTGTGTGTTTTTGTGTGTGTTTGTGTGTTTTGTGTGGGGGGGGGTGGGGGTTTGTATGTGTGTGTGTGTGTGTGTTTCTGTGTGTCTGTATTATTCTTTTATTTTGAGAATAAAATGGAAATAGGCACTCATGTGCTCTTTTTTCATTTAGTCCCCGTGTGTATGCAGTTTTGTCAATTTTGTCATCCATTCCCACCGGCGCACAATGGCCCACTCTTCCGAAAGCGGAACGGGTTTTGTGTGTGTGTGCGTGCGCGTGCGTCCCTGTATGTGACGGTGTTGCATGTGTGTGTGTGTGTGTGTGTGAACGGGAGAGAAAGAAAAGTAGGCGAGGTGACTGGGTGTGTGTAGATAAGATGAAGGTGATTGTCTTATCACCCAGAGTGCGAGGGTAGGAGTCTGTGTGATTAGACGTCAATTGTAGTGGTGACATCCACAGTTTTTCATCTGTAGATTCCTTCTGGTTAAGGACGATGGAAAAGCATTGTTTCTTTTTTCTCTCTTGTCTGTTTGTATTTTTTTTTCAACCTAGGGGTATGATTACTGTTTCTGTGTGATCTTGTTTTTATATTTTATAAATGTGTGAGGGGGGGGGGGGGTATGTGTGTGTGGCACGCATGTGTGTGCGATGGAGTGTTGTGTGTGCGTGCGTGCATGCGGTGTGTGCGTGTGCATGTGTGTGTGTGAACGGGAGAGAAAGAAAAGAAGGGGAGGTGACTGAGTGTGTGCAGATAGATATGGTGATTGTCTTATTGCCCAGTGGGAGGGAATGAGTCTGTGTGATTAGACGTCAATTGTAGTGGTAACATCCACAGTTTTTCGTCTGTAGATTCGTTCTTGTTAATGACAGTAACAAATGGGTGTTTCTATTTTATGTCTGTTTGGAGTTTTTCTTTTCACTATCAGGTCTGACTGTGGCTTTGTGTAATCTTGTATTTAGAGTTATAAAGGTGTGTGTGTGTGTTTTGTTTGTATGTGTGTGTGGGGATGGTGGAGGGTAGGTGTGTGTTGGGGTGGTGGGTTATGTGCGAGAGAGAGAGAAAGTGTGTATGTGTGTGTGTGTGTGTGTGTGTGTTTGTCTGTCTGTCTGTCTGTCTGTTTGTGTGTGAATGGGAGAGAAAGAAAAGAAGGGGAGGTGACTGAGTGTGTGTAGATAAGATGAAGGTGATTGTCTTATCACCCAGTGTGGGAGGGCAGGAGCCTGTCTGATTAGACGTCAGTTGTAGTGGTGACATCCACAGCTTTTCATCCGTAGATATATTCTTGTAAATGACGGTAACAAAGGGTTTTTCTTTGTCATGTGTTGTTTTGGGGTGTTTTTCACTAGGAGGTCGGATTTATGACTTTGTGTGATCTTGTATTTAGAGTTATGTGAGAGAGAGAGAGAGAGAGAGAGAGAGGAGAGAGAGAGATGAGAGAGAGAGAGAGAGGAGAGAGAGAGAGAGAGGAGAGAGAAAGAGGGATGGTGGTTGGGTGGGTGGGGAGTAGAATGTGTGTGTTCGATGCTTTGGCTTTCTGTTCTTTATTATTTGCTTTCTTTGATTTTCCAGTCAGTAATTATTTGTGTTGGTTGGACTCGTGCTGCTTCTTAATGTCTGTGGCATCGATGAACTAGGCGTCTATGCTAAATTTGTTGCTACACTCTTTTTTTAATTATTTGTGTGTGTGTGTGTATACTCTGATGAACGTGAGTGTGGTAGTCATGTATATTGTAAAGAACAACCTTGACTATGAACTGAAACAACGCTGAAAACGTGGCGCTGGCTCAGGCAACACGATTTGTTAGCTATCAATGCAAGCAAAGAGGCATGACTGTCCTAAATAGTGATATACTATGAAAGGTTACGTCAATACTGTTCCCATCCATAACAAGATTTTAGCGTTACAACCTATATTTTGCATCAAGGGAAAACATCTTCAGACGGAATATGGCTGCCATACTTGGCGAGATACGTGGAAACAGCCATACATGCAAATTTCTCATCCAGTGTTTACTTACCTTCTCTCAGTGATTCCCAGGTGTGATGTGAGAAGATTACATAATTCTGGGTGACCCCCAGGGTGTTAAGCTGAGGGACGGTTAAAAAAACAACAGCAAGAACAACAATAGCAAACAGCTAAACCTGGTGAGAAGGGGATTCTGTCAGCTGTATTATATCTGGAACATTACGTTCGATAGACCCGGTTCGGAAAATACACATGTATCTGAATAATGAAATAGTGTGAAATACCTTGCTGCATGTAAACTTTAGCCAGTGTAAGACCGCATTACATAAAACAACCAAGGGAGGTAACTTTTCTTTTAAAAAAAAAACAGAAGAAAAAGTATCGCAACTTTCAGTCCTAAATTCGTTTTAGGGTACACATTAGTACGCATACCGCAACTTCAGCATTGGAGGAACAAACATGCCAATAATGTTAATTATCCCACCCCCACCACCCTTTACAAAAGGGAGAATCAAAGTTGCCCATTCAAAATCTTATCTGTATGCCATAACTACCTCAGAAAGAAATCAGCAACTGTCAAGACTGGCCTGTGTCCAAAAGGCCAGCTGTATCTTTTCAGTGATGTCTGACCCAACACCCCAATCTCCATCAGTACCATCATCTTTCAAGTCACGGCCTTATCGGACAGTCTGAAGGACTCCTGTGGCAGTCTCAGTACTGACTGACTGACAGACAGACAGACCAGCTGATATAAGAACTGATGGTGTGAGGGAGAAGATCTTTCAAGTTTGTGGTATTTTGAATCCTGTCTAACAGGATGCTCACCTGCGGTAAACGATGTTAAACACGATGACTGTTGTTTTTCAGGAAAATTATTCCCCCCTTTTTCTTTTTCTCTCCTTCCCGTTCTCCCCGTTGTACTGTTCCAACCCTCAAATGTCGCAAACTTG
>CM054135.1:8498884-8525809 GCA_028751875.1 Rapana venosa
ATCAAACCAATTCCCAACAAAAACCCAACACACCCCGCACCCACCCCCCATCACCCACCCCCCCACACACACCACAAAAACCCCACCCACCTACCTGACCACACATTCCCCCCCCCAAACACACATACACCCACCCACCTACCCTCCCCCCACACAAAAAAACACTCCCCCCCAAAACCCAACAAAAGCGGGAACCACAACGTGACCAAAAAACACACCCACACACCCCCCATCCACCCCCCCACACACAAACACCCCCCCCCACCTACCCCCCCACCCCCCACCACTTTCCCCCCACCCCCTAACAACACCCCCCCCACACACCATAAACCCCATCCACCCACCCCCCCCACCCACACAACAACAAACATACATCCCACATACCCACACACAATAAACAAACACCATGAAACACTCACAAAAACACACACCCTTTCCATCCCCCCCCCCCAAAACACCCCCCACCCACCCACTGACACACTTTTCCCCCCCCCAAACCCCCCCACCCACCCACCCCACCCACCTCCTCCCTCCCCCCACAACAACACACACATACTCCTCCATCCCCACCACACAGGAAACAAAAACACCCCCAACAACGAACCACACCCACCCCCCATGCACACACAAAACACCCCCATCCCCCCTCACACCCCCCCTAAAACACATTCCCCCCCCCCCGACACAACACACCCCCCCCCCCCCTCCCCCCCAAAACAACAACAAACATACATCCCACAGTGGCCCGGCCCAAAACTGTGTCAGGTTATTGATGCCCCAAAATTGCCAAAGGCCACATTAAATGTTTTTTAAAATGTTTGAGTTTTTCTGGCCTTCAGCCATGAAAAGCTTTTAAACAAAAAACCTGTACTCTCCTTTATAGGAGAAAAAATCCTCTGAAGTCGAGTATGGCTGCCTATGTGGCGAGGTACTTGAAAGGAGTCGTACACGCAAACTTCTCACCCAGTGTACTTCCTATCTCACAGTGATTCCCAGGTGGGATGAAATGAGTCAGAGTGCATGTTCTGGGTGACCCCCCAGGGTGTAAAGCTGGGGAACGCACAACAACACAACAACAACATCCTCACATACCACACACACAGATGAACACACACACACAGTGACACACAAACACACCCATCCACCCACACCCACCCACCTACCTTCCCACCCACATACACCCACACACTCTAAATTAAAAAAGCCGGCTGGCACCTGACCGGCTAAACAGATGATTCTGCAGCTCCTTCCTCTCGAAGGTGGTCAGGGCACACAGCACAGTGTAGACAGTCACCCCTGACAGGGACAGCATCTGTCAGTCACACAGTCATAGACACACACACAGATCTATGGGGATCCTCCAGTACAAAGACCACACACAACACCACACACACACACAACACACGCACACAACACACACACACACCACGTATGCACACACACCACACACACACCACACACAACACACGCACACAACACACACACACATCACATCACACACCACACACCTACTACCTTCTCTTCTTTGACACTGTCTGTATCCCAACTTACCCCGGGTGGTCTGTTGTTGTTGTTGTTGCTGTTGTTGTTGTTGTTGTTCCTCAGCTAGAGCTCCAAGGTTGAGATTTTGTGTCTGTGACTGTTAAAGTGTTTTGGCCCACCATGAAGGTAGCCACATTCTAACTTCGGGGATGTATTCTGGGTGTGTTTGTGTTTTTGTAGCCCACCGAACGCTGACATGAGTTATGGGATCTTTAACATGCAATTTGATCTTTTGCATGTGTGTATATACATAAGGGAATTAAGGCACTGACGGGTGTGCTGCACTTGAAGTTGACATAAAGGTAAAGGAGTCCCATAACCTATAAGGTAGTAGGGGAGCGAGGCGTCAGAGACCTCACTTCTCTAGGGCCAGCATATTGAGGGCGGCGCCCATCTCCTCTCCCTCGCTGCTTTACCTTCCCTGACCCTAAAGAGGGCAGGTACCCATTTACAGCTGGGTGAACTGGGGGAACTGTACTGAAGCCAAGGCGCGCAAACGGTCACCCATCCAACTGGTAACCATGCTTGATGCTGCTTAACTTGGCTGGGGGAAAGCGAGTGCTCTGACCACTGAGCTATCCCGTCCCACCCCACCCTTAAATCACCAGACCCCACCGAGATCTGAACCCACAAATTCATAGACCCATGGAATTGAAGTCAAATGGTCTTAACCACTCAGCTATAGCGTCCGTCAAAATGGTGGCCTGAGTGCTAGTCTTTCAGACAAGGCCATAAAACAAGGTCCATTCTAAGAGAGTTGCCCCTGGCAACATTCTGTAGCCCAAAAACAAAAAAAAGAAAGAAAAAGAAAGAAAAAAAAAAAGAAAGAAAAAAAAGAAAATAGTCTGAAAGGGAAACAGATAATACAAACTTGCATTAGGATTTTGTTTTGTGTTTTTTGTGTGTTTTTTTAAAAAAAAGGTAGGTGGCACTCTTCTTGTGGTGACAAAACTCTTCCAGGGGAGAGCAGCCTAGTTTTTTACACAGAAAAATCTGCCATGACTGAAAATCGTAAACAGTACGATACAATACAATACAATACAATACAATCATAACCAGGAGCATTTTCACTCATCATATGACAGCTAACAATAGTTGAAGAAGAAGAAGAAGAAGAAGAAGAAGAAGAAGAACAATAGTTGAGAGAAGAAGAAGAAGAAGAAGAAGAAGAAGAAGAAGAGAAAAAGAAGAAGAAGAAGAAGAAGAAGAAAAAGAAGAAGAAGAAGAAGAACAACAACAACAACAACAAAAAGAACAAAAAGAAGAACAAAAAGAACAACAAGAAGAGGAGGACACTACAAATCAACACAACACAAACCTAGCTGCTAAAGCAAGAGCGCACGACACACACACACACACACACACCACGCGCACTGACCTGGGGGAAATTGAAGAAGTCGAAGCTGATCTTCAAAAAGGGGAAGGCGGGGGCCCTGAAATAGTGGCGCCAGCAGCACCGGGGCCTGAGGCGCAGGGGGAGCCGCTCTGCACTTGCTTCTTTCATCTGGGGAAAACATTCGTCTGCAACACTTGCCTTCATCTTTCTCCCCGCGCTTTCCCCCCTCACCTTGCTGTTTTTTGTTGTTTTTGTTGCCCCTGATCCCCACACCAAGTTTTTTATTTTTTTTAAAAAAGATGTTTATATATTATATTAAAAATTCCCCCTGACCCCCAAACAGCCAAGCTATTTTTTTTTTCTTAAAAAACCCCCCATGTTTAATATAATCCCCGACCCAAAACCAAGCTATTTATTTTTTCTTAAAAAACCCATTTTTTAAATATAATACCCTGATCCCACAGCCAACTTTTTATTTTTCTTACAAACGCATGTTTTATATATATCCCCTGACCCCACAGCCAAGCATTTATTTTTTTTTAAAAAAACCCATGTTTTATATATTATAAAACCCCCGTCCCCACAGCCAAGCTTTTTTATTTTTCTTACAAAACACAGTTTTATATATAATACCCTGATCCCCACACCCAACTATTTATTTTTTTTTTTTTCTTAAAAAAGCATGTTTTTATAATTATTAATATATAAATATATATAAATAATATATATTTTTATATATATAACCCTGATCCAACACCCAACTATTTCATTTTTTACAAAACCCTGTGTTTTATAATATAATAATAAATTATATATATATATATATATATTATATATTTTAAAAATATATAAATGCATTGTTGCAGTGATTTAAGAAAGGGGCATAAAAAGGAGGAAGCTCAAAACACGAGAAGATGGAAAAGGGCTCATCAATCAAACCTCCCCTGGGGAAACAGACAAAAAAGGAAATCAAGAAGAAGAAAAAAGAAAAGAAGAAGAAAACCCTGAAGGAAAAAAAAAAATGAATGACAAAAATACACCTGGAAAAGGGCGTTTACGCAGGGGAGATAGCTGCCCATCATAGCTTTTTTCTCTTTTTTTGTGTTGTTTGTTTGTTCCTCGGCAAGAGCTCCCAGGATCACCAAAGGTGATATTTTTTTTATAATTTTTGCGTATGCAACTGTTCCTTCCCCCCCCCTATAATTAAGGCAGGTAGCCACATTCCAACTGCAGGGATGGTGTCTAAACACCACACCTATGTGCGTGCATTTTTGGGGGGGTTTAAAAAAAATGTTGTCATCCATTTCCTCCAGCAGCATGGCCACTCTTCCAAAAACCAAACAGGATTTAAAAATATGGGAGTGTGTGTGTGGTGGTGTGGTGAGTGTGGGTTTGGGGAAGGTGTGTGTGGGTGTGTGAGGTGTGGGTTTGTGGAGGTGTGTGTTTGGGTTGGTGTTGTGCGGTGTTTGGTGTGGTGTGAGGTTGGTGTGGGGGAGGGTGTGTGTGGTGTGGTATGGTGTGGTGTGTGTGTGTGTGCATGTGTGTGTTGTGAGGTTTGGGGGGGTGTGTGTGTGTGTGGTGTGTGTGTATGTGTGTGTGTGATGTTGGTGTGTGTGTGTGTGTGAGGTGTATTGTGGTGTGTGGGGGTGGGAGTGGTGTGTGTTGTGTGTGTTGTGTGTATTTGGTTGAGGTGTGGGGTGTGTGTGTTGTGTGTGTTGTGGGGTGTTGTGTTTGTGTGTTGTGTGGGTTTGTGTGGTGTGTGTGTGTGTGTGGGGTGGGGTGGGATGTGGTGGGGTGGAGTTGGGGGTGTGGTGTGGGATGGGGAGGTGTGGGAGTGGGGGTGTGGGTTTTGGAGTGGAGTGGGGTGGTGTGGTGTGGGGTGGTGTGGGTGGGGTTGGTGTGGTGTGTTTGTTGAGGTGTGGGGTGGGGTGGTGTATGTGTGAGTGAGGGGTGGGGTGGTGTGGGGTGTGAGGGGGGGTGGTGGGGTGTGGGGAGGGGGTGTGGAGTGGGGTGTTGGGTGGGGGTGTGGATGGTGTGGGTGGTGGTGTGCGTGTGTGGTGGTGTGGTGGTGGTGGTGGTGTGTGTGTGTGTATGTGTGTGGTGGTGTGGTGTGGTGTGAGTGGTGTGTGGTTGAGTGGTGTGTGTGTGGTGTGGTGGTGTGGTGTGGTGTGTGTGTGTGAGGTGTGTGTGTGTGAGGTGTGGTATGTGTGTGAGGTGTGGTGTTGTGTGGGAGGTGTGGTGTGTCTGTGTGTGTGTGTGGTGTGGTGTGTGTGGTGAGTGTGTGGTGTTTGTGTGAGGTGTGGTATGTGTGTGAGATGTGGTGGGTGTGTGTGTGAGGGGTGGTGTTTGTGTGTGTGTGTGTGTGTGTGTGTTGTGGTGTGTGTGTGTGTGTGTGTGTGTGTGTGTGTGTGTGTTGTGTGGTTGTGGTGTGTGTGTGTGTGGAGGTGTGTTGTGGTGAGGTGTGGTGTGGTGTCGTGAGTGTGGTGTGTGTGGTGTGGTGGTGAGAGGTGTGTGTGTGTGGGTGGTGTGGTGTGGTGAGAGGTGTTGATGTGTATGTGGTGTGTGTGTGGTGAGTGTGTGTAGAGAGAGATGGGTGTGGGTGTGTGTTAGTGTGTGTGTGAGGGTGGTGTTGTGTGTGTGATGTGTGTGTGGTGTGGTGTGGAGTGGCGTGGCGTGTGTGCGTGGCGTGGCGTGGTGTGGTGTGGCGTGGCATGGTGTGGTGTGGAGTGGCGTGGCGTGGTGTGGCGTGGCATGGCGTGGTGTGGTGTGTGCGCTAAGGAAGAGCAGCACTGCACTGTTGTGCACCAATACAATGACTATCTTACGTTCCATCCCCGCCCACCTCTTTGACAGTATCCACCATCTTTTGAGCACTCTCCACACATGACTGAACGTTGTCCCATGCCTTCATGTGCACATACACCTGAAACAGTACAAACATGTCGACTGTTGTTGTTGTTGTTGTTGTTGGAGGAGGAGGAGGAGCAACAGCAGCAGCCATGATGG
Organism: Rapana venosa; assembly: GCA_028751875.1. Classification (NCBI taxonomy): domain Eukaryota; kingdom Metazoa; phylum Mollusca; class Gastropoda; order Neogastropoda; family Muricidae; genus Rapana; species Rapana venosa. The sequence goes on from CM054135.1 coordinate 8,504,769, forward strand.
TGGTGGTGGTGGTGGTGGTGTTGGTGGTGATGGTAGTAGTAGTAGTAGTGTAGTAGTGGTGTGGTAGTGGAAGTAGAATTTTTTTGTTTAAGTGGTGAAGGTAGTAGTAGTAGTGGTAGTAGTGGTGGTGGTGGTGGTGGTGGTGGTGGTAGAAGTAGTAGAAGGAGGAGGAGGAATAGTAATAGTAGAAGTAGTAGTAAGTGGTAGAAGTAGTAGTAGCAGTAGTAGTTGTAGTAGTTCTTCAGTTTACACTAAATAGTGATATCAGAGGGGAAGGTGTGTATGTATATGTGAGGTGTGTTGTGGTGTGTTTTGGGTGGGGGGGGGGGGGGGGGGGGGGGGGGGGGGGGGGGGGGGGGGTATTGCTTGCAATGATCACCACCCAACATCCTCATCACGCACACATAATATACCATATATGCAATCACATTGTACATCAATAAACACACATGAACAACACAAATAATTTGTTTTTTTTTGGAAATAGTGTTGGTTAACTAAGTGGGTTTGGTCCTGGTTTTACATTTTACCATAACCTGGTTTTGCAAGCAAGAACAGCCCAATTGTTTTTGCTCTAACAGACAGTCATATAAGTATTATATATATCCTGGTTCCCCAAAAATCAAAATGCTATGGTAACTGTACTGATAGGAGTAAAATCATATCTCAGACGCAAATAATCCGTCAGTATTTGATAAATCCTACGGATTAATAAAAAGACCTAGCAAAAGGACACGGAAATATCACAAAAACAAAAAAATGTGATTTCTAGGATGATGGTAAGATGATCGGACTCAAGATGCATCAAGTCACGGTAAAATGACACTATGCCTCTCCTTTTCTACATATTTTTACACCACCATGACTTTTCACTAATGATGTTAGGTCCTTGCCAAAAATGCACTCTTTCAGAGCTAATAGCAGGGAGTCATAGATCACTGATTCAAACTTTAAAATCCGTATTAGGGCGTCACTAAATAACTGATAAAACCTATACAATCTTTTTCATTTTGGGTCATATCACTGATATTAAATCTATAAAGGTCATAATTTTCTGATAAAAACCTCATAACTCTTTTTAATGGGTCATAATTACCGATAAATACATAATCAATAATATCTATATGGAGTCATTTAATCACTGGCATATAAACACTTTAAATCTATTTAGGGTCATAATTGCCCCATATTCCTTTTAAATAATATAAGGGTCATTTAATTGGACTAATAACATTATAATATTATAAGAGGTCATATTTTAATCAATGATTAAAAACATAATTCATATCTATAAGGCGTCAGAATTACGACAGAGAAACCATTAATAAATCTATAATGGGTCATATATACATCTGATAAAACATAAACTATTTACTTATAAGGGTCATTATTACTGGTAGTTTTAAATCACATAAATCTTTTAGCTTGTATAATCTATAAGGGTTCTAAATACTGTTATATTATATACAAACTCCTTAATCAGGGTCATAAATTATGATAAAACTTAAGGGTCATAATAACTGATTAGAAAACAATGTAAGGTTTACTCGACATAACTCGTAAATAACTGACTATGTTTGTAGAACCACTAATGAACATTTTATAGTCCTCCATGCTCCCTTATAAAGTCACTACATAAACACCTTATAACACCTACCATATGTCCATTTAGTTATTAATTAAAAACTTCGCCTCTTCAACACCTACCATAATTCCATAGTTTATTAATTTATAAACTATGTAAACCTTCAGGCCATACCACAATTAACACATTCAAAACCTTTGTCTCGTGCCACTATGTGCTGGACGTATTTTGTTCCTGACCAATTCTTTTATGTGTCTCGTTGCTGATTTTAGTGACAGGCGACGATTAGATGACTGTGGGGATCTCAACACTGATTGGTCTCAGTGCTGGCAAGTGGTGCCCTTTGGGACAGCAGATTTTGGCGTATGATTATATCAGAGCTCCAGCGCCAGCTTCGACTATCCGGACTGGTGCGGTCTTTCCATTCCTTGTTAGGGAAGTTCTTCCAAGGATTCCTGGAGCTCTGGAGCTCGCCCTCAGGTTCCCCTCTGTTCCACAGCCGCAGTCCGAGAGAACAGGTAGTTAGGCTCAAGCACATGAGACTGAGTTTTGGCTATATGGGTAGTATATAAAAGATACTCAGATCGCTGTTGGCTGTTACATCTCTTCAAGATAAGAGCAAGGAATGAGACCGTTTCACTTTTCAACACATGGTGTGGGCTATGACGTGAATCTTGCATGTGTCTGCAACAGCCTGTTGAAAGGCCAAAAAAAAAAAAAATGACTTACGTAAAGTCATATGATGCTTAACTTAGTTATGAAGGCTCTATGTTATCTGAAAAATGGACAAAAGAGTTTCTTGGGTACATTTTACTCTGGTTAAGAATGTATTTCTGAATAGTTGCTTTTTTCTAAGAAAAATATTTATATTTTAAAATTGTCAAAAATAATTTCTGTATCAGGGCTTATACGGAAAGCAGGGCAAAACACTTTGAAGTGAATCTGTAAAAAGTGATATTTATTGAGATAGAATTTCTCCAGTCTGCTCATTTTGTATTACTGCCACAAAACGAAATGAACTGCAGTTTTCTGAGCATTGCATGGCGCTCACTACTCTTCTTCTTCATCAATTATCCTGTTAGACTGGAAAAAAGTTCCTTGGAACTATGGACATTGGGGTATACAGCAAAAACTATGCCACTCAATCACACTCACATAACTGTTTCTTATCTTTGCGCTATTCACGACCTGAGGACTGTGGGCAGAGGCCATCATCTTCTCCAACATAAGAGTTCATTTTTGTTGTTGTTGTTGCTTGGGTTATGTTTAACTTCCACAGACTGCTATGCGTGGGGTATGTATGTCATGTATCATTCCAACCTCTGGCCATAGTCTCCTCAAGTAAGAACACATTTTCTTGTTTCGTCTATGTTTTGTACCTTGGCTTAGAGCATGACGGGTGGTTACCCCAATGAGTTGAGAGTTTTGCAAAAAAATTATTTTTAGCCCACCATATAAAGGTTCTGCCACCATGTCCTAACTTCTAGGCGGCAAATGTTCTGAACACACCATTGTGAATGGCATTTTGATTTTTTAATGTTGATTATCTATTCTGTACTGGGCATGCAGGGGATCTATCTAATTCTTTCGAATTAGGCAGAAACAGGGCCTTCCTCGCACACAGATTTTCTATATTGTGTTTCACACAGGTATTGATGTCCTCAGTTTTTGTTCATCCAAAGGACTTTCAGCGTGAACATTGTCTGTCGTGCTATTGATGTTATTCAGGAGAATAATCACATCGTGGTGAGTGGCTGGAGTCACCATGCTGTCTGGATGGCAAGCGCCTCTATAGTCATGACCAGACTAAGGCCTATCCCTCTCACAGTATGGGTTTGGTTACATAAGTGTGAAAAATGTCAAAGTATGTCAGCCAACAAAGGAAACTCAGACTTATGGTTACTCTCTTCTCCTTTTTCTTCTTTCTACACCTATGGCTTTGAGCTCATAGGGTCACCATATGGTGTGAGGAGATTTTTGCGTCATGCGATGTCGCCATCCCCCTCACTCCCCCATACTCTATTTAGGTAGCCCACATTCTGACTTTGGGGTTATTGGTGTCTTATCTTTAAAAAATACACCTGTATTGTTCATGCGGAGTTTCAACAAAGTAAGAGTGAGGACACTAAAATCAACAGACAACACAAGAACCTAGCTGCTATAAGCAAGATCTTCTGACCATTCAGACACACACACACACACACACACCTACGCCAGCTACTGACTCTTGCGGGAAATTTGCCAGATTTGTTCGTAAGTGATCTTCAGAAAGGTGCGAATGTGCCGGGCGGCCCTGACCACTGAATGCTAGTAGGCTAGGCCAGGCAGCACCAGGACTTCTTGATGGCGCAGTGGTTAGTGCGAAGCTCGTCTCTGCACTTGCGATTGTTTCTCATCTGGGAACATTCCGTCTGCAACACTTGTCTTTCACTCTTTCATCACGCGAGTTTCCCCTCGCCTTTGCTTGCTTGTTTGTTGTTGTTGTTGCCCTTGATCACAGCCAAGGCTTATGTATTTTTTCTTTACAAACACGCATGTGGTTCTTAATATATTCTTTTACTAATTATATAACTTATAATATTTATACCCTCATCCCACAGCCAAGCTATTTATTTTATCTTACAAAACCCCAATGATTTATAATAATAATTAAACCCTGATCTCCCACTATCATAGCCTATTATTATGTCCTCGCATTCATTACAAAACCCAATGTTATATTATATATTATATACCCTGATCCATACAGCCTATCTTATTTATTTATTTTCTTACAAATCGCATGTTTATATATACTATACCCTGATCCCCACAGGCCAAGCTTAGTTTATTTTTCTCTTACATAAAACCATGTATAATAATATATATTAATATTTATACCCCGAAATACCCCACAGCCTAAAGCTATTTATTTTTTTATACATAACAATGTTTATTTATTATAGATATATACCCTTGAAGATATATTCCATCACAGCCAAGCTATTTATTTTTTATTGTGTTTTTTACAAAACGCACTTGTTTATAATATATATATAATATTATATATATATATATATTTATATTTATATTATTTATTATATATATATATATACCATGTGTTCCCAACAAGCCAATGCTATTCATTTTCTTACAAAACTATGTTGTTATATTATATATCTATAATATATATATATCATATTATATATATATATTATTATATATATTTATATTTATATATAATCATGTGTTGACGATGATTTAGAGAAAGAGGCATTATAAATATAGGAGGGTAAGAAGTCTCAAAAACACAGACGAGTTTGAGAGTGATGAGAGAAGATCTTCGCATCAATGTCAAACCTTCATCCACTTTTCGTGGTTGAGAAGAAGAGAAGATGTTAGAATAGAAGAATGAAAGTAATTAGAAGAGAATGAGAAGTAAGAAAGAACTTATCTGAGAAGAAGAATCGATGAAGTGAAAGACATCTGAGAAAGAAACTCAGATCAAATTCAGATGAAAGTAGTAAAGTTAGGAAGAGAAGATAGATGAAAGGATAGAAAGAAAGAAGAAGTAGAAAGAAGAAGATTGAAAAAGAAAATCAGAGAAGGGATAGTAGAAATGATATGATTGAAGAATTTAGATAGAAGAAGAAGAAGGAATGGGGAAGAATGAGATGATAGAAAAGAAATGGTAGAAGAAAAGATGAAAGAATGAAATGATAAGAGAGAAGCAATAGAAGAAAGCCTAAAAGACAAAGAACGTCACCCGTACAGAAGAAGGCAAGAAAGAAGAAGAAATGAAGGAGAAGAAAGAAAGAATAGTAGAATGGAAAGAAAGAACATAGGAGACAGAAAGTAAAAAGGAAGTAACGAGAGAAGAGAAAGAAAGAATGAAGAGAAGAAAGGGGGGGGGAAAAAAGAGAAGAAGAGGAAAGAAGATTGAAAGAATGAACTAGAAGAAGAAGGGAAGATCAGAAGAAGAAGAAGGCAGATAGGATGAAGATGGAGAAGAAAGAAAGAAGAGAAATGAAAGAACAGAGACAGAACGAGAAACAATTTCACGAAAGAAATGAAGAATTGAATGAAGAAGAAGAGAAATTGAAGAAGAGAAGATGGAATGAAGAGAATGAAGAAGATATAGTTAATTAGAGCAGAAGAGAAGAAATAAGAAGAAGAAAAGAGAAGAAAAAAAGGCAAGACAAGAGAAAGAAGGTAAATTAGATAGTGAAGAAGGTAAAAAGAGAAAGAAATGGACGAAGATATGAAGAAGAAATGAATTGAAGGAGGTAAGATATAGGAAGAGAAGATAGAGTAATATGAGCAGAAAAGATGAGAGAAAGAAGATGAATAGGAATAAGAAACTTTGAAGATAGTAAAAGTCAGTTGAGATACGATAGAAGAAAAAGATGTAAGAAAATAGTAAAGATGTAAGAAAAGTTGAGTTAAGGAAGAAGAGAAATGAAGAAGAAGAATGTGAAGAAAGATTGAGAAATAGAGAAAAGAATGCAGAAAGAATAAGAAGAAGGAAGAAGAACGAAGAAGAAAGTGAAGAGAGGAGAAAAAGAACAGAAGAAGGAAGGAATTAGAAAGAGGTATGAGAAGAAAGAAAGAGGAATGAAGATGTTGAAGAAAGAAGAAGAAGAAGAGAAGTTGTTGTGATAAGAAGTAGAGATGATGAGAAAAATTGATAGAAGCAATGTCAGTGAGAAGAAACTATAATGATACGAAGAGGAAGAAGTTATTGTGATGAAGACAGGAAATAGAAGGATAGATAGTGAAAGAAAATAGACAGAAAGAAGAAGTAGAAATGTCAATGAGAAAAGTGAAAATGAGAAGAATAGTAAAGAAGCAGAAGAAAGAAAGATTCGAGATGATGTGAAGCATGAGGTAAAATTGTGAGAAAGAAAGAGACAGAAAGGAGAAAGGAAGAGATTGAAAGAGAGAAGAAGAAGAAGAAAGAAGACAAATAGAAGAAGTTAGATGAGAAAGTAGAAAGGAGAGTAGATAGGGAGAAGTAAGGAAACACGATGAGAGGAAAAGAAGATGAAGTGAATGGAAAGGAAGGTTAGAAGTAGGAGATGAATGAGTAAACGAAAGAATATGAAAACCGAAAGAGAGAGAGTGAAAGGAAAGAAGAAGATTAACGAAGATCGAAGCGTATGAAGAGAAGAAAAACACTGAATAGCTGAATGTAGTAAAGAGAAAATAGAAGTAACGGAGGTAAGGGAATAGGAGGAAACAGAAAAGAAGGAAGTAAATGAATGAGAAGAATTGAAAAGAAGAAATAGAAGAAAAATTGTAGTCCATTGAAACATGACAAAAAAGTAAGAGCAGAGAAGAAGAAGAAGTAAGAAGATGAAGAAGAAGATTGCCCAAGATAGGAAAAAATAAAATTAAAAAGAAGATGAATGACGAAAATAGACACTGGAGTATAGGCGTTACGCTATGGATGGTTAGATGGCCATCATAGCTTTTTTCTCATTTTTATTTGTTGTTGTATGTGTGTGGTCCTCGGACTATGAAAGGCTCACCAATAGGTATCACCACTAGGGTGATCATTTTTTTTATTATTTATTGCGTTATGCATACTGTTCCTTCCCCACCCCCTATAATTAAGGTCATTGGTGATAGCCTCATTTTCCAAGCTGCAGGGATGGTTAGTCTAAACACTCACTCCTTTTATATGTGCGTGCTCAGTCTTAGGGGTGTTTTAAAAAAATGTTGTATCCATTCCTTACCAGCATAGTCATGTGCCTACTCTTTCACAAAAGCGATAACAGGATTTTAAACATTATGCTGCGAGTGTGTGTGTGTGTGGTGGTGTAGTGAGGTTAGTAGATATTTTGTGGTGAGAGAAGTTTTTGTTTGGTTTTTTTTGTGCTTCTTGTATTTATGTGTGTGTTTTGTGAGGGTTAAATCTGTGGTGTGGTTGTGGATGTGGTGTGTGATGTGATGGTGTGGTGTTGTGCGGGGTAGTTCTTTTTTATTGTCGTGTTGTTTTGGCTGTGTGTAGTATTTAAGGATGTTGGTTTGTGGTAGTGGTGTTTTATGGGTGTGGTGTGTTTGTTGAATGGTGTGGTCTGTCGTTGATTGTGTGCATGTGTGTGTGGGTGAGGTAGTAGGGGTGTGTTGTTGTGTCCTTGTGTCTTGTGGTGTGTGTGTAGTGTGGCCTCTTTCTGTTTGGTGGCATAGTTGGTTGTTGTGTGTGTGTGAGGTGGTTTTGTGGTTTTGCTTTGTTAATTCCTGTGTGTGTGTGGTTGTGAGTGTGTTGTGGTGTTTTTTGGTAGGGTTTAGCATTATGTGTTGTATTGTGTTGTGTTATGTGTGTTGTGTGGTGTTGGTGGATGTTGATTAGTTGTATGTTGTGTGTGTGTGTGATGGTTTGTGTGTGTGTCGTGGTGTGTTGTCGTTGTGGTGTATGTGTTGTAGTTGGTGTGTGTGTGTAGTGTGATTGTTTTTGGTGGGTGTGTGTGGTTGGGATTGGATGGTATGTGTAGTGTGTGAGTGGTGTTAAGGTGTTTGTTGTTTACTCATATTCGTTTGGTGTGATGGTGTGGGCATGGTGAGTGGGTTTTGGAGTGGAGTGGGTGATGGTGTGGAGTGGTTGTGGAGTGAGTGTGGTGTGGTGTGATGTGTTGAGGTGGTTGTTGGCGTGGTGGGTTTGTGTGATTGGTGTGGTGGGGTTTTCACTCTTGTGTGTGTATCTGTATTAGGTGTGATTGTTCTGTATGTGTGATGTGTTCTGTGTGGTGTATTGTGGTGTTTTTATTCACTGTGGTGTTTTGTGTAAGTGAGGTGTTAAGGTGTGGTATGTAGTGGTGATGGTATTTGTGTGTGTTGGAGTATGGTTAGTTTGTCGTGTTGGTTGTATGTGGTGTTGGTAGTGGTTTGTAGGCTGTATTGTGGTGTGCGTGCTGTGTTGTAGTGTTTCTAGGTAGGGTGGTGGTGGTCTGGTCGGTGTGTGTGTAGTATTGATGGTATGTGTGGTGTGGTTGTCGTGTGGTTGTTGAGTCTAGTAGGTGTGAGTGTGGTGTGTGTTGTGTGTTGTGGTAGTGTGTTGGTTGTTTTGTGGTGTAGTGTGATGTGAGGTCTGTGTGGTGTTGTGAGTGTTGTATGGGGGTGAGGTGCTGTATCGTGGTTGTTGTTGTGGGAGGTTTCTTTGTGGTGTGTCTGTGTGGTGTTGTGTGTGTCATTTAGTGGTGTTGTGTTGTGTGATGGTGTAGGTGTTTGTGTGAGGCTGTAGTTGGTAATGTGCTGTGAGATGTATGGTTGGTGTTGATTTTTGGTGTGTAGTGTTGAAGGTGGTGGTGTTTGTCGTCGTGTTGTGTGTGTGTGTGTGTGTGTGTGTGTGTGTGATGTGTGTGGTGTGTGTGTGTGGTTGTGAGGTTGTGTGTGTTGTGTGTGTGTCGGTGTGTGTGTGTGTGTGTTACCTTTTTTGTATTTTTTGTGATGTGAGGTGGTTTTGGTGTATGTGTGTTGGTGTGGTAGTGGTGTAGTGAGGTGTGTGTGCGATTTATTTTTTGTGGTAGTGGTGTGAGTGTGTGTGAGGTTGATATGCTAGGTGGTTGGGCTGTTTTTTAGTGTTGGTCTATTCTGTTGGTGAGTGGTTTAGAGGTTGGTGATTTAAGTTTATATTGTGTGTGTGTGTGGTGTATGTGTGTGTTGTTGTATGTGCTGTCTTTCTGCTTATTTTTGTGTGGTGCGTGTGGTCCTAGTGAGAGAAGCAGGCTGTAGGTGTGGTGTACTGTGTTTTTGTGTTGTGTGAGGTATGTGGTGGTTTTTTGTGATTTTTGGTGTTTGTGTGTGTGTATGTGTGCTGGGGTGGTGTGGTAGCTTTGTGGTTTAGTGGCGTGGCAGGTGTATTGCTTGGCGTGGCGGGCTCGTGGTGTGGCGATTTGTTTGAATGTGGCGTGGCATGGTTGTGGATGTGGAAGTGGGTTTGGCGTGGTGTTGGCGTGCTGTGGCCCATTAAACTGGATGCAGGCGTTTGGATTTTTATTTTGTTATTTACGTTGGTGTGGTTGTGTTCGCGCTAAGGGGAAGAGACAGCTACTGGCACTCTTTGTTGGTGCACCAATACACTTGTCTTATTTAACTTGTTCCATCCCGCCCAACTCTTTGACATGTATCTCACCATCTTTTGTGCACTTCCTACATCATGACTTTTCTTGAAACGTTATGTCCCCATGGCGAGTCATGTGTACCTTTACACCTGGAAACAGTATCAAACATGTCGGACTGTTGTTGTTGTTGTGTGTTGGAAGTGAGGAGGAGATGTTTAGGCAACGGCGCAGCCATGTATTGGATAATAGGTTGGTTGGGGGGGATGGTATTGGTGGTAGTGTTGTGTTTGGTGTTTGGTGGTGAAGTTTATTGGTTTGTAGTAGTTTTTGTAGTAAGTGTAGTAGTGGTGTGAGTAGTGATGCTGTAGAATTTTTTTGTTTAAGTGGTTATTGTGAAGGTAAGTGAGTAGTCAGTGGTTAGGTAGTGGTGGTTGTCTTATTATTGGTGGTGTGTGCGTTTGTGTTTTAGCACCTAAGGTATTTGTTGTAGAAGTTAAGTTAGTATGTAGGTAGGAGCGAGAGATAAGTGTTTAAGCGTGAAGTCTAGTAGTTATGTGGTTGAAGTAGTGTTAGCAGTTAGTTAGTAGTAGTTGGTAGTAGGTTCGTTGGTCTTTGTTCTTCAGGTTTACATAAATAGTGATATCAAGACGGGAAGGTGTCTGTATGTATCAGGTGATTGTGTGATGTGTGTTTGTGGTGTGTGTGTGGTGTGTAGTGTGTGTGTCGTGTGGTCGGGGGGGAGGGTGTGGGTGGAGGGTGGTGTGGTGGGGGGGGGGGGGGGGGGGCGAGGGGTGGATTTTTGGCACATAGCTAAACATCCACAATAAACATGAGTGTTAAACATAGAACTTGAAAGCTAAAGACTAATAACGAACTTATCTTCATAATACACTTTACTTTGCAAATTCCTGCAACTAAGTAAACTTACAATGTGCTATATGTGTATCAGTAATCTGGGGCTTGTTGATCCATTGTTTAATGGACGAATACTATATCCGGTCACTAATGGTGTTGTCTTAAGGAATTTGCTTTCTTAAGCCGAAGAGTACTAGGAAGACGGTAAAATTGGCTTTTTTTAGTATCTCGTACTAATTGTCACAGACTATTGTGAGCATTGGTAATAGTTTCGCCTACAGATAAATTTGCTGTTTTAGAAAATATTCTATCTAAGAGAACGATAGAGCTTAAAACCATGTAGATGTGAGATGCAACATTTCTTATATGCAATGTTTGAACTCGGCTTTTTATTTTTTTTTATATTATCAAAAGATAATCTAATAAATGAGTTATATCATTGACTCAGGAAAAAACTGAATATATTCATGTAGTTTCTTTTTTTTTTAAAGTGAGATTCCAGCTATGCTTTCTTGGGTTAACATGCTATAGATCCTCACTGGGTCAGACAAAGAAATTGTCTATTCTTCTCCAACATAAAATGAAAAAGGTATAAGTGATCAACTGAATTCTGCATTTCAACAAACATTATCTATTATTACTGATCTATTCAGTTTCACCATTACATTTTCCCATTCAATTCCTTCCACTTACTGATCTATCATCTCACATGCTATAAGTTCATTTCCTATTCTTCATTCATTACTGATCTATAATTTCACCATGCATTTTTTCTCATTCATTCATTCATTACTGATTGTCTCTTTCACCTCATCATTATTCATTCCTTCATTCATTACTGATCTGTCATTCACATGGCATTATTCATTCATTCCTATTCATTACTTGATCTGTCACTTCAGCCATGCCATATATCTTCATTCCTTCATTCATTGTACGGATCTGTCATTCACCACACATTATCTCATTCATTCATTACTGTTCTGTTTAATTAATCATTACAAAATCCCATTCATTCATTACTGATCTGTTTACTTATCATACATTATCCAATTCATATTCATTCACTGCTTCTGATTATACGCCATTCACCATAATCATTATAATATATCCCATTCATTCATCATTTCGCTTCGATTTTTCACATATCACCTATCATTATTCCATGATTTCATTCACTTCTGCTGATTATCATTCACCATTACATTATCCTCATTCATTCTCTCATTCACCTGCCTGATATCTTGTTCATTCCGCATAACATTATCTCGTTTCATTCATTGCATCACTGATATGTCATGCAGCGTACTTATATTTCATTCACTTCATTTTTAGTTCATTTTTCCTATCACAAGTCCAATTTTTAATTCCACACGCTTGAAATAGAAGGAGGGTGGCAGGCATGGTGAAGATCATTCTATCCTACCCGTCACCTCTCTCCTTTTTCTACTTTATTTTCTGCTCCTTCTTTGGTCCATTTCTCTCTGGACCTTGTTGTCCACAAAGACTTAAAAAGGAAGACGATCTGTCCCACGTCCGAAGGTTGGATTTGCCTGGGTTCTGACCTTGTCAGGGCGCTTGAAGGCAGCGCAAAGTATCTTTCGTAATTATGACAGAAAACAATACCTTGCTATCTGAGCATTTTCGATATGAAGAAGATGTGATAGCAAGAAACAATGCGATTATACATAATTACACATAATTCAAGTATAACACATCTATAAACAACTTCAAATGACACAACACAATTTAAACAATAATACATATTAAATGACACCACACAACATAACTTATAAATATTACGATTCAATGACACAACTCAAAATAACTCAATGCAATTTTGTAACACACTATAATACAATTCAATGACCCACAATTCATTTCTACAATGGTTACAATGACACAACACAAATTTAACAACGCAAATGCAAGTTTAATCACACTAATACATTTTCAATGACCACCACAACAACATAACACACTATTACAAGGCAGTGACGTACGACACACACACACTAATTACGATTCTACTGCACAACCAGGTCAATATTTTTAACACTCTCATACCATATTCTGAATGTAAAACAACTAGCACTAATTACTATTCTATGGACACATACCTCTTAATACATTCAATGACACAACACACTAATACAAATTCATGAACAAACACAGAGCAATATATCACACTATACTACTTCAAGGACACAACACAGATTGCCTATTATAAAACACTAATACAAGGCACATGGACACAACACAGTGCAATATAACACGCTAATACAATTAATAGGACACAACCCAGAGCAATATAACACACTTAATTCAATTCCAAGGACCCACAACGTCAGTTGCAATATAGACTACTCATTACCAGATTTGTTTCATACGAATCAAACAGATACTACAACACCATCTAATACATATTCAATGACACACTAACAGTACATACACCTAATAATACTATTTCAATGACACACAACAGTACAACACCTAATACAATTCAACGACACACAACAGACTATCACACTAATACAATTCAAATGTACAACCACAACTGTAACAACTACACTGATACATATCAATGACACACCAACAGTACCAACTCTACTTATTACATTTCAACGACACACAACATGTACAACACACTTAGTACAATTCAATGTGCACATAAACAGTTAACAATTACACCTACTAATTACAATTCAACGAATCACATACTGCTACAGCCACACTCTAAATACTAGTCAATGGACACACAACAGTACAAACACTTAATTACAATTCAATGAGACACTCAACAGTACAAAGACACTTATACAAATTAAATGACACACTTTCTAGTTACAACACAACAGTACAATTCAATGGACACTACAAACAGTACATCACACTTAATACAAATTCTCAATGACACACAACCAGTACATAACACAACAGTACATTATTCATATGACAGACACATCAGTTATACATAATTCTACTGTATACATTCAATGACCACACTACTAGTACAACACTCACAGTACTGTATTTTCAAATGACTACACAAGCACGTTACAACATCACTAATACAATTTGCAATGACACATCAACAGGTACAATCACAACAGTACAAGACACAACAGTACAATTCAACGGACACACTAACAGTACAACGAACCTCTTATACATTTCTATGACAACACACAGTACAACAGATCAACATGTACAAAGTTCAATGACACACATACATAGTTACAATCACAATGTACATAGAATTTCAATGACACACAACAGTACAACACATCTAAATACCAATGATCAATGACACACAAAACAGTTACAACACCAACTAATTACAATTCTAATGACAAACAGTTATACAACACACTTATATCAAATTCAATGACACACAACAGTACAACATCAACAGCTTCTAGATTCTATGACAAACAACAGTACACACACTAATTCATTCAACGACACACAAATCTAGTACAACACACTAATACTACTTCAACGCACCACACAGTCAACACACGAATTACAATTCAACGACTCTCACAACAGTTACAGCACACTAAGGACAATTCAAATGACACACAACAGTTGAAAACACATCTTAATACAATTCAATTGACACACTACAGTACAACACCTTTATACAATTCAATGTACACACAACAGTACAACCACTAATACTCAATTCTAACGACACAACAACAGTTACAACAATACTTAATACAATTCAATGACGACACAACAGTACAACACAACAGTACAATTCAATGACAACAAAAACAGTACAACACGACTTAATTCATTTCAAATGACACACAAACCAGTTACGCTAATTCATGACTACACAACAGTACATACAACAACAGTACAATTCAATGACACAAACAGTACAAAATCCCCCAAACCAACTAAATTACAAATTCTATGACACACAACAGATACAACACCTTAATTACAATTCATATGGAACACACAGTACTCAATAAACAGTACAAGTTCGAATGACTCACCAACAGTACAAACACACGAATACAATTTCAAGGACACCAAACTAGTACAACACACTTATACAATTCAACGACACACAACAGTTACTAACTACAATAATACAATTCAATGACAAACAACAGTACAAACACTACCTAATACAATTCACATGACACACAACAGGTACAAACACTACTAATACATTCAATGATAAAACAGTACAACACACTAATACAATTTCAATGACACACATCTCAGTATCTACAACTCTTGTAAATACAATTCAACGACAAACAACGTTACTGACTCACGAATACAATTCAATGACACACAAACGTACAGCACTCCTAATACAATTCAACGACACAACAACAGTTACAATCTCACTAATACAATTTCAACGACACACAACAGCCTAATTATCACACTAATACAATTCACGACACACAACAGTACAACTACACTTAATACAATTGTCATCGACACACAACAGTACAACACACTAATACAAATTCAACGACCGCACAACAGTACAAACTACTAATACAAATCATACGTCACAAACTGTTACAACACTACTAATACAATTCAACGACACACAACAGTACTAAACACTAATTACAATTCAACGACACACACAGTTATATACACACTAATACTATTATCCGACACCAACAGTACAAACTAAACATCTAATAAATTCAACGACACCAAACAGTACAACCCCACTAAATACATTCACGACACAAAACAGTACAACACACTATACAATTCAACGACACATCACAGTACAACATACACTTATACAATTCAACGATCACAACACAGTGGCATGTATTACACTCTCATACAATGCAACGACAAAACATTACAACACAACAGTTATACAACAACAGTACAAACTACTTCTGTGATACAAAAATCACAACAACTGCTTGCAACGTTGTGTTAGCTCACCTTGATTGTCTCACCTTTGCATGGCTGACAGCCTGAGAGCACGTCTACTGCGAGGCGAATATTAGTTGAACGCCAATCAATAGAGAGGCAAGCTTGTGCAAACTGTTGTCGGCATTTCTGCAGGTTGGACTTTACTCCGCTAGTCACTGGTCTGGTTCGTGGCCAGCTATAATACAGATGTGCCCATGTCAGGCTTCAATCTCTGCGTCTCAGCGTATATCATTCGTCCTCGTCTTTTAATTCAGTCATCAGATCATCACTTCATCAGTTTAGGTGGGGGCGTGGTGGTGGAGTGAAGGTTGGTGCACTAAGTAAAGGAGGGATGTCCAGGCATAGTGACTCTTTGCTATTGGGTTTATGTCTAAGTAGGAGGGCACGCTGGATAAGCCTTAGGTGGTCAGAGCATTGCTAGATAGCAATCTGAAACTGACCGGGTTCGATTCACTGTTTATCATGGGGGATTATTTTCCCCCTGGAAGTTAAACATCAGTGACCGACTTCTCGCTACTCTCCAAAAGTCCTGCGGATGACAGGGATGAGTCTTATTAAATCCACGAGCTGCCAATGATTTTTTGCCTTTGACTACGGCCCCGTGTGACATTTAGTGAGATGCGAACGACTAGCAGTATACATCTTGACTGCTATTTGTTACAATAAGCCTCTGTTGAGTCGATTCTTTTTATGTAAGAGTAGGACACCATGTTCTGTGCGAGTTTGGTGGGAGACGGCTTTGACAATTTACACAAACCCCATACACGACGGGGGACTTGAGGTAAAAAAAAAGCACTATGAGTCGCTCTATTCCTATGATCACTCGATATAAAGAATGGAATAAATAAAGACTACTAATTATAGATTAATATACACTGCTACTACACATTATTTCTGTGATGCCAAAACTGTTCTTTTTTAGCGGTTATAAGATTACCACCATCCCATGCGATCATGTTCAGAGTGACGGGTACTATTTGGGTATCTCACCTGCAATTGTGTCTAATGCACTGCCTGTGTTTCCTTGGGTGGGGTGTTGAAAACTGCCTGTTGCATACACTTAGCAAGCTTCATGACTGAAAGTGTTGTTATTTATGCATGCCGCTTTCTCTAGATTGCCACATGTCCTCTCCTGTTCTCATACTGTGCCTGCCATAGCCAAGAAGTTTTGCTACCATAGTTGAGGCATGATCTCCACTGTTTTATTGCATCCTTGCACATACGATGACTCATACCTGCTCTCACACGGCAAGTGTTGTGTGCATAACTTACTTTGCCCTTTCATTGTGTAGCCGCACACACAACACTAATTTGGTCATGCTTATATTGCTTGCAATGATCACCACCCAACATCCTCATCACGCACACATAATATACCATATATGCAATCACATTGTACATCAATAAACACACATGAACAACACAAATAATTTGTTTTTTTTTGGAAATAGTGTTGGTTAACTAAGTGGGTTTGGTCCTGGTTTTACATTTTACCATAACCTGGTTTTGCAAGCAAGAACAGCCCAATTGTTTTTGCTCTAACAGACAGTCATATAAGTATTATATATATCCTGGTTCCCCAAAAATCAAAATGCTATGGTAACTGTACTGATAGGAGTAAAATCATATCTCAGACGCAAATAATCCGTCAGTATTTGATAAATCCTACGGATTAATAAAAAGACCTAGCAAAAGGACACGGAAATATCACAAAAACAAAAAAATGTGATTTCTAGGATGATGGTAAGATGATCGGACTCAAGATGCATCAAGTCACGGTAAAATGACACTATGCCTCTCCTTTTCTACATATTTTTACACCACCATGACTTTTCACTAATGATGTTAGGTCCTTGCCAAAAATGCACTCTTTCAGAGCTAATAGCAGGGAGTCATAGATCACTGATTCAAACTTTAAAATCCGTATTAGGGCGTCACTAAATAACTGATAAAACCTATACAATCTTTTTCATTTTGGGTCATATCACTGATATTAAATCTATAAAGGTCATAATTTTCTGATAAAAACCTCATAACTCTTTTTAATGGGTCATAATTACCGATAAATACATAATCAATAATATCTATATGGAGTCATTTAATCACTGGCATATAAACACTTTAAATCTATTTAGGGTCATAATTGCCCCATATTCCTTTTAAATAATATAAGGGTCATTTAATTGGACTAATAACATTATAATATTATAAGAGGTCATATTTTAATCAATGATTAAAAACATAATTCATATCTATAAGGCGTCAGAATTACGACAGAGAAACCATTAATAAATCTATAATGGGTCATATATACATCTGATAAAACATAAACTATTTACTTATAAGGGTCATTATTACTGGTAGTTTTAAATCACATAAATCTTTTAGCTTGTATAATCTATAAGGGTTCTAAATACTGTTATATTATATACAAACTCCTTAATCAGGGTCATAAATTATGATAAAACTTAAGGGTCATAATAACTGATTAGAAAACAATGTAAGGTTTACTCGACATAACTCGTAAATAACTGACTATGTTTGTAGAACCACTAATGAACATTTTATAGTCCTCCATGCTCCCTTATAAAGTCACTACATAAACACCTTATAACACCTACCATATGTCCATTTAGTTATTAATTAAAAACTTCGCCTCTTCAACACCTACCATAATTCCATAGTTTATTAATTTATAAACTATGTAAACCTTCAGGCCATACCACAATTAACACATTCAAAACCTTTGTCTCGTGCCACTATGTGCTGGACGTATTTTGTTCCTGACCAATTCTTTTATGTGTCTCGTTGCTGATTTTAGTGACAGGCGACGATTAGATGACTGTGGGGATCTCAACACTGATTGGTCTCAGTGCTGGCAAGTGGTGCCCTTTGGGACAGCAGATTTTGGCGTATGATTATATCAGAGCTCCAGCGCCAGCTTCGACTATCCGGACTGGTGCGGTCTTTCCATTCCTTGTTAGGGAAGTTCTTCCAAGGATTCCTGGAGCTCTGGAGCTCGCCCTCAGGTTCCCCTCTGTTCCACAGCCGCAGTCCGAGAGAACAGGTAGTTAGGCTCAAGCACATGAGACTGAGTTTTGGCTATATGGGTAGTATATAAAAGATACTCAGATCGCTGTTGGCTGTTACATCTCTTCAAGATAAGAGCAAGGAATGAGACCGTTTCACTTTTCAACACATGGTGTGGGCTATGACGTGAATCTTGCATGTGTCTGCAACAGCCTGTTGAAAGGCCAAAAAAAAAAAAAATGACTTACGTAAAGTCATATGATGCTTAACTTAGTTATGAAGGCTCTATGTTATCTGAAAAATGGACAAAAGAGTTTCTTGGGTACATTTTACTCTGGTTAAGAATGTATTTCTGAATAGTTGCTTTTTTCTAAGAAAAATATTTATATTTTAAAATTGTCAAAAATAATTTCTGTATCAGGGCTTATACGGAAAGCAGGGCAAAACACTTTGAAGTGAATCTGTAAAAAGTGATATTTATTGAGATAGAATTTCTCCAGTCTGCTCATTTTGTATTACTGCCACAAAACGAAATGAACTGCAGTTTTCTGAGCATTGCATGGCGCTCACTACTCTTCTTCTTCATCAATTATCCTGTTAGACTGGAAAAAAGTTCCTTGGAACTATGGACATTGGGGTATACAGCAAAAACTATGCCACTCAATCACACTCACATAACTGTTTCTTATCTTTGCGTATCAGACCTAGGAGTGGGCAGAGCCCATCTCTCTCCACATAAGATTCTTTTTGTTGTTGTTGTTGCTTGGGTTTAGTTTACTTCCCACAGACTGCATGCTGGGTATGTATGTAGTATCATTCCAACCACTGGCCTAGTCTCCTAAGAAGAACACATTTTTTTGATTGTCTTGTTTTGTTCCTTGGCTAGAGCACTGAGGTTACCCCAATGGTGAGAGTTTTGCATAACATTAATTTTGCCCACCATAAAGGTTGCCACATTCCAACTTCAGGGGCAATGTCTGAACACACCATTGTGCATGCATTTTTATTTTTAAGTTGTTATCCATTCTTACTGGCATGCAGTGGTCTACTCTTTCAATAGGCAGAACAGGTTGCACCAGATTTTCTATTTGTGTTCACACAGGAGATCTCAGGTTTTTGTCTCATCCAAAGGACTTTCAGCGGAACATAGTCTAGTCAGTACTGATGTTAATTCCAGGAGAAAAATCCCCTCAGTGGAGGCTGGAACCCATGCTGTCTGATGGCAAGCGCCATGCTCTGACCACAAGCCTATCCCTCCCCCGATGGGTTTTTAACATGTGTGAAAAATGTCAAAAGTCTGTCAGCACAAAGGAACTCAGCTTATGGTCTCTCTTCCTTTTTCTTCTTCACACCTTGGCTTGAGCTCCTAGGTTCACCAATGGTGAGATTTTTGCGTATGCGATAGTTCCCCCCCCCACCTCTATTTAGGTAGCCACATTCTGACTTTGGGGATGGTGTCTAAACAATACACCTGTGTGCATGCGGTTTGTTTTGGGGTGGGTTTGTTTTTTTCATCCATTCCTACCGGCACACATGGCCTACTCTTCCGAAAGGTGGGACCTGCTTTTTAAAACATGTGCGCAAGATTTCTGCATGCATTCACACACGGGGCCTCAGTTTATAGTCTCATCCAAAGGACCCTGACATTCAGTTAGATTTTTTTCCGTCAAAGTGGGAAGAAAGGGCGAGACAGGAAATCCAACCCAGAATCTCACGGTTCACTTGTCAGGCAAGCTAACATGTTAACCGTCCTGCCACCTTCCTCCTTTAGACTGTAAATCCAGTCTACCATGGAGTAACTAAGATCAACAATGATATATACAAATAAACAAATAATGATACTGGTCCACGCTCACTCAGCCAAGGCCTTCAGCATCATGTCATGGATGGTTGCGGCCAGGGCGGTGTTGCGCGTCTGCAGCACAAACTTCTCCGCCAGCTTCAGGGCCTCCTTCCTCAGCGCCGGGCAGCAGCGTGCAATGAACTCCAAGTGCTGCAAGCGCGCCAGGCCTCTGTACTGGGCCGCCACCTGATCCAGATCCTGCACACACACACACACACACCAGTCACGTCAGTCTGGCATGATCCTTTTTTGGAGTAATAAACGTCATTTCCTCGTTTTTCTTCATGGTGAAGGATGTCATTTCAGTTTCTGAGAGTGATAGATCATGTGTCATCTCAGTTTATCATAGCCACAGATGTCATTTCAGTTTCTGAGAGTGATAGACGTGTCATTTCAGTTTCTTATAGTGACAGGGGTCATTTCAGTTTCTCATAGTGACAGGTGTCATTTCAGTTTCTCATAGTGACAGGTATCATTTCAGTTTCTGAGAGCGATAGACGTGTCATTTCAGTTTATCATAGTGACAGATGTCATTTCAGTTTCTGAGAGTGATAGACATATCATTTCAGTTTCTCATAGTGACAGGCGTCATTTCAGTTTCTCATAGTGACAGGTGACATTTCAGTTTCTCATAGTGACAGGTTTCATTTCAGTTTATCATAGTGACAGGTTTCATTTCAGTTTATCATAGTGACAGGTTTCATTTCAGTTTCAGGGAGTGACATATGATTCTAGATCACTTGTCTCT
>CM054135.1:8526309-8541925 GCA_028751875.1 Rapana venosa
AAAGGGGGAAAAAAAACCCCCCCCCCCCCCCCCCCCCCCCCAAAAACAAAAAAAAAAAAAGCCCCCAAAAAATAAAAAAAAAAAATTTTAAAAAAAAAAAAAAATAAAAAAAAAAAAAAAATAAAAAAAAAAAAAAAAAAAAAAAAAAAATAAAAAAAAAAAAAAAAAAAAAAAAAAAAAAAAAAAAAATTTTTTTTTAAAAAAAAAAAAAAAAAAAAAAAAAAAAAATTTTAAAACAAAAAAAAATTTAAAAAAAAAATAAAAACAAAAAAAAAAAAAAAAAAAAAAAAAAAAAAAAAAAAAAAAAAAAAAACAAAAAAAAACCCCCCCAAAAAAAAAAAAAAAAAAAAAAAAAAAAAAAAACCCCCCCCCCCCCCCCCCCCCCCCCCCCCCCCCCAAAACCCCCCCCCCCAAAAAAAAAACAAAGGGAAAAAAAACCAAATCAAAAAAAGGGAAAAAAAAGAAAACAAGAGAAAAAAACAAAAACAACAACAACAAAACCAAGAAAAAAAAAACCCAAACTTTAAGTATAAAGATAAAAAAATCCATCATGTCAAAAGGTACATTACTGTTACTTATAAAATAAGATTTTTTAAAATAGGAACACCCCATTAAAAAATTTAAATAACCCCGGGCAAGCCCAATAAAGTATTTAAAAAAAAAAAATAGAATCCTTGCGGGGTACACTATAACTATAAGCAAAAAAATAAAAAAATGAGATATACAGAAAAAAGAGGGGTAGGACAGAACAGGGGCTGGGGGGATACAGAGGGGAAAAAACAGGACTGGGGGGTACAAGGGTAGGACAGAAAGGGACTGGGGGGGGGTACAGAGGGTAGGACAGAAGGGGCCTGGGGGATACAGGGGTAGGGGCGAACCCGGCTTTGGGGGGGTACAGAGGGGAGGACAGAACAGGACTGGGGGGTACAGGGTGGACGGACTGGGGGTACAGAGGGTAGGGGCAGCTGGGTAAGAGGGTAGGACAGACTGGGGAAACAGAGGAGGGAAGAACAGGCGGGGGATACAGAGGGGGAGGACAAACAGGACTGGGGGATACAGAGGGTAGGACAGAACAGGACTGGGGGATACAGAGGGTAGGACAGGACTGGGGGATACAGAGGGTAGGACAGGACAGGACTGAGGGATACAGAGGGTAGGACAGGACTGGGGGATACAGAGGGTAGGACAGGACCAGGACTGGGGGATACAGAGGGTAGGACAGGACCAGGAACTGGGGGATACAGAGGGTAGGACAGGACAGCTGGGGATACAGAGGGTAGGACAGGACCAGGACTGGGGGATACGAGGGTAGGACAGAACAGGACTGGGGATACAGAGGGTAGGACAGGACTGGGGGATACAGAGGGTAGGACAGAACAGGACTGGGGATACAGAGGGTAGGACAGGACCAGGACTGGGGATACAGAGGGTAGGACAGGACTGGGGGATACAGAGGGTAGGACAGGACTGGGGGATACAGAGGGTAGGACAGAACAGGACTGGGAGATACAGAGGGTAGGACAGAACAGGACTGGGGGATACAGAGGGTAGGACAGAACAGGACTGGGGGATACAGAGGGTAGGACAGGACTGGGGGATACAGAGGGTAGGACAGGACCAGGACTGAGGGATACAGAGGGTAGGACAGGACTGGGGGATACAGAGGGTAGGACAGGACCAGGACTGAGGGATACAGAGGGTAGGACAGGACCAGGACTGGGGGATACAGAGGGTAGGACAGGACTGGGGGATACAGAGGGTAGGACAGGACCAGGACTGGGGGATACAGAGGGTAGGACAGAACAGGACTGGGGATACAGAGGGTAGGACAGGACTGGGGGATACAGAGGGTAGGACAGAACAGGACTGGGGATACAGAGGGTAGGACAGGACCAGGACTGGGGATACAGAGGGTAGGACAGGACTGGGGGATACAGAGGGTAGGACAGGACCAGGACTGGGGGATACAATGACAATGACAAATTCTTTTATTTCGAGGATAATGAATAAGCACTCATGTGCTTTTTTACATCCAGTCCCCGCCCGTAGGGATACATCTTAATAATAACCCAACACTTATACACTCTCACAGTAGAAACAAGGGGAAATAACCCTTTTCAAAACAGCCCCCCCCCCCCCCCCAACTAAAACCACAAAAAACCCCAAACAAAACAACAACAAAAAAACCAAAAAAAAATATATATTTTTTAAAAAGAAAAGAAAACCCTAAACCCCCCCCCCCACCCCCCAAACCCCCCCAACCAAAACAAACAAACAAGGAGAAAGAAAAACCAAATCAACAAAAGAAGGAAAAAGATAAAAATAAACAACAACAAGAACAACAACAAAACCAAGAAAAATAACAACCAAACTTAATAAGTCATAAAGATAAACATCCATACATTGTCAAATGGTACATATACTTGTTACATATAACAATAAGATATTGAAATAGGACACTCATTAAAACTTAAATACAGCGGACAAGCCCAATAAAGTATTGAAAATATAAAATATGAATCCTTCGTCAGGATACACTATAACTATAAGCAAAACGATAAAAGGTGAGATATACAGAGACAGAGATACAGAGGGTAGGACAGAACAGGACTGGGGGATACAGAGGGTAGGACAGAACAGGACTGGGGGATACAGAGGGTAGGACAGAACAGGACTGGGGGATACAGAGGGTAGGACAGGACTGGGGGATACAGAGGGTAGGACAGAACAGGACTGGGGGATACAGAGGGTAGGACAGAACAGGACTGGGGGATACAGAGGGTAGGACAGAACAGGACTGGGGGATACAGAGGGTAGGACAGATCAGGACTGGGGGATACAGAGGGTAGGACAGAACAGGACTGGGGGATACAGAGGGTAGGACAGAACAGGACTGGGGGATACAGAGGGTAGGACAGAACAGGACTGGGGGATACAGAGGGTAGGACAGAACAGGACTGGGGGATACAGAGGGTAGGACAGAACAGGACTGGGGGATACAGAGGGTAGGACAGAACAGGACTGGGGGCTGCAGATGGTGTGTGTGTGGCTGTGTTCTTCCCCGTCTGCCCTCACTCCTCAGCTACTCTGGTCAAGGACAAGAAGTTCATAGCCAGCTGTGTGTGTGTGTGCATGCGTGCGTGCATGTGCGCGTGCATTTTATTTATTTATTCTTTTATATCAAGGATAATGGTATAAGCACTCATGTGCTTTTTTTACATCCAGTCCCCGTGTGTATGCAGTTTTGTAAATTCTGTCATCTGTTCCCACCGGCACACAATGGCCCACTCTTACGAAAAGCGGAACAGGATTTAACGTGCGCGCAAGATGTTCTGCGTGCGTTCGCACACACGGGGGGGCCTCGGTTTATAGTCTCATCCGAAGGACGTTTGGGGAGAGTGGCGTCTGCACAGATGTTAACTCCAGGAGCAAAATATCCCCCCTTGGAACGGGAATCGAAACCCGGGTCGTCAGATTGTGAGCACAATGTTCTGACCACTAGGCTACCCCGTTCCCCCCTCTGCATGTGTGTGTGTGTGTGCAGGAACTACTTCACGGATGCCTGGACCAAGTACCTGACTCTGAGGAACATCCTGGACGGCAAGACGGACCCGGTGTTTCCTGTGCCCTTTGGCTTCCCAGAGCGGGACCACTTCTACACGAGCGTCAGTTACAGCGGCTGGGGAGGGTCCAGTGGCCACGATGCCCCCATGATCGCGTGAGACCGTCTCTCAGGGTTGTGTTTTGTGTGTGTGTGTGTGTGTGTGGGGTGCTTCTTCTTCTTAGGAGGAGGTGTTTCTTTGATGTGGTTTCAGTGTTTGTGTAAGGCGATGATTCTGTGTGTGTGTGTGTGTGTGTTTGTATTTAAAAAAAAAAAATTTTTTTATTTTATTCTTTTATATCGAGATATTCTTAACAGGTGGTCAGAATACATCGAAGAGTTATACCACGACGACAGAGGTCCACCTCCTCATATTAGCAACGAAGATGGCCACATAATCATGGAAGACGAAGTGAGACATGCACTCAGCAAGATGAAAAGGGGTAAGGCGCCAGGACCTGATGATATCCCATCTGAATTGATAACAGCCCTGGATGAAGTGGGAATTAAGGCGGTCACAAAACTACTAAACAATATATATGACACAGGAGAGATTCCGACAGATATGAAGAAGTCCATCTACATTGCGATCCCTAAGAAACTGGGTACAGCTGAATGTGACCAACATCGTACAATCAGCCTGATGAGTCACCTCACCAAAGTTCTTTTACGAATACTCATGAAGAGAATGAGAAATAAAATACTCCAGAAATATCAGAAACGCAATTTGGATTCATGGCAGACAAAGGCACCAGAAATGCAATCTTCGCATTGAAAACTCTCATGGAAAGATCCATCGAGGTCCAGAAAGACCTGTACCTCTGCTTCATTGACTACTCAAAAGCGTTCGACAAAGTACGACACTCCGACTTGTTTGATATTCTGGCAGGGCTATACATCGACGGGAAAGATCTTCGAGTCCTCAGAAACATATATTGGGAACAGGAGGCAGCCATTAGAGTCGACAATAACATCAGTCAATATAGACCAATCTGCAGGGGTGTGAGGCAGGGCTGCGTGTTCTCGCCTGATTTATTTAATGTATATAGTGAAATAATTCTACGAAATATTGAGAATCATGAGGGAATTAGTGTAGGTGGCCACAACATCAACAACCTGAGATATGCAGATGACACAGTCCTTATCGCCGACTCTGAAGAAAAACTGCAAAAGATTTTAACAACAGTAACAGACGAAAGCGAAAAGAAAGGATTACAGCTCAATGCAAAGAAGACAGAATGCATGGTGATCTCGAAAAAAGCTGTTATACCACAATGCAACATAGCCTGTAAAGGAGAGAGAATCAGACAAGTAAACACCTTTAAATACCTTGGTTGTACTATCACCCCGGACGGCAAGTGTGACACAGAAATCAAGAAGAGAATCGGTCAATCTAAGGCAACTTTTAACAACATGAAATGCATTTTTACCAACAGTAAGATAAGCCTCAAGACAAAGATCCATGTTTTGAGAGCCTACGTATGGTCCATTCTTCTGTACGGATGTGAGTGCTGGACCCTAGCCAAAGACACAGAACAGCGACTAGAAGCAGTGGAAATGTGGTTCATCCGGAGAATCATGAAAATCTCATGGACAAAAAGAAAAACTAATGCAGAAGTAATGGAAATGGCTGGGTACAAGAGATCCCTTCTCAACACCATCAGAGAAAGACAGCTCAAATTTTTCGGCCATATAATCAGGGCTGACGGACTAGAGAAACTGTTATGGAGTGGCAAAATCTGTGGAAACAAGAGCAGAGGAAGACAACGCACAAAATTCACAGACAGCTTAAACAAATTCGCAACGAATAAAGAGGGCACTAACAATGAGCTCATGAGAGGGACCGAGAACAGGGAAGAATGGAGAGCCATGATCGTCGATGTCTGCAGGACCAGACCGGACACTTGAAGAAGAAGAATATCGAGGATAATAGAATAAGCCCTTATGTGCTTTTTTTTACATCCAGTCCCTGTGTGTATGCGGATTTGTGAATTTTGTCATCTGTTCCCATCGGCACACAATGGCCTAGTCTTTCGAAAAGTGGAACAGGATTTAACGTATGCGCAAGATGTTCTGCATGCGTTCGCACACGGGGTCTTGGTTTATAGTCTCATCCGAAGGATGTGTGTGAGTGTGTGTGTGTTTGTATGTGTTTGGGTGTGTGTGTGAAAACAGTTCATTGTTTTTAGTGTGTACGTTTACATTGTACCTGAGTGTGCAACTGTCTGCACATATAATAATGTAAAATGCTTTTTGGTGAGGCATACATAAGCAAATGCATATTGTGTGTTTGTGTGTGTGTGTGTGTGAATAGTCCATTGTATATTAGTGACACATAAGCAAATGCATATTGTGTTTGTGTGTGTGTGCACGTGCGTGTGTTTTTACGTGAGTGTGTGCGTGCATGTGTGTGTGAGTGTGTGTGCACACACGCGCGTATAATATAAATGAATGCACATGTGTGTCTGTGTGTGCACATAATATACACAAACAAATGCTCATTGTGTGTTTGTGTGTGTGTGTGTGAGAGAACAGTCCATTGTATGTTAGTGTTATATTCACATTGTACCTCAGTGTTTGCACATATATGTAAAATGCTTTTTGGTGAGGTATACGTAAGCAAAGTCATATTGTATGTGTGTGTGTGCATAATTTAATTATACACAAACAAATGCACATTGTGTGTATGTGTGTGTGTTTCTGTGTCTGTGTGTACGTGATACATAAAACAGATCCACACTGTGTGTGTGTGAATGTGTATGTGTGTCTGTGTGTACATGATACATAAAACAGATCCTAACTGTGTGTGTGTATGTGTGTGTTTCTGTGTGTACATAATACATAAAACAAATGCACACTGTGTGTGTGTATATGTGTGTGTGTTTGTGTGTGTGTGTACATAATACATAAAACAAATGTACTGTGTGTATGTGTGTGTGTGTGTTTCTGTGTGTCTGTGTGTACATGATACATAAAGCAAACGCACACTGTGTATGTGTGTGTGTGTTTCTGTGTGTACATGATACATAAAACAAATGCACACTGTGTGTGTGTGTGTGTTTTATCAAAACAGGTATGATGCTCTGCTGGGTGCTAATTGGGACTGGGAAGAACTGTGCATGAGGTAACCATGATTTGAAACTTCCTGAATTGTGTGCTTGTACATTCTACTTTGTCTTTTTTTGTGTATGAGCGTAAGAATACATGTATTTGTGTTTTCATCTAGATCTGTTTACTGACATCTCTCTGTCTCTCTCTAGATGCATGTTTGCATGTGTGCATGTATGCTTTTGTGTGTGTGTGTCAAAGTCAAAGTCAAAGTTTTATTTCCAGATGGTACATTGAATAAGCAAAACATTTGGTTTTTTTTGTCAAGCCAACTATCTAAGAGAACCCCCCCCAAAAAAAACAACCCAACAACAACAACAAAAAACCCCACAACAAAACAACAACAACAAAAGCAAGAAGAAAAACAACAACACACAAACAAACAAAACTATCAAACCGTATAGAAAAGGAAATTATAATGATAAAGATGACGATGGTGACTGCGACGATGATGACGATATCAATAAACAATGACGATTACTACTTCCAGAAATATCAATGAAGACGATGATAATCGGATGAGACTTGTAATCAAAAACATTACAGCAGATCATGTTTCAATATCAAACACAATCCACACTTGAATATGGTTATAGGCTCACCCACTTATGCCATTATTTGCTAACCACAATTTTCAACACACACATATACACACACATAACACTCCCACAAGCCCATGCTCGCGTGCAAGCAAATTTGTGTGTGTGTGTGTGCATGCATGCATGTGTGTATGTGAGTTCTATTGACTTGAATAGGCAGATAGTGAGTGCTATGGTGTTGCAGTAACTTTGCCATTTTTATTTATTTATTTATTTTATTTCTAAAAATTTATTTTATTCTTTTATGTCAAGGATAATGGAATAAGCTCTTATGTGCTTTTTTTACATCCAGTCCCTGTGTGTATGCGGTTTTGTAAATTCTGTCATCTGTTCCCACCGGCACACAATGGCCTACTCTTACAAAAAGCGGAACAGGATTTAACGTGTGCGCAAGATGTTCTGCATGCGTTCACACATGGGGCCTCGATTTATAGTCTCATCCAAAGGACTTTTGGATAGAGTGGAGTCTGTGCTGATGTTAACTCCAGGGGAAAATATCCCCTTGAATGAGAATCGAACCTGGGTCGTCAGATTGCGAGCGCAATGTTCTGACCACTAGGCTATCCCATCCCCCACTAAGTTATCAAATGCATGAGTGTTGTGGTATTTTCACCCCATGTGAATCGGAGTTTGCGTACCATAGATCAGACAGACATATGTTGTGGTGTGGTAGTTTTACCCCTCACAAACCAGATTTTGCCTTCAGTAATCACGTTTTGCAGTGTAGTGGTATTTTTGCCCCTTCAGATCAGTTTTCCTTCAGAGAATCAGATAAGTGTTGCTATGATTTCGCCCCTTATGAATTGGATTTGCCTTTAGTTAATCAGGTAGACATGCTTTACGGTAACTTTTTTTGCCCCGTGTGGACCAAATTTTTCCCTCAGTAAATTAGATAGTTATGTGTTGTGGTAACTATGCCCCATCTAAATAGGGTTTTGCTCAGTGCTAATCAGAGTTTGCCCTCAGTGAGTCAGAAAGATGAGTGTTGTAATTTTCGCCCCATGCAAACACAGTTTTGCCCTTTGTGAATTAAATAGATATGTGTTGCCCCATATGAGTAGGAGTTTTCTCTCAGTATTATGTTGTGGTAATTATGCCCCATCTGGATAGGGTTTTTCCCTGTATGTCTCGGATTTTGTCCTGAGTGAATCAGATACTTATGGTAATTTTTGCCTCATATGACTAGGATTTTTCCCTAAGTGAATCAGGTACATGTGTTGTGGTAAGTTTTGCCCCATGTGAATATAGGATTTTCCCTGAGTGAATCAGGTACATGTGTTGTGGTAAGTTTTGCCCTATGTGAATATACGATTTTTCCCTGAGTGAATCAGGTACATGTTTTGTGGTACTTTTTAACCCATGTGAGTAGGTTTTGCCCTGAGTGAATCAGACTAGCATCCTGTTTGGACCTGAAACTTTCCCCCATCCATTAAACCATGAGTGGTGGTCTGGGCGCTAGTCTTTCAGATGAGATGATAAACCGAGGTCCTGTGTGATACACACAATTATTTAGCACACATAAAAGAACCCACGGCAACAAGAGAGTTGTCCTGTCAAAATTATGTAGAAAAAAGCCACTCTGATAGGGAAACAAATACAGTTGCAGACAGGACAAAAAGAAAAGAACAAAAAAAAAGGTAGCGCTGCTCTTGTGGCGACACGCTCTCCCCGGGGGAGAGCAGCCCAAATTTCATGCAGAGAAATCTTCGGTGACTAAAAGTGATGTACAATACAGTAAATACAACGTGTGGTGGCGGTGTTGTTTACAGGAGCATGTTTCATGGCGGGGACAGCGACAGTACCGGCGTCATTGCCGCCTGTTGCTATGGGGCCTCAAAGGGCTTCCAGGGAGTTCCCAAACGTAACCATGAGGTCGGTAGTTGGTGCATTGGTGGTGGAGGTGATCTGTGAGTGTGTGTGTGTTGTGTGTGTGTGTGTGCTCTGTGTGTGTAAGTGTGTGTGTTGTGTGTGACTCTGTGTGTGTGTGACTGTGTGTGTGTGATCTGTTTCTTTTTTTTCTTTTCTTCTTTTATATCAAGGATAATGGAATAAGCACTTAAGTGCTTTTTTACATCCAGTCCCTGTGTGTATGCGGTTTTGTAAATTCTGTCATCTGTTCCCAACCGGCACACAATAGCCTACTCTTACGAAAAGCGGAACAGGATTTAATGTGTGTACAAGATGTTCTGCGTGTGTTCGCACACGGAGCCTCGGTTTATAGTCTCATCCGAAGGACTTTTGGGGAGAAAGGAGTCTGCACTGATGTTAACTCCAGGGGAAAATATCCCTTTTGAACGGGAATCGAACCCGGGTCATCAGATTGCGAGTGCAATGTTCTAACCACTAGGCTATCCCGTCCCCGTGTGTGTGTGTGTAAGTGTGTGTGATTCTGTGTGTGTGTCACTGTGCGTGCGTGTGTGTGTGTTCTTATTCATTACATGATATGCTGTGCATGCACTAATCCATGAAGTACATGAATTATTTTGTGTGCTGCAGTCTGTAAAACTTTACAAATTTGTATTCTTTTGCCTAAAGAATTTTGTCTGTTTGTGTGTGTTTGTGTGTGTGTGTTTAACACGTCATAGTTTTCTGGCAATGTCATGAAGTTTATATCGTTCAGGGATTTTTAAAGTTTAGGGTTCTGGATTTGTTTGTTTGTTTTGTATATTGCCATTCATTGAATACCACAGAATGTTTCGTTTGTTCCAAGATATTATTCTAAATTGTATTGTATTGCATTGCTTCATATTGTGTCAGATTGTATTGTATCATATTGTGTACCATTTACGGTCAAGACGGATTTTTCTGTTTAAAATTCTGGCTGTTGTCCCCAGTGAAAGTTTACCACCAAATGTACAAGACCATGATTTTTGTCTAACTTGTTGGTGTATATGTTTGTTTTCCAATGAGAGATTTCTTTTTCTTTTTGTTGTTGTTTGTTTGGGTTTGACACAAATTTGCCTCAGATAGTTCTGTTTTTGCTGTGGATTCTATGAGCACTAAATCCATTTTCACAAGGGACCTAGGTGTGATACAGAAGACTAGCATTGGGACTCATGGTCTAACAAATAAGAAAACATCTGGCTTCAGACTGATTGAACCTATGTCTTTTGCTTTCTAGATGGGTGCATTATCACAAGAATATTGTATACCATGAAATAAATATTCCAGTCTGCTGAACTCATTGAAACATCGTCTGTTGCAGTCCATTGAGTACCGCGATCGTTTGGTCAAGTTGGCCAAAGTGATGCTGGAGTTGGCTTATGCAGAGGGCGGTGAGGACAAAGAAGCAGATGGCAGTGGAGATGCTGCCGCCACTGCTGCTCAGGTTTAACGACACATCCTGACTGTGACTGCCATAGGTGCGTCAGTCACTGACAGCAGTCATCTACCACTGACACCAGGTCACTATGCTGATTCCACAGGTTGATGGACAACTGAGACTCGTGCACGTTTCCTTCTGTTGTCAGCACTGCTACCGGCAGACCCTGCGAACTGCTGGCAGTGTAGAAAATCAGGCTGAAGACTGAAGGTTCTGCGAGCTCTTGATGCTCAACCACAAGCACCTGATGTGATGTAGCATCGCGGTATATGCACTGGATACTTAATTACAGGCCCCAAATTGAATATATTACAGTACTACAAGCACTTCATAGTCAACCACAGGCACATGATGTCATGTAACGCACCACTGTAAGCTCTGAATACCTAAGTACAGGCCCCTGATTAGATATATTGCAGTACTACAAGCACTTGATAGACAACCACAGGCACATGATGTCATGTAACGCACCACTGTAAGCTCTGAATACCTAAGTACAGTCCCCTGATTAGATATATTGCAGTACTACAAGCACTTGATAGTCAGCTTAAAGCACTGACATTTTTGTGGGTACTTGAGTAGAAAAAGTGCTTTGATTTCTTGCTTTACAAGATTGAGTGCATATAAATTTCACACGTTGTTATCATGAAAAGAATGCAGTGATTTGAATTCAGATGTTGGGGCTGGTTTATCAGACCTAAGCGTGTTTGTATTTTCTTCGTTAAGGGACAGATATATTTTTAATTGTGTAAGTAGGGAACAGTGTGTGTGTTGAAGTATTTAGCACCCTGAAGACAGTATACAGTCTCCATATATTTCATTGTTGTTTCGTTTTGTGTCTTGCTCATTTTGGTCACGTCTTTCAGAAGCAAATGATTTGAAATTGAAAGAAAAAAAAGTTTAAAAAAAGAATATGATCAGAATAGAATCATGACATGATTGAAAAATCTTTCCTTCTAAAAAGTGTGATATCATTATTAAGAATTTCTAATGTTGTCTGATGTTTTTTGTTGTTGTAAATTTTAATCATTATATGTTTGAGGTTGTTATACAATAGAACATTTCTAGAACAGTTTTCTCTGCTTTATGGATATTTGACAATATGGAAGCATGTTTGATATTAAAATTAAGGAACCTGATTTTTTAAGGCCTTTGTTATCAGCTGGACTAAATACACCATGATGTATTTTATTAATAGATTAATTGGTTAATGAAGTGGGGGTGGGATTTGTTCTTTTAAATAGAAAGGGAAATGATATCGTTTTTGTTGTTGTAAATTGTCTCTATAGTGTTCACTGAATACATACAGTTGTAAAGTTATCATTATTCAAAAGAGGCTGCTGTCCTTGTTTTGGGTTGTTTTTGGTTGATTATTGTTATTTGTTGGTAACGAGAAAAGAACTTGGACAAAGCATCCGTTTAAAATGTATTTTCAAGCAGGAGTTGAACACAGCTGTTCATAGTGTTTAAGAAATGGTTGCTTTGTGTGACTCAAGACTGACGATGTTGATAGCTCCCTCTGGGTTCCCTGTTCATCCCAAAAGTGTCGCTGTGCAGCTGTTTCTGTGATATGCTTCTCCTGGTGACAGTTACAAAGCAAGTCATGTCTTTTCTTCCTTGCGATGCTTGGTACACCTGTGATTGTGTTTTCATCAGTAGCATTAGGAGTACTCTCTTCATTCATTTGTTGCATCTCATTCTCTCCAGAATTGTTCCTTTGTTGTTGGCATTCTTCTCACATCACTCAGGTTCATTTGCTCATCATAGGCAAGTTGAGGGAACTCTGTGGTGTGTGACTTGTGATGTGCAAATAACCATCAAGCATCTGCTTCTGGAGTGTCGAGATGTCCAGGATATTAGGCAGAAGCATTTTACTGCAGACTCCCTAAAGACCCCTTTTTTTGCGATGTTCCACCAGACAGTTTTAACTTCCTGAGAGAATCAGGCTTTTTTCTTCTGATATGAGTGAAGATGTCATAGTTTGTCATTAATAACAAGGTTGTTTTAAGAAATCTGGTTGGTTTTATCTCATTTTATGTGTGGTTGGTATGGCTTCTCCCAACAGTGTGGTGACCATCCTGGGTTGACCCTTAGGGTTGGCCAGGGCGTTGATAGAAACAAAGACAGCAGAGTTGGGTTTAGACCCAGTTTGAATCTGTACCTAGTTGCACAGTTGTAGTCTGAGAATTAAAAAAACTGACAAGGTGACAGCCAGATATGGCCTTTGTGGTTGGCAGGGCTATAAACAAGATTGAATTGGGTGGTTGGCATCCTTCAGTCTTGAAATTCTGTGGCCTTGTGTCAAGGACTGAGAATTAGTTGTCACCGGAACAGCACCTGTTGTGGCTGTGCAGGCTGATGAAGAATTAGCAATCCCCCTACAGTGGGAATAACAATCCATGCCACACAGTGACTGACTGTGAAGACAGTGTCTGTGGGCACAGCCTGTTGCCTGACCTTGCATCTTGCTCTGTGTTTATCTGCTACAAGCTGCAGTTTTCTTTCTCCCTCTCTGTGATAACGATAGCTCACTTCCTTTGTTCAGTAACAGTTAGTAAACTTGGCCAAGGTTTTCCCTTCCATCAATGCCATCATGATGATGCCCTTCTGCTTGACGTGTTGCAATAATGATTCCGAAAGTACCGTCATACTTTACCATAACAATTTTTTAAAATCCAGCAGTATCCATGTAGTTGCACACATACTTGTCTTTAGATAGTGCAGGTTATGAAAAGGCCAAGCACATACTAGCACTTTCATTATTCTCATCAGCCAGACACAATCTCAGAATAAAATGCATGTTCATAATGTTTTGAAGTGAAATCAATTTTCCACAAAATTTGTACCCCCCCCCTCTCATTTTCAAACACTATCTACATTAATCATATTCCAAGGCAAAGCTTAATTTATTCCATTTCATGTTCATGTTTTTATTTACTTCGAAATATATATGAAGTGCAAGTTTTGCATGTGCGTGCAATGCTCAAACTACAGACCATCTGACCTGCTGACTGTGCAGAAAAGCATGCTAAAAACTGGAGGTGTTGATAAATCGCGCAGTTTAGCAAGCACGTGATGATCAACCACAGGTACCTGATGTGATGTATTGCAGTATTTCAAGCACTGGATAGGTGACCATAGGCTTCTGATATAATGTTAAACAGCTTTTTGATCACTATGAACAAAATCACCTTTGCCTGAACATCACCCATAATGTAAAACAGCTTTTTGATCACTATGAACAAAATCACCTTTTCCTGAACATCACCCTGGAGTTTCTTTCCTCTGTGGATATAATTATGCTTTATTTCCAGCTTGGAAGCACAAGATTTTAGTCTTGCCATTAGTGTGGTGAAAATTGAACTCTTTGCAAATGGTGCTTCTACTATGATGTTAAGATCATTTATACCCTGTTACTCAATATTAGTTAATGTACTTTTAATAATGATGATCAGCATAATGTTTTTTATTATTATTATTTTGTTGTTGTTGTTTAGATTGTTGGTCTGTGAGTGTTGTTATTGCTTTTCTTTTGTTTTGTTTAGATTGTAGGTCTCTGTGTTGTTATTGTTTTTCTGTTGTTACTTAGATTGTTAGTCTGTGTGTTTTTATATTGCTTTTCTTTCATTGTTGTTATGATTGTTGGTTTGTGTGTGTTGTTTGCTGTTTTTCTCTTGTTTAGGTAGTTGGTCTGTGTGTGTTGTTATTGGTTTTTCTGTTGTTTAGGTTTTTGGTCCGGGTGAATTTCAAAGATGTTGACACTGGCTCATATGTGTATGTTGTACGCTCTTTAGACCATGCTCTTCCGATGAGCGTGTCATGAGTCATGGCTGGTTAATGGACAGAGACATTGTTGTTGCTTTGTGTTATGGTTAATCAAAGTAGAGAAAATGTATTAAGAATATACATCTGTCTAGAATTGGAAGCACTCTATAAAATAAAAAAAAGCCTTCTTAAAAAAAAAGAGACATAAAATACAGCTGTATGAGTGTTAAATGTGAGGCACAATCTGTAAAGTCTTATCATGAATGTAGATTTATCGGAACATGTTGCTTTTTAAATTGTGATTGAGAGAATATATGAGTTGTTTTTGATTTTTCTTCATAAGTTTTTTCTTTATGTTGTTACTGAAAGAGCGCATGAGAATAATCCTTTTTTCCCCCTTCAAAATGTCAAGAGTTTCTGTTTTCAGTATTTGTGATTTTTTATGTTTTGTTTTTCATTTTTGGGATCAGTTTAGGGTTTTGTTATAGCCCGTCCATTGTTTGTAATGCCATAATGTTATAACATCAAGTTTGATTGTGAATCTATATTGTTGAAAAATCTTTGTTGGTGGTGGTGTTTGAATAAATAGCAAGTTTCCTTTTTTCTTGTCAGTTTGATTTGCCGTGGTGCATTTTTTGCTACTTGCTTATCTTTCATATATTCCTTTAACTACTCATTCACATGCATACACACAGACATACACACACATGCATACCTATTTACCACTCACTCAAATGCTTACATTTATAGTTACACACAGACACACGCATATTTATTTAATTATTACTAAAATGTATATACCAGACCTGCCTACTTGTACAATTTTATCGTACTTTTAAGATTTTTTTAACCCCAAATGCAAAAATAAAAATTTACTGATAAAAATATGATTTTAACAACTTTAAAAAACCCAACAACAACAAAAACCAACAACAAAAAAGGGGAGAAAAAAGTGAGACTATGGCAAAGGTTTAAGGGATGTAACTCTTCCATGCCGATTACTTCCCTTGTCTGTGTTGGAGGTGGAGTCATCACTCAGTAGTAGGCCTAAGTGAACATTATCTGTTGAAAGATGGGCGGCCATGTGGAAAGTATCAACCATGAATATCTCGTCTAATATCACTAAGAGTGAACAGACGTTAAATTGAAGACAACAACAACAACAACCATGAATATGGGATTTTAAGAAAGGGATGGCTTTATAAACAAGGCAGAGATGGG
>CM054135.1:8542425-8567894 GCA_028751875.1 Rapana venosa
TTAACCCCAAACCCGCATTGGAATGTGGCTACCTGCCTTAATTATAGGGGGGGGAAAGGGAACAGTTGCAACGAAAAAAATTAAAAAAAAAATACCCCTTTTTGGTGACCTGGAGCCTTGCGAGGAACAAACAAACAACACAAAAAAAAGAGAAAAAACTATGAGGGCACTATCTCCCATCTAACGCCATCTCCGGGTTTTTTTCGCCCTTCTTTCTTTTTTTCCTATCAAGGCTTTCTTCTTCTTCTTCTTTTTCTTCTTTTTCTTCTTGATTTTCCCTTTTTTTGTCATGTTCCCCAGGGGGGTTTGACAGAGACCCTTTCCCCATTCTTCTGTGTTTTGAGCTTCCTCCTTATTTATGCCCCTTTCTCTAAGATCATCGCAACACAGATTATATTATATATATATATATAATATAAATATATAATAAAAATAAAAAATTTAAATATAAACCAGGGGTTTTGAAGAAAAAAATAGCTTGGCTTTTGGGGATCGGGGATTAAAATTATAAATATATATAAATATATTAAATATAAAAAAATATAATATAAAACATGTTTTTTGAAAGAAAAAAAAAAAAAATAAAATTTGGCGGGGGATCGGGGTAAT
Organism: Rapana venosa; assembly: GCA_028751875.1. Classification (NCBI taxonomy): domain Eukaryota; kingdom Metazoa; phylum Mollusca; class Gastropoda; order Neogastropoda; family Muricidae; genus Rapana; species Rapana venosa. The sequence continues at coordinate 8,543,035 of CM054135.1, forward strand.
AATATAAACATGGTTTGTAAAAAAATAAATACTTGGCTGTGGATGGGGGTATATATATATAAAAAAAACATTTTTTTGTAAAAAAAAATAAATGCTTGGCTTTGGATGGGGATAAAAATTTATAAACAGCTTTTTTGAAAAAAAAAAAAATAATTGGCGTAGGATCGGGGTATATTAATAAACAGGGGTTTTTAAAAAAAAAAAAATTTTGGCTGGGGGGATCGGGGTATATATAATAAACAGGGGTTTGTAAAAAAAAATAAATACGGGGCGGGGGGTCAGGGTATATAATATTATATAAATAAAACATGCTTTTTGTAAAAAAAAAAAAATACTTGGCTGTGGGGACAGGGCAACAACAACAAAAAAAGCAGAAAAGGCTGAGGGAAAGCGGGGAAAAAAGAGTAAAGGGCAATTTTGCAGACGAATTTTCCACAATGAAAGAAAAAGTGCAGAGCGACTCCACTGCCCTCGGGCCGGTGCTGCGGCTGCCACTAGCTTCGGGCCCCCCCTTCACCTTTCGAAGATCACTTCGATTTCCCGCAAATTTTCCCGCAGGGCTGCGCTGGGTGGGGTTTTGGGTTTTTCGTCGCTCTTCTTTTGCAGCTGGTTTTGTTTGTGTTTTTTGATGCCTCCTCTTTTGTTGGTTCTTTTTGTTTTCTTTTTTTTCTTTTTTTGTTGTTGTTTTTTTCTTTTTTTCCCCCTTTTTTTTTTTCCTTTTTCCTTCTTTTTCTTTTTTCTTCTTTTTCTTCTTTCTTCCTCTTTTTCTTCTTCCAAAATTGTTTTTCTTCTTCTTCTTCTCTTTTTCTCTTCTTCAACTATTTTTTAGCTGTCTTGATGATGAAAAAAGCCCTGGTTATGATTGTTTGTATTGTATTGTTTGTATCACTGTTTTCGTTTTTAGTCTGGGAATTTTTTTTGTGTAAAAAAAATAGGCTGCCTCCCCGGAAAGTTTTTTTACCACAAGAAAAGTCCACCCACCTTTTTTTAAAAAAAAAACCAAAAAACACAAAAAAAAAACCAATGAAAATTTTTTATTATCTTTTCCCTTTTAGACATTTTTTTTTTTTTCTTTTTTTTTTTTTCTTTCTTTTTCTTTCTTTTTTTTGTTTTTGGGCACAGAATTTGCCAGGGCAACCCCTCTTAGAATGACCTTGTTTTATGGCCTTGTCTGAAAACTAGCACTAAAGGCCACCATTTGGACGACGCTTAGCTGAGTGGTTAAGACCATTTGACTAAATTCCATGGGTCTATAAATTTGTGGTTTCAGATCTCGGTGGGTCTGGTGTTTTAAGGGGGGTTGGAGGGGATAGCTCATGGTCAAGCACTCCTTCCCCCACCCAAAGGGTTAAGCAGCATCAAGCATGGTTACCAATTGGTTGGGTGACCGTTTGCCGCCTTGGCTTCAGACAGTTCCCGACCATGCCACCTCTGAAATGGTACCCGACCTCTTTAGGTCAGAAGGTAAAGCAGCGAGGGAAGAGGAATGGCGCCGCCCTCAATAGCAGCCCAAAATGAGTCTCTGACGCCTCGCTCCCCCCGCTACTACCATATAGTTATGGACTCTTTACCTTATGCAACTTCAAGTGCTGCAACACCGCATCCTTAAGTCCCTTATTTATATAAACACATGCAAAAATCAAAATTGCATGGTTAAGAGCCATAACTCATGTCACGTTCGGTGCGACAAAACACAAACACACCCCCAGAATAACTCCCCAAGTAAATGTGGCTACACTCATAAACACTTGGGCCAAATCACTTTAACATCACAGACACAAAATCTCAACCTTGGACTCGACTGAGGAACAACAAACAACAACAACGCAACATCAACATCACAACAACACCCGTATGTTGGGGAGTCAACATGTCAACGAAGAAAGGTAGTATTGAGTGTTATGTGATGTGTGTTGTTTTGTGTCGGGTTGTGTGTGGGTTGGTGTGTGGGTGTGCATACTGTGTGTGTGTGTGTTGTTGCGTTGGTGTGTTTGTGTGTGGGTTGGGGGGTCGTTGTTGACGATGGCAGCCAATAGAGCTGTGGTGTCTTGACTGTGTGACGGGATATTGCTGTCCCGTCTGTACGTACCGACAACTGGCTGTGTCCTGGAACCTCCTCGAGAGAAGGACTGCAGATTCATCTGTTTATAGGCCTCATGTCCCACCTGCTTTTTATTTAAGGTGGTTGGGTTAATGTGGGGTGGACGGTATGTGGGTGGTGTGGTGATGGTGTGTGTGGGGGGGCACGTGTTTGTGTTCAAAGCGTGAGTGTGTATGGTGAGATTTTGGGTGTTTTCGTTCCCCACTTTGACACCCTGGGTCACCCAAACAGCACGCGACCAGTTCTTCCCACTGGAAGCCAATGGAAGAAGAATACTCTGGGTGAGAAGTTTAGCGTGTTACGACTACCGTCAAAGTATACCAATCCGCCACAATAGCAGCCATACTCCGAATTCAAGAATGTTCTCCTAGAAAGGAAGTACAGGTTTAGTTGAAACTTGTCATGGGCTGAAGCCAGAAATCTCAACACATTTTATTACATAACATTGAATGTAGCCTTGCATTTACTCCATCAATAACCTGACACTGCTGTTGGCCTGGCCACATGGAGGATTGATGTGTGTGTTTTTGTGGGTGGGAGGGTAGTGGTGTGGTTGTGTCGGTTGGTTCGGGAATTGATGTATCAGGTGGGTGTGGATGGATGGGGTTGTGTGGGTGCATGGTGGGTGGGTGGTGTTCGTGTGTGGTGTGTGTTGTCAACGGTGTGTGGATGTGAGTTATGTGGTTGGGTGGGGGTGTAGGTAGTGGTTGTGGATTGGGGTGGTGCGGAATGTTGTCCAGTGGGAGGGGTGGGTTTGTGTGTGGATGCATGGTGTGGGTGTGTGGATGTCTCTGTGTGTGATTTGTGTAGCATGTCGTAGTGTGGTATGTAGATGTGATGTGTGTGTGTTGTTGGGTGTGAGGTGGGGATGGTTGAGGGTGTGTGTGGAGGAGTGTGTGTTCGGGTGGGAATAGTTCGAGTGGTGGGTAGGTGTGGGGTTTTATGTGGTGTGGGTATGGGTGTGTGGTGGTGTGTTTGTGTTCCACTGTTGTGTGTTCCTCTTGTGTTGGTATGTAGGATGTATGTGTGGTGTTGTTGTGTGGGTGGAGGGTAGGTGGGGGTTATGAGTGTTGGGGGCGAATGTGTGTGTCGATGATGGGGGGTTTGAGTGGTGTTTGGGGGGTGGTGGATGGGGTTGTGTTGCGTGTGTGTTGTTTTTTTTGTGTGTCCACTAGTGTTGTGTTATCTGTGTGTGTTTTGTGGTTATGTTATGTATGTGTGTTGTTTTGTGGGGAGGTAGTGGTGGGTGTGGGTGGGTGTGTGGTGGTGGGGGCGGAATGTGTTCAGGGGTGTAGGTGGTTGGGGTTTTTGGGGTGGATGATGGGGTGTGTGGTGTGGTGTTGGCGTGCGTGTGTGTGTGTGATTGTGTTCACTGGGTGTGTTCCTGAGTGTGTAAGAGTGTGAGTGTGTGTTTGTGTGGGTGAGGTAGTGTTGGTGGGATGGGGTTGTGTGTTGTTGTTGTGTGGCACTTGTGGTGTTTGGCTGTGTGTTTTGAAATGTAGGTGTTATTGTGTGATCGTGCGTGTATGGGGTTCTTTGTGTTGTGTGTTTATTCTTTTATGTTTAATAAGGAAATAAGGCTCGTGATCTTTGTTACATCATCCCGGCATGCAGTTTTGTAATATGTTGTCCATTCGTCGTACCGGCACAGAATCCTACGCTTCAAAAGTGGAACAGTTTATGTTAGCAAAATGTTCTGTTTTCTTCGCACACAGATCTCGTCTACAGCGCAGCTTAAGGATCTTTGGAGAGGGGGGAGTCGGCACTGATGTAACTCTAAGACAAATCCGCTTAATGAGATGCTTGTGGTTGTGGACAGGGGTGCAAACGCATTCGTGTGGTTCATTTGATGTGACATGTGTGCGTGTTGTGCGTGCAGTCATGTGGGTGGGTTTGTGTTTTCTTCCGTTGTGTTCATTTGTGTTGTATGGTGTGGATCGTATGTACAAGCATGGTTGTGTGTGTTTGGCAAGCATACCTCTTGTATTGCTCTTTTTCTTTGTTAAAACAATCATTTCTGTCTATGAGTAAAATCATTGCGCTACCTAGTTTGTGCGACAGAGTCAGGCCAAAAACATCTGCGGTCCTCATGAAGTATTGTTATCTATCTGGTGAACCTTTGCTGAAAAAAAAGGCAGAAAATGACAAGAAGGCTAAAGAACAAGAAAGGGTGTGACAGTGGAAAGGAACAAACAGAGACACAGAGTGAATGTAATAGAGTGGAATTTTTTAGCGCAGAATTTCCAAAAGGTGGAGATGTGATGTAAACTGACACCCCCGCATCCTCACAGGTAAGTTGGGTATTGTTGTGCACACGTGCATGCATGCCTTGTGTAAATATTTTCTGCTTTCATGCTGATTTTTCGAAATGCACGCGAATCAGCAACTGATGAAAATAGTTTTTATGAGATAGATCCCTCAAACCAAGCTGTACGGTCACAGCCCATAAGAGCTGAAAGAAAGACAGCCATTATTTTTTCTCAACACTCGATCAGGGATGAAAGTGAATGAGAGAAAGAAAAAAGAATATAGCTATTTTATGTTACAGCCTGTAACCTCTTATCTTCTTACCATCTTTTCGTGACCTTTTCTCTCCTCATCTCTCTCTTCGGATGAGATTTAATACCGAGCCCTGTGGCCAACGCAACGCAGACAGCTTTCACATGATAAATCCTGTTCCACGTGTCGTATAGAGTAGGCATTGTGTGCCGGGGAACATAAAATATGACAAAGACCGCATACACACGGGACATGATGTAAAAAAGCACATAAAGTGCTTATTCATTATCCTCGAATATAAAAAATAAATAAATAAATCTCTATCTTCTCTGCTTCTTGTCCCCTTTCCATGTAATTATTAGGCCATAGGCCAGGATACAGTTAACCTGTTCAGAGTTCTCTCTCTCTCTCTCTTCCCTCCCTCCCGTTCTCTCTCGGTCGCTCTCTCTCCGCTCCTACCCTCCCTCCCTCCCTCTCTCTCTCTTCTCTCTCTCTCCCCCTCGCTCTCCCCCTCTCTCTCCTCCCTCGCTTTCTCCCTCTCTTCCCTCCCTCTCTCCGCTCTCTCCCTCCCTCTCTCTCTCCCTCCCATCCCTCCCCTCTCTCCCTACTCAGCCACCCCTCCGCTCTCTCTCCCGCCCTCTCCATCCCTCCCTACCCTCCTCCCTCTCTCTCTCTCCCCCTCGCCTCTCCCTCCCTCCCACCCTCCCCCCTCTCTCCCTCTCTCTCTCTCTAGGCTAAATAAAAAAAACTACACCGGAGTCGTGGTGTGGTGGTGATTGTGGTTGTGATGGTGTTGGTGGTGTTGGTTGTTCAGCTACTTCATGAAGTTTCTGGACGGGAGCCGAGTGGCGTGAGCAGGTGCCAGCCTTCACCAGCACGACACCCACGTGCGAGAGAGGCTGCAGCAGCTGAAGAACACCTGCTAGCTGGACCTCACCCCCACACCCACATCCCCACCTTCCTGTTCCCGTCAGAGAGGCTTGCCAGGTGAGCTGGTGTGTGAGTGTGATGGTGGTGTGTGGTGTAGTGGGTGTGGTTTGTGGCGGGTACGGGGGTTTGAGTGTGGGTGGGTTGGTGTGATGTGTGTGGGTGTTAGTTTGGTGTGTACGTGTGGGGTAGTGTGTGTGGTTGTACTGGGTGGTTACGGGGTGTGTACTTGGGGTGTTACGTGTGTTGGTTTGTAACGTGTGTGTGGTGTTACTGTGTGTTTACGTGTTTCTTATTTCCCTTTTCTTATTTATTCTTTAATATGATAATGGAATAAGCTCTATGTCCTGTTTTACTTTCACTCCCCATGTGTATCATTTGTAAATTTTGTCATCTTGTCCACCGCACACAATGCCTACTCTTACAAAAGCGGAACAGATGACACATGTCGCAAGATGTTCTGCATGCGTTCGCACGATGGTTCTCGTTAGTAGTCTCCATCTAAAGACTTATTTGGGAGGAGGGGAGTCTGGCACTGAATTAACTCCAGGGAAAAATATCCAGAAAGATTGGTGGCTGCTTGCAATCCAAATCTAAGTCTTCTATCATGAGTATGCGTCCACCCAAAACGCCTACTGTCCCTGCCATTGGTCAAAAGCCATCCATCTTGGGCATTCCAGTCGCCCTGATCCAGAAATCCTTCGTGTGGATGTGTTATTGGTTCGGCTCTCCATATTCTTCGTAGTATCACTAAGTGGCTTCTATCATCGTAGTCTGATGTGGTGCAGAAACTTGTATATGGTCATAGGTTTGGTTTGCTGCGTCTCCATGGAGATCAGTCTCGGAAGTGGGTACTGCTTGACAAACTGTTAGCCTCTTCTGTGACAAGAAACCGACAAACTAACACATCAGGAGGGGGTTGGAGTCGTCACCACTAATATCCATAGTTGGGTGATCTTCTTCGTATTTTTCCCCAAAGCCACCATCACTTCGCCATCCAAGTATTCCCATTCGTACGTCGAATCTTTGACGCCGGGACGCCACACTTGGCGTCAATAACATGGTTTCCAGGGACCAATATGTCCTTTCACCGAGTGTTCGCTTTGGGGCGCCCAGCCATATTTTCCCACCTCCATCCTGAACCTCCAATGGACGCCGTTTGTATAGCCGGCCGCAACCGATCCGCATTCGTGTCCTGGCATTTGTCCATGTAGTATTTCTGGGCGGGGTTGGCTGGCGCCCCATCTCCTCCTCCAACTGCTATTTCCCATAACGGGATTTTTGGGCGTTATCTCCCCCTGAACTGTAGAACTGCTACAGGTAACATACAGAGAACGACCTCTGACTCGAATGTGAATGCGCAAGCAGCCACAATCATTATGCGCCACACTTATACCCCCACAAGAATCAAGAAGACGTCTGGCACTCTCAAGGAATAGACACATAACCTATTGACTAGATTCATGGCCCCAAAACATTTAATCGAGCATCATCTATGCCCAACATAGTTTCCCTCGCGGATAGTGGCCATGAACACTACATGTACTCAAGACCCTACAAATCAACTGAAGACCATGAACCAGAAGAAAATCCCCGTTTGCGGTTCAACATGAAAAGCTGAAGGACCCCGAAGTCCGAATTCGTTAAAGCTAGATAGGGGCAATGCAGCAGTTGAATTCCGCCCATGAAGAATCAACATTCTCACAGAGACCTTTCAGCAAGAACCTTCAAGACAGCGCGAAACCTTGAAAGAGAGGAAAAATACCATCCGTGTTATCCATCAATCCTGACCGTCGACAACCGAGGACTAAAACCAGTGAAGGAACTAAATCCCAGAAACGGCCGAAGATATAAACAGCAACATCAATCAAGAAAAAAAAAAGGAATTGGGGGAACTGTGAGACCATGATCTGATTCAAACAATCCCAAGTTAAAGGCAATGCATAAAGACACAAAGACACCAACCACAAGTACTAACCAATCCCAGCACCTAAGACCTCTGTTATTGAAGACAAAAGGGGTCAGTCCTTACAGAGAGGCGCCACTATCATGAAATGACCATGACGAAATATTGCTGAGACCTTACAACCTACAAGCTGAATTAGCCGAACAAAACTTCACAGAAGCAAGATCCCCAACCATCAATCCTGAAACACACAGGTGCTGGAGAAGAGGAGAAAACATAAATCCATGAATGAATGCAATCACCTGGGATTGACAACATCCGGCTGGCTCATCAAGAACCGAGGCCCAGTATGATCAAGGCATTTACATCATGCTGCAACGCCTATCTACCAGCAAAAGTGCCTAACATGGACCCATGCCATCAAGGTCCACTTCCAGAGAAGAACCTGAAGAATGCCAAAAGTACAACAATTCATCTGATAAGCCATCGAGCAAAGTTATGCACGCATGCCTTGAACAACTGAAACCACAACGAAAATTCCTATCAGAAAGAACAGGCAGACAACCCTACGAAGCACTGTCGACAGATCTTCACGTCAGAAAATGCTCATAAAACTCGCCAACTGCTCTACAGCTCACAACAACTTCATTGACGTCAAAGCCTTCGACCGAGTGTGGCAAGTAGCTCTGTGCAATCATAGAACTTAGCTTCGCGTGACCTATTCAAGTCATCCACGCGATCCACTCCCCACAGCAGTCCGCATTAGAAATCGAGTTCTCCGGACTGCAATTGGAGTTCGACAAGGCTTCCCGCTATCCTCCCCGCGTTCTTTTTCAACTGTTCCTAAACAACATCAAGCCCTCCTGATTCAAGACACAAACACAATAGAGGAAAGGCCATCTGCAAGCTTCGATTCGCAACATATCGATATCATGCGCACCGTAAGAAGAACTCCAGGATCTCACCACCTACCGAAACATCACCAATGCCCACGGATAATCAGCACGAAAAAGCAAAGCCTAGTAACTGACCCCACCGCCATCACACCACATCAAGATATGCAACACTAAATGGAAACCTTCAAGACCTTGAGCATCAGCACCAAAAAACACAGCACACAAAGTAAATCAGACTGCAGTGGCAATCTCCTTCCAACTAAGCTGGCGAAAGTGGGAGAACCACAACATCAAAACCCACACTAAGTCAACTAACAAGGCATACTCGTCACAAGTCCTTGCCATGACGAGCGGGAACATGGTCTCTTACTGCCGATTAGAACCCGCATCAAGCCTTTGAGATGAAGTGCCTCAGGCGATCCGGAACAGCACTACAGAACCAGCAAAACCAAGACTACCGTCTGGCCAGCCATCGAGGCACAGCCGGCAAACAAGAACCATTGCTAATACATAAAACTGAGAAACGAGGTGGTTTTGCCACACAACAAGCATAACACCCGGCAAAGACTGCCCGGCAAATGGTGGAAGGAGCAGGACAGACACCACCAAAAGCTGGATTTCCAACCTTCAAGAGTGACCGCCTCAACTGGACCTAACCTCCTGAAAACACCCAACAAACATTTTGGCAGTCCACTGCAGCTCCTGCGGTACCCCAACGGTCGTATCCCGATCCAATGATGATGTGTGAGTGAGTAAAATAGCTCCTTAACGGTATCAAACCCGGGTCCAGTTGCAGTAGCAAATGTTTCTAACCTCTACTATCCCATTCCCCCTATGGGGTGTGTTGTATATGGTGCAGCCTCGTGCTTTTTCTTCATCTCGTGATTTAAAATACTCTGGTGACAGATTTTAACCACTGTTAACAGTGCCCATTTGACTTCAGGATGATGTGTTTGGTGGCGTGCTTGGTGGGTTTGTGTGTTGTTCATTTTTTGGTTGTGTTTGTTGTGTCGTTTTGTTGGTGTGTGGGGTGCTAAGACGTGCGTGTTCTCCAGGTGATATTTTTTCAATAATGATAACAAATAGCTTTTTTACCCCTTACCATTGTAGTACGTCGCTTGACATTTCGTCAGCAGAGCCTCCTACCAGCAAAATCCCCTAGGCTAGCTCTTGTCCCTAAGGGGAATGAGTTTTTAAACAATTATGGCCCAAAAATGTTTTTCCTACTCATTTCATTTTTTGTTGTCAAAGTGAAGAAAGGCAAAGTTGAGATTGAACCTACAACCGTTAGCCTGACATGTATCGCTTATCCATCCTACCCACCTGAAAATGGATAATCCGATTTTTACCCTGTGTCTTGCATTTTATCAAAAAATGTCACTGATTCCGCCAGCTTGTAGGTTTATGGAAGACAGTCAGGTGACCTTGGAGCTCTCTACAACAAGAAGAATAACAAACAACACATAACCTCAGGGGACGGTGTTCCTGACTCAACGTTTCAGTAGGCAGATGTCAAACACAGGCACACACACTTACAACACTCTTTATGTTAGGAATTCTATTATGATCTGTAGGCCTATAACAATACAGAGGCACCACAATGAGCTCAGAAGGGACCGAGAAAGGAAATAAGCCATATCGTCGGACACTTGAAAATAAAGCCAAATAAATCAAAGCGAAACTTGATCATTCTTGCCATCTTTTACTTCCCATGCATCTAATCTGTTTCTCTTCCCATTCTGGCCATCGTTTCTTCCATGTCTTCATCTGTTCTTTCTCCATGTCGGGCATCTTTTCTTCCCATTCTGGGCCATCTGTTTCTTTCTTCCCATTCTGCACATCTGTTTTTCTTCCTATGTCTTGCATCGTATTCTTCTATTCTGTGTCCATCTGTTTCTTGCCATTCTTGCCAGCTTGACTATCCTTTCCTGTGCCATCTTTTCTGTCCCATGTCTGTCAGCTTTTCTTACCAGTCTGCACCATCTGTTTTCGTTCCATGTCTGTGCATCTGTTCTTTCCTATTCCAATCCATCGTTTCTTCCTGGCTGTGCCATCCGTTTCTTACCTTGTCTGCACCATCTGTTTCTCGTACATGTCTCACCATCTTTTTTTCTTCTATTGCTTGCCATCTTTCTTTACCATACGTGCCATCTGTTCCTCTTTCCATGTCTGGTGCCATCTGTTTCTTTCCCTATTCTGTCATGTTTCTTACCATGTCCCCATCGTTTCTTCCATCTTGCCATCTTTCTTACCATTCTGTGCCATCTGTTTCTTTCCTATTCTGTGCCATCCTTTTCTTACATTCCTGTCCTGCTTTTCTTTCCAGGTCGTGCCGGGGGTTTCTTCCTATGCTGGCCATCGTTGTTCGTCTATTCCTTGCCTTCTGGTCTTTCCATGCTGGCCATCTGTTCTTTCCATGTCTGTCAATCGGTTTCTTGCCATGTCTGTGGCCATCTGTTCTTCCCTATGTCTGGTCTGCCATCTGTTCTTACCATGTCTGCGCCATCATTTTCTTCCTATTCTGTCCATCCTGTTTTTCTTCCCAATGTCTGTGCCATCTGTGCTTCTCCTATTCTGTGCATCTGTTTCTTCCTATGTCTGTGCCATCTTTTTTTGTTAATTTTTCTTCCTATGTCCTGTGCCGATCTGTTTCTTTCTCCCCATGTCCTGTCATCTGTGTCTTCCCAGTCTCCTGTGCCATCTGATCTTCCTCATTCTTGCCCTCTTTTCTTTCCTATTCTCACCAGTCCTGTGTTCTCCATCTCAGCGCAACCTGTTTCAGACAGACTGAAAACTCTGAGATGATTAACACACACACACACAACTTTTTTCTATGGTGTTTCAGTACATGGATCCCTACCTGTCGGTCAGCATGAGCAAGATAGCCTTGGAGTTCATGCACCCCTGTGGAAGCGCTGGAGGAGGAGTTATGTGGACCTGATCATGAGAGATCAGATCAGCCCCGCAATCGACTCCCAGAACAAGGTTGTCTGTCTGTCTTCTCTCTCTGCATGCCTCAGTCCTCCTTTGTGTTTTTGGCCCCTGGGGTGGGTTGGGGGTGTGGGGGTCAGCGCAAGTCTTCTTTCAAACTGCCTTGTGTAGCAGGCTCAGGGACAAGACAAGTTGAGACAAGTCGGGCTCAGCGCTTTTGACATTGATGTGGGAGAGGATTGTTATTTCTTAAGTCTTTATGGAAAAACGGCAGGAGAGTTTTATTTGTTTATTATTTTATTTTGAGGGTAGTGGAATAAGCATTCATGTGGTTTTTTTTTTTTACACCCAGTCCCTGTGTATATGCAGTTTTGGAAATGTCATTCATTCCCACTGGCACGCAATGGCCTACTCTTTTGAAAAGCGGAATGGGTTTTAATGTATGTGCAAGATGTTCGCTTACATTTGCACATAGGACCTCGGGTTAGAGTCTGATCTGAAGGACTTTTCGGGGGAGTGGAGTTGGTACTGATTTTAACTCCAGAGGAAAAATCCTCTTCGAGATTCAAACTCAGGTCAGCAGGTCACGAGGGCATCACTGTAACCACCAGGCTATCCTGAGTGGCCCAAGAAGGGCCAAAAAAAAAAAATAGACAAGGAGGTAATAGGAAGAAAAGGTACAAGGCAGAAAGAAAGTGAGGGATAGAAAAGAAGAAAATCTTAGCACAGAATTTCCAAAGTTGGGATGCTATTATATACTGACTAGGACCCCACACCCCATTGGGAAGGTATGGGGTTGAATGGGGAGGAAAGAGATGAATATTCACAGAACGTACATGTTGTTTACATACAGACAGACAACACTGACATCAGATCTCATGTAAAATCTTTAATTTAGTGGACAGTTGCAGTTTCGATTGTCTAGCAGAAAGCCAAAACAGTGTGGAATGAAATGTCGCTTTCGAAATTTCCCATGTGATGTCATTTATCAGTGAGACAGAGCATAAGTATCATTAGAGAAGGTGAAGTGTGTTCATTTATTGTCTTGACGAACTACAATAGCTGAGTGGTTAAGATTGTTTGACTTCAACTCCATGGGTCCATGAAGATCTGGGTTCAAATCTTGGCTGCGTCAGGTGAATTAAGGGTGGGGGATTTTTACGATCTCCCAGGTCAACTTGAAGTGCAGACCTGCCAGTGCCTTCATTCCCATTGTGTATACACATGCAAAAGATCAAATATGCATATTAAAGATCCTGTTGATGCATGTCAGCGTTGGTGGTTTACAGAAACAGAACATACCCACGATACATCCCCGAAGTCAGAATGCAGCTACCTCACAGTAGGCAAAAGGCGTCGCATACGCAAAATCTCACCACAGGTGAACCTCGGATCTCTCGCCGAGGACTGAAAAGGAAAAGGTCTGCTGATTGATTGGGCCGAGACTGAGTTTCTCCTGCTTTGTTTCTGCTCATTGCTCTCAGTGTTTCTGCTCTCCTGCAGTCACAGGTGCAGAAAAAGCACTTTGCATGGGGGAATCAACAGACCGAGAATCCATAAAACTTTGTAGAAATCACATCATGTACAATCACATTACAAAGACAACGCTCTAAAATACTGTCATTTAAAACGAACAGGAAAAATGACATAAAAAATGCTAATTTTTCGTGGTAAGGTTCATTTTGAAAACCATAACTATCTCGTGCAATCCCATTCTAAAGACAAAACTTCAAAATATTGTCATACTAAACGAACAGGAAAATTGACAAAAATCCCAATGTTTTGTGGTTGGTTTGCTTTACAATAAATATCCTGTACAATTCTCATTTCAAAATAAAAACTTCAAAACATTGTCAAATCTAAACAACGGGAAAAAAGTGACAATAAAAATGCCAATATCACATTTCAAATACAAAACTTCAAAACAGTGTCATTTAAAAAACAAATAGAAAAAGTGACATAATGGAGAAAAAAAAAGTGACATAAGAAACGAATGGATAAAGTGACATAATGGAAACTCTGACATAAGAAACGCCTTAACATTTTTTTTTTTTATTGTGGGCAGGTTCTTTACTTCAAAAAGGTAGATCTGAGGAGCACCACCTTTGCACAAACTCTGGCTACTGGCATAGCCTATTTGAGGAAATCAGCGGTATTCTTCTCATGTTTGTTGTTTGTGTCTTTAGCAGGTTGGTGTGGTGTTTGCAAGGGACATTGAAGAGTGTTCTGTTTCATGTTTTGTTTCTTTAGTTAGTTGGTTAGTTAGTGTGTGTTTGTCAGGACATCAAAGGATATTCTCTCTCTGTCTGTTGGTCAGTATGTGTGTTTGTGTCAGGGACATCAAAGGTAGTCTCTGTCTGGTCAGTATGTGTGTTTGTGTCAGGGACATCAAAGGTAGTCTCTGTCTGGTCAGTATGTGTGTTTGTGTCAGGGACATCAAAGGTAGTCTCTGTCTGTTTGGTCAGTGTGTGTTTGTCAGGGACATCAAGTGTTTGGTCAGTATGTGTGTTTGTCAGGGACATCAAAGGTAGTCTCTCTGTCTGTTGGTCAGTATGTGTGTTTGTGTCAGAGACATCAAAGGTATTGTCTCTGTCTGTTTAGTCAGTATGTGTGTTTGTGTCAGGGACATCAAAGGTATTGTCTCTGTCTGTTTAGTCAGTATGTGTGTTTGTCAGGGACATCAAAGGTATTCTCTCTCTGTCTGTTGGTCAGTATGTGTGTTTGTGTCAGGGACATCAAAGGTATTGTCTCTGTCTGTTTGGTCAGTATGTGTGTTTGTCAGGGACATCAAAGGTATTGTCTCTGTCTGTTTGGTCAGTTTGTGTGTTTGTCAGGGACATCAAAGGTATTGACTCTGTCTGTTTGGTCAGTATGTGTGTTTGTGTGGGACATCAAAGGTAGTCTCTCTGTCTGTTGGTCAGTATGTGTGTTTGTCAGGGACATCAAAGGTATTGTCTCTGTCTGTTTGGTCAGTATGTGTGTTTGTGTCAGGGACATCAAAGGTAGTCTCTCTGTCTGTTGGTCAGTATGTGTGTTTGTGTCAGGGACATCAAAGGTAGTCTCTCTGTCTGTTGGTCAGTATGTGTGTTTGTGTCAGGGACATCAAAGGTATTCTCTCTGTCTGTTTGGTCAGTATGCGTGTTTGTGTCAGGGACATCAAAGGTAGTCTCTGTCTGTTTGGTCAGTATGTGTGTTTGTCAGGGACATCAAGTGTTTGGTCAGTAGTTGTTTGTCAGGGACATCAAAGGTAGTCTCTCTGTCGTTGTGTCAGTATGTGTGTTTGTGTCAGAGACATCAAAGGTATTGTCTCTGTCTGTTTAGTCAGTATGTGTGGTTTGTGTCAGGACATCAAAGGTATTGTCTCTGTCTGTTTATCAGTATGTGTGTTTGTCAGGACATCAAGTATTCTCTCTCTGTCTGTTGTCAGTATGTGTTTTGTGTCAGGGACATCAAAGGTATTGTCTCTGTCTGTTTGGTCTAGTATGTGTTTGTCAGGGACATCAAAGGTATTGTCTCTGTCTGTTTGGTCAGTTTGTGTGTTTGTCAGGGACATCAAAGGTATTGTCTCTGTCTGTTTAGTCAGTATGTGTGTTTGTGTCGGGGACATCAAAGGTATTGTCTCTGTCTGTTGGTCAGTATGTGTGTTTGTGTCAGGGACATCAAAGGTATTCTCTCTCTGTCTGTTGGTCAGTATGTGTGTTTGTGTCAGGGACATCAAAGGTAGTCTCTCTGTCTGTTTGGTCAGTATGTGTGTTTGTGTCAGGGACATCAAAGGTATTCTCTCTCTGTCTGTTGGTCAGTATGTGTGTTTGTGTCAGGGACATCAAAGGTAGTCTCTCTGTCTGTTTGGTCAGTATGTGTGTTTGTGTAAGGGACATCAAAGGTATTGTCGCTGTCTGTTTAGTCAGTATGTGTGTTTGTGTCAGGGACATCAAAGGTATTGTCGCTGTCTGTTTAGTCAGTATGTGTGTTTGTGTCAGGGACATCAAAGGTATTCTCTCTGTTTGGTCAGTATGTGTGTTTGTGTCAGGGACATCAAAGGTATTGTCTCTGTCTGTTTGGTCAGTATGTGTGTTTGTGTCAGGGACATCAAAGGTATTGTCTCTGTCTGTTTGGTCAGTATGTGTGTTTGTGTCAGGGACGTCAAAGGTATTCTCTCTGGTCAGTATGTGTGTTTGTGTCAGGGACATCAAAGGTATTGTCTCTGTCTGTTTGGTCAGTATGTGTGTTTGTGTCAGGGACGTCAAAGGTAGTCTCTCTGTCTGTCTGGTCAGTATGTGTGTTTGTCAGGGACATCAAAGGTATTGTCTCTGTCTGTTTGGTCAGTATGTGTGTTTGTCAGGGACATCAAAGGTATTGTCTCTGTCTCTGTTTAGTCAGTATGTGTGTTTGTGTCAGGGACATCAAAGTATTCTCTCTCTGTCTGTTGTCAGTATGTGTGTTTGTGTCAGGGACATCAAAGGTATTGTCACTGTCTGTTGGTCAGTATGTGTGTTTGTGTAAGGGACATCAAAGGTATTCTCTCTGTCTGTTTGGTCAGTATGTGTGTTTGTGTCAGGGACATCAAAGGTAGTCTCTGTCTGTCTGGTCAGTATGTGTGTTTGTGTCAGGGACATCAAAGGTAGTCTCTCTGTCTGTTTGGTCAGTATGTGTGTTTGTTTTGGACATCAAAGTAGTTCTCTCTGTCTGTTGGTAAGTATGTGTGTTTGTCAGGGACATCAAAGGTATTGTCTCTGTCTCTGTTTAGTCAGTATGTGTGTTTGTGTCAGGGACATCAAAGGTATTGTCGCTGTCTGTTTGGTCAGTATGTGTGTTTGTGTCAGGGACATCAAAGGTATTGTCGCTGTCTGTTTAGTCAGTATGTGTGTTTGTGTAAGGGACATCAAAGGTAGTCTCTCTGTTTGGTCAGTATGTGTGTTTGTCAGGGACATCAAAGGTATTGTCTCTGTCTGTTTGGTCAGTATGTGTGTTTGTGTCAGGGACGTCAAAGAAGAAAGGCCTTAGGTGGCAGGACGGTGAAGACGTTCACCTGACTTAAAAGTAAACCCTGAGGTTCTGGGTTCGATTCCCCGCCTCGCCTTTTCTTCCCAGGTTGACGGGAAAATCGAATCAGATGAGACTATAAACTGAGGCCCCGTGTGCGAATGCACGCAGAACATCGTTGCACATGCCCAAACCTGGCCCTGCCTTTCAGAAGAGTCAGCCATTTCATGCTGGTAGGAACTGATGACAACATTTAAAAAAAAAAAAGCACATGCTGCACACAGGTGTTGTGTTTAAACGCCTTCCCCGAAGTTGGAATGTGGCTACCTACATGGTGGGTTGGTGAAGCCTGGAGCTCTAGTCAAGAAACAAAGAGAGACAGAAAAAGGAGGAAGCCAAAGGTATCCTCTTTGTTTGTTCAGTGTAAGTGTGTGTGTGTGTGTTTATAAAGGATGGACTAGTGTCGTGGTTACAGCACTCTATTTATGATCCGACAACACTAAGGGTCTGAGTTTCAGTCTCTACTGAGGTGTCTGTGTGGGGTGATTTTTTTTTTCCCAGGTGTTAACACAGGTGTTGACTCCACCCCCCTGAAAGTCTTGCGGATGAGACTATAAACCGAGGTCCTGTGTGCAAGCGTATGCAGAACATCTTACCCACATAACGCCCCCCATCTGCCCTTTGTAAAAAAATTAAGCCAGCTCATGAACACGCATGCACATATGCAGATGCACCTAAGGCAACCTGTAATGTGTGTGCACACTCACTTGCATGATAGTGGATCGGTGGTCTAGAGGTAACGCGCCTGTCTAGAAAGCGAAAAGTCCGGGTCGGAAGTGTGCGGTGGTTCAAATCCCGTTTGGGCCCGAAACTTTTTCCCCATCCATTAGACCATGAGTGGTGGTCTGGGCGCTAGTCTTTTGGATGAGACGATAAACCGAGGTCCCGTGTGTTGCACAAAATTATTCAGCGCACGTAAAAGAACCCACGGCAACAAGGGAGTTGTCCCTGGCAAATTTCTTAGAAAAAGCCACTCTGATAGGGAAACAAATACAGATCAAAAAAAGAAAGGGGGGCGCTGCTCTTGTGGCGACGCGCTCTCCCCGGGGAGAGCAGCCCAAATTTCATGCAGAGAAATCTCGTGACTTAAAGTGGTATAAATAAATAAATAAATAAATGCTTACTCACGTGCAGACATGTAGGGGGAAGTGTAGGTCTACATGTGCAGCTGTGGCGCATTGGTACAGGAAACTTAGACATGAACAGCACATTAGGATATATTGATACACACACACACTCACTTTCACACACACACTTTCACACACACACTTTCACACACACACTTCACACACACACTTTCATACACACACCACCCACCACCATGCCACACCACAGACATACACTAACACACAGACACGCATGCACACACACACACACACACACACACGCATACACACACACACCGTTCTCAAAGTCCCTAAAAGTCCTCCTTGTGCACATTTTAAAACCCCTTCCACTTTTTCAGAAGAAAGTGGGGCCCATTGTGTGCCAGTTGGGGAACTTGCTAAAAAATCAACAAACACTAAACTTCCAACCCCCACAACTTGACTAACACAAATTTAAAAAAAGCAACCACAAAAAGGGAATTATCAAATAAGTGGACGGAATAAATAAAAGTGAAAAAGGAAACCAAATTAAACCCACCCCATTCTTAAATTCTTTTTAAAAGGATTTAAATTTAATTTTCCCCAACCAAAAATTTTTTATCATTAAACCACAATAAAAAAAAAAAAAAAAAGGTTTTACAAGAAATACTCCCGACCAAAAAGAATTTTTAAAAAAGGGGACGGGAAAAAGCCCAAAATTTTACGAAAAAATTGAAACTCGCAAACCTGAAAACCCGGGTTCGTTTTCCCCCTTAAAGGGGGGAATTTTTTCCCCGGGATTTAACACAGGCAAAATTCCCACTCATCCAAAATTTCCCCTTCGGATGAGACAAATAAACCAAGGCCCCCGTGTGCAAAACGCACGCAGAACAATCTTGCACCCCAAATTTAAAAAAAATGGGGGTTTAAAAACCCAGATAAACAATTTAAAAAAAATCGCATACACACGGGCGGGGGATGAAAAAAGCACACAAGTGAAAATTCCTTTTAACCCCCGGAATAAAAAGGTTTTTAAAAAAAACAAAAGAAGGGGAAACCAAGCGGGCTATGTTTCGGGCCCTGCTACTGGGGTGCGGGCGGGGGGTTAAAGGGGAACGGTGCCCAACGTCAGGGCCCGGGAACCCTTCCCCCCCCCCAAAAATGCCCCCCACCCCCCCTTTCAAATTTTCTCCACACTTTTTCCCCCCAAAAGATGACGACGACAACTAACAACATTTAACCCCTAGAAAAACCCTTAAAAAAGTTTTAACTCAAATTTGGTTTAAAGCTTTGGGAATAATTTGAGTTAACAAAAAAAAAAAACCGATAACTAAACTATCAAGAAATTTTGGAAAATATGGCATCCCCCCCCTTTTTGGTTTGTTTTTCATTTGAAAAAAAGGTGTGGGAAAAAAAAAGAACAAATAATAAAAATATTTGGGTTTTTGCAATGTGATTTTTTTAAAAGGAAGGGTTTTGAAAAACATTTTTTGCTTATTTTTGTTGTTTGTGTTTTTGGGCCCCCTCATTTTTCAAACATGTTTGATTTGATTTTTGGAATTTTGCTTTCCCATACAGACAAAAAACACACATACACCCCACCCCCCACACTGGCACAAACACACACACACAAAACCTGGGGTTTAGAACTTTTGCGCTCACAATCTAAACAACTTGGGTTGTTTTCCCGTTCAAGGGGGAAAAATTTTTTCCCCGGATTTAAAAACATCAAAGTCAGACACCCCTCGCCCACCCAAAAAAAGCCCTCCTTTCCTTGTTGCGATTAAAATTTTTAAAAAGTTAACGTTGGGGGGGGGGAAACGGCAGAACATCTTTTGTAGGCAACTTTTCAAACATTTAACCCCCTTCCTAAAAGGGGGTGCCCCCCAATTTGGTGTCGTAACAAAATTTGGAAAAAAAAGGCCCTTTTTGGAAAGGTTTTGGCCGGGTGGGAACAGATAAAAAATTTTACAAAACTCATACACAGGGGTTTGGGATGAAAAAAAGGGCCCATAATTTGTTTAATTCCATTATCCTCAATAAAAAAATAATAAAAAAAAAATAAATAAAAAAAAAAAACCACCCCCAACCACACATACACCCCAACATACAAATAAAAAATTTAATTAAAACCAAATTTTTAAACACGGGACCACCAAACCCCCCACTTTTTCCCACGGTAAACAAAATTCCTAAATTTTTTGTTTTTTTTGACACAAAACTTGCCCAACAAAAGTTTTTGATTTTTTTCTACACATGCACCCCACACAAACACATAACCATAAAAAAAAAATTTTTAAATTCTTATTTTCAGGGAAATTTTAAAAGAAAATTGGGCTTGAAATACATAATTTGCAATATTAAAAATTTTGAATTTGTTGTTTTTTGAAATGTAAGCCCCTGTCAAAAATACACTTGGAAATGTGAAGAATTTGGGGGAAAGAGTTCAAGCGTGGGGTGCATTTTTGTAGAAGCCTGAGATTAAATTTTAAAAAAAAAAAAAATCTCGGCAACAACCTATCTATTAAAGGGGACTATTTTTTTAGTCGCAAAAATAGACCGAATAGGCGGGGCTTTAAAAAAGTTTTTTTCACAAACCCACTGAGAAGGGAAAGGGTTTTTCGGAGGGTTTTAAAAATGGTCACCGGGCCTAACAAAAAACCCCAAGGGGGTTTCGGGGTTCCATCCCCAGCCCCTTTTGGCCCTTTCCCAGTTTAAAGGGGAAAAACAAACGAATTTTAAAAGGTCTTTCAGAGGGGACTTTAAAACCAGCCCCGGACCCTGGGGCTTAGTTCTGAGTCACAAAAACCCCAAAGGAAAGTTGAAATCGGGAAAAAAGAAAGAGAAAGGGAGGACCCCTATCGCCCCGGGAAAAAAAGGGGTAGCCTCTTTCCTGGGTTTTTTTTCCCCGAAGTGGGGAAAGGGTTATTTTAATAAAATAAAAAAAAACGGGTCAAAATGCCCCAAAAATTTTCACCATTGGTGAACAACGGGACCCTAAAGTTTGGGAAAAAAATTTATCCAAACACCACCCCCCAAAAGACAGACACCAAAATATCATGTAAAAAAGCAAGGAAACACCAGATGCATGGCACTCTTTGAAACACCCAAACCCCAAAAACAAAATGCCCCCCTAAAGACCCCATTGAAAAAAAAATTTTATCCCACATCCCAAAACCGCACGCAAACACACCTTCTTAGATATTAACAATCAACGGTTTTACAAAGGGAGGAACATCATTTTGTTGGGAAATTTACCCCCGGGGGGATTTGGGTGGGAAATTGACGGACCAACACTATCCCGAGTGGTTAAACCGTTCACTTCAAAATCCCATGGATCCAAAAATTGTGGGTTCGAATCTTGGTGGCTTCTGTGAAATAAAGGTGATGATTTTTACGATAATCCAAGTCAACTTCAAGTGCAGACCTACCAGTGCCTCAATTCCTTCGTTTATTATTATGCTCAGCAGAAAATCAAATATGGGCCCCATAACGATCCTGTAATCGTAAGTAGGTTATGGAAACACAAACATACCCACATACATCCCCAAGTCGGAATGTGGCTACCTTTATGGGGGCCAAAAACCAATTACATAAGCAAAATTTTTACCATTGGTGAAGCTCTAGCCAGGGAAAATAACAAAAAACAAGACTAAGACTTTAAGGGAAACGGGGGCATGAACAGGGAGAATGGGAGTGAATTTCCCAAGGTGACAGGTGATTATTAATTTTTAGTTGACTTCTCCCCTAACTCTGAGAGTCGTTTGGGACAGTACTCTGAATTTTTCAGGCATGCTTGAACCTGGCGGAGCTCATCCCTCTCCATTCAGCAGGGTGCATGCTGGGTATCATCCATTCTACCACGACCAGCCACAGCTGAAAAGCTCAGATGGGTTTATAATGTGTCAGAGTGCATTTGTGCTTAAGACCTTGGTTTTATAATCTCATCCCAGCCTTCCTTTCTTCTCAGTTTGACGACAGAATCGAACTGAATGTCTCAGAAGTCTTTCGGATGAGACGATAAACCGAGGCCCTGTGCGTGAAAAAACTGAGGCCCTGTGGGTGAATGCATGCAGAACATCTTGTGTATATGCTAAAATCTTGTTCTGCTTTTTTGGAAGAGGTGGCCATTTTGTGGCGGTAGAAACGGATGACCAAATCTGAAGAAGAAAAAACAACATGCTGACAGATGTGTGTAGACATCATCCCTGAAGTTGGAATACAGCTACCTAAATGGTGGTGCAGGGAAGAAAATAAGTCACATACGAAAAAAATATCACCATTAGTGGACCTCAAAGCTGTTGCCGAGGAACGAAAAAAAAAAAAGAAGGAAAGATAAAAGATGATGATAATAGGTGATGGCTGAAGGTCCCCTCTTCGCCAAATTCCTGATATGTGAAGGTCAGAGACCAGTTCATGCTTGACCATGATAATCTTCTGTTCAAGAGAAGAACACTTCATTTAAAAATGCCCCCCCCAGGGAACCTGTCAGTATAAATAACATCCCCACTTTCTGAAATTCTATTGCTAGAAATTTCCTCTTTTCTATCCCTCTGTTTCTGCCTTGCTCCTGTTCTTCATGTTACCTCCATCTTGTCTTTTTTCTGCCTTCTTGGTCCATTCTCCCACCTTTTTCCCAGAATGACTTAGAAGATAACATTCTCTCTTATGCCGAAGTTGGATGCGCTGGGTCTGACTTGTCAAGTGCTTAACGGCAGCGCAACGCGTTTTCGCTCGTAAACAGGCAACAGTAGTTGCCGAGTGTTCGAAGAATAATAATTTAAAAATAGACTCTATGATCTACAATATCTTTTCCCTTCTTTTTAGCATGCATGTGTGATTGTTGTGTTCATAAACACAAATCCAGCATAACATAGTCAAGAAGGGTCCAGGACTCGGTGCTAAAATTAGCATAACCCTTCCTTTTACCAAGTTCAGATGTGGTCAGTTCCTGCTATAATTAGCACCAGCTGGCCCCAGCTAGACTGGATGGATGGAGTGGACAGCAGCTGACAGTAGCTGAAAGTGGGGGATACTGAAAGCTGTCACACACATACACACACACAGCTCAGCACAGCACAGCACAAGATCAGAATCGCCTCGAAACTTGATCAGCAGATGTTATTTCATCTCACTTAAATGTGTATGAAAATAGATATAAAAAAAGAACAAGTACAAATTCACAAAATTTGTTCATGTGTCCTTTTTTTAAACCACATAAAATAAAAAGACGCAACAGTTAACTACTTTGGAAGTAAAATGAACTTTTTAAATAGTACCAATCTTCTTTTTTTTTCAAAATAGATTGTAAACAGTGGTGATTAGGTTGTTTTATGTGTGCCATTCTTTTTTTAAATTTTAAATTTCTCAAGCAGCAGTATGTCTTTGGAAAGAGCAATATGTAAACATTAAAAAGCAAACAACATTTGGTGTTTTGAAAATAAATCATTTGGTATTTCTTGAAATAACCATCACAATCTGTAATTTAAGCAATTTACTAAGGTTTTCAGCAAAATTAAATGTCTTTTTTTCACATCAGTCTATCCATCAATAATCAATTTGTACATGTCAGGACACTGAATGTTCTGATGACATTCATCTGAAGACTTGAAAAAAAATCACTAAAAACAAACTGCATCTGTTTCCAAATTATTGACAAAATACAACCAAAAAAACCCAACCTCCCAAGCGTTTGATAACACAGTTTATATTTCAGTCTGACGTTGCATTGTCTAAAACACAATGAGCTGATGAAAAGGCTCACATAAACACGAATACGTCCAACAATATTGAAATAATCGGTATCGTTATTGCACATTCCTTCACTGAAAACTACAGATGTGATTTCTTTGCTGTTTGTTTTTTTACCTGGTAAGGAACGCCTGTTTCCAAGTGACACACATTATTCCCTTAACGGAATTAAAAAAAATAAACCACCCTGCATAGAAAATACGATTTGATTTAACTACCGGTCTGAGAACAAATAATTATCAGCCCCAAAGGTTCTGTTAATACTTTTTAAAAAAACGGAAAGCCACTGTCAGAACTAATGCCAGCATTATGATTCTTTTAATACAGCCAAAATAAAGTCTGAACACGAATATCAATATTGTGGTTCTGAAAATACTGAAAAAAAAGGAGAGAAACAAAACCCACCTTACAAGATATCAAACATGACATGGGTTTAACAAAAAAAATCCATCCTTGATCACAAAAAGTGCCATGAAAATGGACCGTCAAACCATGAAAAGCGAGCATTTGACACATATCCTTACCGCAGAGGGGGGGGGAATGGAAGACCGCTCCATTTGGGGGCAAAACCAATTTACTTGTGCCCTTGCACATTCATACAGAGTGAGAAAAAAAACACCCGCCTCATTTTTGTGTACAAATAATAATGGAAATCCAGTCAAATTTCATTGTTTCACACACACAACAACTTAAAACTAGTTGGTACAAAAAGTGACATGATCAGCACAATATCTTTACGATTTTCAAACCCCTCCAACAGAAGAAGAAAAAAAACCAACAAAAAAAACTTCACTTGTTACAAAATTTAAAGTTCCACTTTTGTGAAGAACTTTTCTCATAAGAATGAAACTCACAGTCAAGCAATCCCTTAAAAAAAAAAAAAAGAAGGAATTTTTACCGTCATGGGTACTCATTTTTTTTCAGAGTGGGTCCCTCTTTCTATAGCCCTCATAGCCATTTTTTTAATTTAAAAAAAAAACACAAACCCCAGACAAAACCAAAAAAAATGCAGAACTGAAACTTCATAAATGGAAGTAACCATCATCAGGGGTCCCACATTCAAAGAGTTATCCACAACAGTGCAGACAAACAGACCCGACAGACAGAGCCAAAACAGAGGAAGGGGCAGAGCAGTGTGGTGGTATACGGCAGTCAACACTGAAGACATCAACAGGTGAGTGAGTGGGTCACCATCGGGGAACTGGAAACCCAAGCCCAGTCTTAAGAGTGGAGGCACAGTCATCAAGCACGAAGCGTAGAAAGACCAAGACGGCAATCAAGAGAGGACGGAGAGTCCAAGGCGGGCCACGTGACAGACAAGAGATGATGCATCACCGATTCCAAGCGTTTCGTTACGTTACTGTGACATTTTCCAAAAAAAAAGAAAAAAAGGTTTTTGGTTTAAAAAAAAATAGGTGCTTGGTATACACAATTTACATTCTGGAAAACTGAAAGAAAAAAAAAGATTTGCCTGAGCATGTACAAACCGATAATGAACCAGTCTGATGAAAGTTGACATTGAAAAAGAGGGGTTTTGACAGTGTTTTACGTCGTTTTTGGGGCAAAACATTTAGAACCCAGTCCCCTCTTGGTGAGGGGAAAACATTGAAACTTTAACCAAACATGCACAGAGTAAAATAAAAAACACACACACACACACACAAAACCACACACAGAACCCTCACCAAACAGATAAAAAACACCACACAACAACATGCACA
>CM054135.1:8568394-8575894 GCA_028751875.1 Rapana venosa
CTTCTTTTACCTCGACTCGCCAGATCTTTACATGCAGTTGTGAAACTAAGCTTTGTAGAAAAACAGATTCCTAAATATTTATATACATTAATCACAGGCATGACTTTTCCAATGTACAGCCATTTTTCGTGAGCAGCTAAATAACCACCTTTTCTGAATACAACAATATTACTCTTATTCAGATTAACCTTAAGATCAAGTGCTGTTTCAGCACTGCTTAAACTATTCAACTGCTGTTGTAAGCCTACAACAGTTTCAGATAGCAGGATGACATCATCAGCAAGCAGAAGAATAAGCAATTCTGTGAAATCTTGGGGGAAAGTGGCACCATGTTTACCCTTATTAATAACTTCTATGGCTAAATCATTAATGAAAACAGAAAACAAAAGAGGGCTACATACATCACCCTGTTTGACCCCCGTGGGTTAGAGAGAGAGAGAGATGTTGGTTTGAATGTGGGTGTGTCCTTATCACCAAGTAGTGAATGGACGGAAATAAAGATGAATGGAGAAGAGGTGAGCCAATTCAAATACTTAGGCTCCATCCTAACAAAAGATGGCACATCAAACAATGAAGTGAAAGCTCGCATTGCAACAGCAACATCTGCTCTAGCCAGACTCAAGAGGATCATCAGAAGCAACAACATCAGCTTCTGCACCAAATACCACCTCGATATCTAACCTCCTATATGGCTGTGAATCATGGACTCTGTCAGCAGAGCTAGAGAGGAGAATCCAAGCATTCGAGAACAAGTGCCACTGAAGACTCCTCAAAATATCATACAAAGAACACAAGACCAACAACTATGTGAAAGAAGAAATCAAAAAGCGTATGGGTCCCCAAGAACATCTGCTCTCCACCATAAAGAGGAGAAAACTGATGTGGTTTTGTCACACCGCAAGACACAACACCTTAGCAAAAACCATCTTGCAAGGAACAGTCGAAGGCAAGAGAAGAAGAGGCCGCCAAAAGAAATCATGGGTTGACAACATCAAAGACTGGACCGCCCAACCCCTGCAACACCTTCCACTAGCCACACAAGATTGTGAAGCATGGAAAAAGATCTCTGTTGCGTCTTCTCTTATGTCCCCCCTACGCCCGACATTAAACAAAAACAAAACACACACACACAACTCTTATCACTCACCAGGGGCTCGGCCAGCCATGTCTTTCATACACTCCTTGTATTTCTCTGCCAGTTTGTGGAACAAGGCCTCCCGGTCTCCCTCCCCACTGCGTGCAGCCAATGCTGCCCATACAAGACACACACACACACACACACACATACACACACACACACACACCACACCACACACACACCACACCACACACACCACACACACACACACATCACATCACACACACACACACCACACCACACACACCCATACACACCACACCACACAAAATCATACAAATCACACACAAACACATGTATTGATGTAACAAGGCATGTCTTGGTGTATTTGTCAACTTGTTCATCGTTATTAGTCATAGTCGCAGCAATAACAGTAGTAGAAGTAGTAGTAGTAGTAGTAGTAGTAGTAGTAGTAGTAGTAGTAGTAGTAGTAGTAGTAGTAGTAGTAGTAGTAGTAGTAGTATACAAGCAGTACAAGTAGTCTTGATAATTTATCTTCCATTTGTATAATTCTCTATTATGGATAGCTCCATGAAGAAAGAATCAAATGCTTTGCATATTCAATGTACCATCTGAAAATAAAAATTTGACTTTGACAGCAGACAAGGTTTAGGCATTTCCTTGAGAGTGAACAAAAACTGTGTGCCTATGAAACAGTATCTTGTCTATAAGTCTCAAAAATCAAAATGGTTAACCTAAGACCCAGTCCCTCAAAGTCTATGTACATGAAAAATGTAAGTATGAAATTTGGCACCTCCTCCATCTAGTAGTCTAGAGGTAACACACCTGCATAGACAGCAAAAAGTCCAGGTCAGAAGTGTGCGGTGGTTCGATTCCCGTTTGGGCCAGAAACTTTTCCTCCATCCACTAGGCTATGAGTGGTGGTCTGGGTGCTAGTCTTTTGGATGAAATGATAAACTGAGGTCCTATATGTTACACAAAATCATTTAGTACAAGTAAAAGAACCCACAGCAACAAGGGAGTTGTCCCTAGAAAAATTCTGTAGAAAAAAGCCACTCTGATAGGGAAACAAATACAGTTGAAGACGGGAAAAGAAGGGGGAAAAAAAGGGTGGTGCTGCTTTTGTGGTGACGCGCTCTACCCAGGGAGAGCAGCCCGAATTTCACACACAGACTGACTTAAAGTGGTATAAAATGAATGAAAATACATAAATAAATAAATAAATACATCTAATTAATATTCAGTCATTAATGTGTAACCCACATGGCCAAAGCCTTTGACTGCTCTAATCCATGAAATGTGTAACCAATGACTCAGTACCTTCTCCTGTGGCCAGCAGCATCACAGTATCGTCGCTCACCATCCAATTTGGAACTGTCGACAAAAACATCACAGCAACACACTTTTTTAATGTCATACATTTTTTAGGGGGACGGATAGCTCAGTGGTCGGAGCACTCGCTTTCCCCCAGCCAAGTTAAGCAGCGACGAGCGTGGTTACCAGTTGGATGGGTGACTGTTTGCGCGCCTTGGCTTCAGTACAGTTCCCCCAGTTTTCTTCTTCTTCGTCGAACGCTCAGACAGCTACTACTGTTGTCTGTCATATGAGCGAAAATGCGTCACGCTGCCATTAAGCGCCTGACAAGTCAGGCCCAGCGCATCCGACTTCGGCAAAAGAGAGAATAGTTACCTTTTAAGTTCTTTCTGGAAAAAAGGCAGGAGAATGGACCAAGAAGGCAGAAAATAGACAAGAAGGAGGTGACAGGAAGAAAAGGAACAAGGCAGAAACAAAGAGAGGGATAGAAAAGATGAAATTTCTAGCACAGAATTTCCAGAATGTGGGGATGCTATTTATACTGATAGGCCCCCGGCATCCCCTCGGGGAGGTTCCCCCAGTTCACCCAGCTGTAAATGGGTACCTGCCCTCTTTAGGGTCAGGGAAGGTAAAGCAGCGAGGGAGAGGAGATGGGCGCCGCCCTCAATATGCTGGCCCTAGAGAAGTGAGGTCTCTGACGCCTCGCTCCCCTACGACCTTATAGGTTATGGGACTCCTTTACCTTTACACATTTTTTCTGACAAGTCACAGAAAAAACATCTGAAAAAGTACATTTCATCGAAACACTATCTTAAATTTGTTCAGGACTATAACAAGACTCTACAATCATTTATGCTGTAAAACTGTGATGAATGAAGTGAACAACGAAGTTTTCTTCATGATGAACTATAGAGCACAACTGAGTCTTCAGGTCGCTTCCACAAGGTACTGACTCTATTCCAGAATCACACTCACAGTGCCAAAAGTCATATTCTAACCAATGCTCTAAGCTTTATTTTTCAATTGTTGAAATTTAAAAAATTAAAAATTAAAAAATTAATTTCTTCATGGATCATTACAAGTTTCTTTCTCTCTTCAGTAGTTTTGAACCTGCCAAGAGTTTCTTTCCTATAAGACAATAACCTTGTCTTGACTCTTGAGGTATGGCAGTCTGCTGTGTTTCCAGACTGAGACCACAATTAAACAATACAATCTCACTTTCAGTCACAATACTGTGGAATACTGTTTTACTTTTACTGTTTTAGCGCTTCGATTTGTTTGTTTTTTTACAAGATTCAGCACTATATAAATTCCATATATATATTATTATTATTTTAGACATGAAAGATACTTTATTATCTAAACGTTTTGACTGTTTCTCAGCTTCAGTTCACTCAGTGATAGCGAAATGTATTTAAATGATAAAAACCAAACATTCAAATTAACAAATTAAATTTCAATGCGATACATTTTGATTTCTTTCTCTACTTCTGGAACCAAACACTCAAATTAACAAATGAAACAACTTCAATGTGATACATTTTGATTTCTTTCTCTACTTCTGGTAATTTGGACAATTCATGATGATGCTGGCAGAAAAAAGGCAATTTAAAAAAAATCTATTTATTCATATTAAAAGAGTTTATTTCTTTGTTTCATCTTTTTTCATCAACTTTACTGGTGTCTTGAAACCCTTTACCTTAAAAAAGTGCACTGATTTAATTTGATTCCATGCTACAAGCAGTCATTATAAAATTACTACCATAGATGTAGTATAATGATAAATGTTTCAAAACACTAAGAATTGGCAGTTTATCATACCTTTTTCAGCAACTAACAAAGTAACAGTAAGTGAGTAACACATTATCACTAGTATCAGTAAACACTCAGTGACTACAGATGACTAAATTCAGAACACCACCATACAGTTTCATTAGGTATTGTTATGCTCAAATGTAAGTCTCCTAAATGTAACAAGGAAAAAAGAAGGGGGAAAAACTTCAAAAAGTATCCTAAATGCCTTAAATATCTTATAAAGCTGCTGTGAACAGAATTATCAACCATTTTATATATCCTCACAATCTCATGAATCTCTTAAAAAACCACATCAGGGCTATTGCCTTGCTAAAATTTTTATCTCTGATTACTTAAAAAATAAAATAAAAAGATTAACACCAGCTATTCAGTTGCTCCCTGCCTCAACACCCTAGCCAACCATATGACTCTATTATGAGACACCAGGGTTATGTGCATGACCATATTGTTCTAGAAGAATCAAACAAACAACACTGAAAACCAAAACAACCGAAACTGTAGGGAAAATACACTTACGTTTGACTTTGATAGCCTCCAACCCCCCGAGGGATTTCAGTTCTTTGTAGATGTCTTCTCCAGAGTGGCAAAATTCCCAGGATCCATTTTTATACCCCAAGGCATCACCTGACCCACCCAGCACCATGGCTGCTTCGTAACGTTCATTGATGGATGCCATCTTTTTTCCCCGTGATGATGTTGATGATCTAAACAGTTTTCGCACAAGCCAAGACTGGGCTGGTGCAAAACATACATCAAACGATACATGAGACGATGCAGTAAGTGTGCAAGCGCACACACACATGATATATGCTTTTCATGGTCAGATCCTTCCATTTTTCAGGCAACATGTTGATTAATTCTAACACTGTATAACTGTAACAGACAGAATTCAAATAATGTTAGAATTCAGAACTGATGACCTGTAGGTAAGCAGTATTAACTTCATGATCAAATTCATTTTCTACAACAACTATATATATAACACATTCAATTACAGGTGTACTAGTAGTATTACACAATAGAAGGGTAGATAACTGGCACATAGTTAATACATTACTTACAAGTTACATTAAATAGTATGTTTCTGCAGCCTGGTTACCATATCATATTGATATAATACCAGTCTCATTACACTGAGAAGTAACTGAAAGGAATGAGTAATCATTTCTAAACTTAGCAGCCAGAAGCTTCGTGCCTTACAAATATTCCCAACGCCATGGTATGAGTAATATTGCTATTTTTAAGTTTGTGCATCTACAAGTTTCCATCAGTTTCACTGCAGAGAGCTCAGTGGTTTGAGTGACTCATGAATGGAAGATACCTGTTGCTGCTGAACCCAGCTGTTTAAACTTAAGTCCTGATATAACTGTCCTCTGATGTTCACATTAGTTCTCTCTAAATCTATATTCCCCTAAAAGTCCAGATGCGACTTAGGACGGATGTCCTGAGTGCGAGCATACAGTGAATAACTTCAATAACTTTAAGGCATAGCCTAAGTCTAGGACAGTAGGTAGAGTCACTAGAGATGACACACATGAACATACCACTGCCTCCATACATGGAAGTCTGAATGAAAACAAGGTTGGGCTGTTGTTGTTGTCGTGAATATATTACGTCCCAGCGAGAGCACTGGAGCATTGAGTTATAATTTACTCATAAGAAATATGTAACAGGTTATCAGTGGGGCAGAACAATACCCCCAAGGCACAAAAACAAATCCCTTCCTTGATCAAGACAAAAACAGAAATCAAGAGTCCTAATCTTGAAAAGCTGCCTTGGTCACCGAACCTTTGTGGGACCTAGGCCAACCACAAATCAAAACAAGCATCAATACCTTTATTTGACATGGAATAAGACTTGCACTTCCGTGTACACAAGCTTCCCCCAAGTCGTGACCAAAACGATCTCGAGTGCTGGTGTGAGTGATCTGCTCTTTCCTTTTGTTTCCTTGAGAATAACCCATTGGGAAATGTCCAAGGCCGCACACCAGTATTAATTTGGGGGTCATGTAGTATCTTATATAGAGTTCTTCATCATCATCATCATCATCAACCATTACACCCAGTGGTGTGTAGGGCAGCAACAAAGCGCTTCCACTCCTGCCTATCCTGGGCTAACCTAGTCACTGATCCCCAAGAGTGCAGATGTATAGAGTTAGAGTGGAAAAAAATGTTGGTGGTTTTCACTGATTTTTTTAAAGCATGAAAAAATGGACTGTGCACTTGTTTTGGGGATTGAGGACATAAAGCAATACCAGGTAGTCACGAGAAAGTTGGAAATAACCATCAAATGAGGTTTTCCTGAATTCCTACAGCGTTGACCCTGAGCATGCATATTGTGCTAAGAAGCTAGCAGACGACAAAGGACTATTTGCTGAAAAATTAAAAAATTTCAAACCTACCAAATTTGTTCAAAATCACATGAGTTTTGAGTCAGAGGCTAGTCTGTTTTTCTATGTGACTCTTATATTCATACCGCATGTACTAAGTTATCCACAGAAATAAAAACTACTTTTGTGAAAGACTAGCCTCTGACTCAAAACTCATGTGAGTCTGCTAGCTTCCTTACCACAATATGCACGCTAGGGGTCAATGCTGTAGGAATACAGGAAATCCTCATTTGATTATTATTTCCAACTTTCTCGTGACTACCTGGTATTGCTCTACGTCCTCAATCCCAAAAACAAGTGCACAGTCCATTTTTTCATGCTTAAAAACATCTGTGAAGATCACCAACATTTTTTTCCACTCCCACTCTATAGAGATACTACATGACCCCAAAATTAATACCGGTGTGTAGCCATCTCAAGGATGCCAAATAAACTTTTGTTTGCTCTTTCTCGACCCCCACCCTCTTATGCTACCGCTTTTATTTCACATAACACTTGTGTTGCTCTTTTATTTCAAACATAGGATTGTATATAGCAGTAAAGTAGGAACTGGCTCTATCCTGAGCTTCACAGTGAATGTCCCACCTTTTTTTTTCATTCTTTTATTTCAGGATAATGGAATAAGCACCCATGTGGTTTTTTGCATCCAGTCCCCGTGTGTATGCAGTTTTGTAAAGTTTGTCATTCGTTCCCACCGGCGTATAATGGCCTACTCTTCCAAAAAGCGGAACAGGTTTTAATGTGTGCGCAAGGTGTACTGTGTGCATTCACACAGAGGATGGACCTCGGTTTATAGTTTCATCGGAAGGACTTTTGAGGGGAGTGAAGTAGGCACTGATGTTAACTCCAGGAGAAAATTTCCTCTTGGACAGGAATCGAATCC
>CM054135.1:8578394-8673394 GCA_028751875.1 Rapana venosa
ACGAAATAAAAGGGAAAAAAATACAAAGAAATTATGGGAGGGACGGGGGTGAGGTGGGGGGGGGGGGGGGGGGGGGGGGGGGGGGGGGGGGGGGGGGGACATTGAATAGCTTAAGCTGCAAGAACAATTACAAAAGTTTGCCAACAGGGCTTCTAACTAAACAACTAACTATCTCCAACATAATCACATTATCCGCCAATAATTATTCAAATGACATATTTGAAATCTTATCTAAAACTTTACCATAAAAATATGGTTGAAGTACTTCACAATGAAGAATTACATGCTTAGGGAATAAGTCAGAACCACATAGACAAGTTATCTGTTTACAGAATTTAGTCCTAAATGATACCAATCTGAACCTGTAGATCATACTTCCCACCAGTCTGCTATGAAATGACACACTCTGACGCTTAATGAATGTCCACGTAAAGAATACTTTCGTTGGCTGTTGACACGGTTCCAAGAAGCTTTTTTCAGCAGAAGTATGCCCTCCTGAAGATTGAGTGGAAGGTTCAGAGGTGCTGTAACTTCAGAGTCCATGTCCATGGCAGCAGCTTTCGCTAACTGGTCAGCTTTCTCGTTGCCGTGGCTTCAACAATGCTTTGTTGTTGTGTTGCTGTTGGTTTTTTTAAAAAATTCACTGCTGTAAGAAATGGGCCATGGATAACATCTGAGATTCTTATCATGTGTGATGCGGGAAGAAAACGAACAATGTAAAATACACCACAGGACCACTAGGTACAAGAAAATAAAGGAAAACATCAGAAACAGCATGAATCAGGCAACAGGAGAAAACTTGCTTTTTGTTGTTTGTTTTTCATTTTGTTTTGCTTTTCGTTCCTCAGCTAGAGATCCTGGTTCACCAATTGTGAGATTTTGTGCATGGGACCGTTCACGTTTTCAGCCGCCATTAAGGTAGCCGCATTCCGACTTCGGGAACAGAAGAAAGGTTTGTACAGCTAATGCAAATAAATAGAAACAAGTCTGAAGAAAACATTAGTAGAAAGGCATTCCAGATTGTCAAAAACCCCACCTAACAATAATAATCATGAGTCAGCTTCATTTAGGACAGAAATGGAAAATGCCTTACAGAAAGCGATGACCTCATAGCCGGATGAAATGAATATCGCCAAGAGCTAGTCTATACAATTAAATGATGCAAGGATGACAAAATATTCTGAAAATTTAAAAGACAATGTTAATGAGGGTAACTTCTGAGAAGCTCTCTTTTGAAAGACACTGGGTAAACCATACATTAGGCTAGGCTATGACCCAAATATTAAATCCGGAGTGTGGCCTTTCTCAGTTCCGGCCCGGGAAATTCAATCACAACAGCCGACACAAGTAAACATTAATCAATTAATATTCATGATGGTTTGAATTTAGGAAAAGTCGACTAAAGTTTATCAAAGTTCCACTCGGGTATCCACAATGGCAGGAGGACAACAAAACTGTAAAGTCGAGGTTTGTTACATTTGAAATGATTTTTTTATTTCGTAAAGAAGTTTCTAAGGTGTTATCAACTATCAAGATTCCTCCTTAAATTTTAATCAGGA
The DNA here is from genome assembly GCA_028751875.1 of Rapana venosa. Lineage (NCBI taxonomy): Eukaryota > Metazoa > Mollusca > Gastropoda > Neogastropoda > Muricidae > Rapana > Rapana venosa. The sequence goes on from CM054135.1 coordinate 8,579,954, forward strand.
GAGAGAATTGTATAATTTGTATCTCTTGGTCTAGGCATAGATCTCCGCAGTTAACTTAAACCATTAGCCATACGCGCTGTACAGGATGTGAATCAACTGTCACAACTGCCAAAATGCATTTTTGTCTGTATCACTATCATTTATTCATTGATTCAATTAGATATTTTGTGAATTATTTTATTTTCAAAATAAACCAAAATATTTACATCATTGTTCATTTACTTATCTTTCAGGAAAATACAGCTTCATCTCAGTTGAATTTATCTAGAATATATTTTTCCAAGTTCACCTTTATGTTTTTAGGGGAAATTTCCAGGCAGTCTAAGTAGTAAGTTCTAAGGGTTGAATTGGTCTGGTAGGACAGTATGTCACACTCACAGCTACTGTGTTGGCACATGTCAAATTAAATCACATGCATTGGTGCAATTCATATTATATTATATTATATAGTATACAGACTTATTCACCCAGAACAAGATCCTCCTCTCATCCCTCAACAGTTAAACACCCTTTAGAAGGCCCTCCTTTACTTTTAGTCGTTTGACAATTTGTCAAGACAACATGCAAATTTTCAGCATTGCAAAGCATTTCAAACACCAAAACACTACAATTTACTCAATAGTACAAAATTTATACAAAAAACGCTACAATAGTACAAAATTTATACACATTCGCCTAACTGGGAGACAAATTGAAACACCACCTCATACAATTATAGTTTATTTATTTAAAAAAAATATATTTCTCACAGACCTGCATGGTCGGGACTATAGTACAAGTCAATTCACAATTAACATATTATATTTCCAGACCCTCCACTGGCTCTAGTCAATACAAATCAATGTATACTAGATTATCCTAATCATACTAGTTTACTGCACATCAGATTCTCATACTAATAGTAATAGGGTCATGGTCAAATCGAGTTGATTTCACAACAAACCTCTTCCTGGTCCTATTATCTCCTAGTACTTAGCAGAGAAATTCCATACCAATCGCCCCCTAGCCTTAGTCTTACTGACACATTTATTTAATTTATAAATGAGTTATTTGTTTAGTTATTTATCCTGTTTTACAGACCATTATGTTAAGCTATAGCCTTTTTTGACTAATAATCTTGGATGAAGTAGTTTGTTTGGTCCCAGAAACAAACAACAAAAAAGAGCATTCATTTTAAAAAAAATAACTTCTTTGGAAGTTTTGAACAACTCTTTCACTTCTCTTCTGAAAGGGCAACCTTAGTATTGCTCCCATATATATATTTCGAAACTTCCATTGAGGTGTAAATATATTTCCCAGCAGTAACTCTTACACCCAGGTCTAACTCTAACCGGATCTATGGACCAGTTGTGGTCTTTTCTTCTCATCTTGGCCTTTCTCTAACTCTGGTAACTCTTACTATTTAATTAAATGCAATTCTTTGTGAGTATAAATTCACCCTTCTCTTATCTGGTTGGCTCTCCTATTAAAAAAAAAGTTAAAAAATTGATAAAGTTGTATTTGTTCCTAGATAGATGGCTTGATGAAAACAAGCAAATGCACTGCTCATTCAATGTACCATCTGGAAATAAAAAAATTGACTTTGACTTTGGCACCATACTATTTTTACCCTTTTCTTATGCTTGGCAGATGGACCATGCATTTTGTTGCATTACTCTATTGTTAGCCTACATGACTAACAAACCGTAATGTGCTCAAATAACAGTGCCTAGCTATGAATAATTTTTTTTAGCATTGTGTGTTGCAAATGAAACTTGGAGGATGTTAGTTTGTTACTGGTTTTGTTTGATGTGTAGAGTTGTGCGGCAAGCTCCAAGGAAGGTGATGAGGACTCCACAGACACTACCAACATTGAGCAGCCCTTAGAAATGGTGGAGAATGCAACGCTGGTCAGTGACTGTCTCTGGTTTTTTTTTTTTTTAATTGCATTATTTTAGACTAGAGTGCAGTGTTGTGTGCTGTATTACAATTTATAATCTATGTTCTTGTATGTTGTGTTGATTTGTATTTAGTCTTATGTTCTTATGTGGTGTGTTGATTTGTATTGTATTATAATATTGAAATTTGAATTGTACTGTTGATCATAATCATTGCAGAATTCTGCATGAAATTTGACTGGCTCTGCCCAGAACAAATGCTACCATCAGTGCAACACCCCTGTTGGTTCCTCCCCCATCCCCCCCCCCCCCCTTCCCCACTCCATTTTTGTGCATTTGCTTTCCAATGAGTAGGGGGCTTTTTTTTAATTAAAAATTTTGCCAGGAACAAGTCTGGTTGCTGTGGGTTCTTGTATGTTACATGCAGGTCCTAAGTTTAGCATCTCAGAGAGACAAACAATAACATGATTTGCATCATCACTGATGCAGTGATTTTGGAGATATAAGTCTAATCTGTTTGTTGATTTATGGAAAATTGTCGTATTTTGATTCTAATTTTAATTAACTTAGTCCCCCCCCCCACATAGAATGTTTTTAAAACAAATATATTTGTTGTATGTGTGTGTGTATGTATATATATATATATATATATATATATATATATATATATATATATATATATGTATGTAATGGAGCTAACATTGTTAGAAAAACTTTTTAAACAGAAACAAAAAAGACCCAACAAGTTTTCACGTGCATAAAGAAAAGTCACTGATATATATATATATAAAATGTCTCATTTACTGCTAAGCTTGGTATACAAAGAGATTCACTATATTATACTTAAGCAATCTGTAATTTGTGTAAACCAGTGAGCTTGTTATTTAAAACTTTATTGTTGGGTGTGCTAGATAGTTAAATCTCTTTTATCTGTAATTTTTTTGAATACTGACTTGGAGTATGGTTGTATGGGATGTATCTATTGTAATAATATGTATATATATATATATAAGTATGGCCTCTTGCACAAGAACGTTACACCCAAAATATTGCTTTTTTTAACCCCCCCCTCCCCCCCAACTATTTCTCAAGATGAGTGAATGGTGAATAGGGAGACTCAAGAATTTCAAGAACATGAAGAATCTGTTAATCTAGAGACAAGTGATCTAGAATCATATGTCACTCCCTGAAACTGAAATGAAACCTGTCACTATGATAAACTGAAATGAAACCTGTCACTATGATAAACTGAAATGAAACCTGTCACTATGAGAAACTGAAATGTCACCTGTCACTATGAGAAACTGAAATGACGCCTGTCACTATGAGAAACTGAAATGATATGTCTATCACTCTCAGAAACTGAAATGACATCTGTCCTATGATAAACTGAAATGACACGTCTATCGCTCTCAGAAACTGAAATGATACCTGTCACTATGAGAAACTGAAATGACACCTGTCACTATGAGAAACTGAAATGACCCCTGTCACTATAAGAAACTGAAATGACACGTCTATCACTCTCAGAAACTGAAATGACATCTGTGGCTATGATAAACTGAGATGACACATGATCTATCACTCTCAGAAACTGAAATGACATCCTTCACCATGAAGAAAAACGAGGAAATAAACGTTTTTTTACTCCAAAAAAGGATCATGCCAGACTGACGTGACTGGTGTGTGTGTGTGTGTGTGCAGGATCTGGATCAGGTGGCGGCCCAGTACAGAGGCCTGGCGCGCTTGCAGCACTTGGAGTTCATTGCACGCTGCTGCCCGGCGCTGAGGAAGGAGGCCCTGAAGCTGGCGGAGAAGTTTGTGCTGCAGACGCGCAACACCGCCCTGGCCGCAACCATCCATGACATGATGCTGAAGGCCTTGGCTGAGTGAGCGTGGACCAGTATCATTATTTGTTTATTTGTATATATCATTGTTGATCTTAGTTACTCCATGGTAGACTGGATTTACAGTCTAAAGGAGGAAGGTGGCAGGACGGTTAACATGTTAGCTTGCCTGACAAGTGAACCGTGAGATTCTGGGTTGGATTTCCTGTCTCGCCCTTTCTTCCCACTTGACGGAAAAAAATCTAACTGAATGTCAGGGTCCTTTGGATGAGACTATAAAACTGAGGCCCCGTGTGTGAATGCATGCAGAAATCTTGCGCACATGTTTTAAAAAGCAGGTCCCACCTTTCGGAAGAGTAGGCCATGTGTGCCGGTGGGAAAATGGATGAAAAAAACAAACCCACCCCAAAACAAACCGCATGCACACAGGTGTATGTTTAGACACCATCCCCAAAGTCAGAATGTGGCTACCTAAATAAGGTGGGGGGAACTATCGCATACGCAAAAATCTCACCATTGGTGAACCTAGGAGCTCAAGCCAAGGTGTGAAGAAGAAAAAGGAAGAGAAAACCATAAGCTGATTTCCCTTTTGGGTGCTGACAGACTTTTGACATTTTTCACACATGTTAAAAAACCCATCGGGGAGGGATAGGCTTGTGGTCAGAGCATGGCGCTTGCCATCAGACAGCATGGGTTCCAGCCTCCACTGAGGGGATTTTTCTCCTGGAATTAACATCAGTACTGACTAGACTATGTTCCGCTGAAAGTCCTTTGGATGAGACAAAAACCTGAGATCTCCTGTGTGAACACAAATAGAAAATCTGGTGCAACCTGTTCTGCCTATTGAAAGAGTAGACCACTGCATGCCAGTAAGAATGGATAACAACTTAAAAATAAAAATGCATGCACAATGGTGTGTTCAGACATTGCCCTGAAGTTGGAATGTGGCAACCTTTATGGTGGGCAAAATTAATGTTATGCAAAACTCTCACCATTGGGGTAACCTCAGTGCTCTAGCCAAGGAACAAAACAAGACAATCAAAAAAATGTGTTCTTCTTAGGAGACTAGGCCAGTGGTTGGAATGATACTACATACATACCCAGCATGCAGTCTGTGGGAAGTAAACTAAACCCAAGCAACAACAACAACAAAAAGAATCTTATGTGGAGAGAGATGGGCTCTGCCCACTCCTAGGTCTGATAATGCAAAGATAAGAAACAGTTATGTGAGGTGATTGTGTGCAAGTTTTTGCTGCACCCCAATTGTCCTGTTCCAAGGAATTTTTCCAGTCTAACAGGAAGAATGAGAAGAAGAGTAGGAGCGCAGCAATGCTTCAGAAAACTGCAGGGTTCTTTTCGTTTTGTGTGCAGTATACAAATGTGCAGACTGGAGAAATTCTTCTCATAAATACACTTTTTACACATCACTTCAAGTGTTCCCCTGCGTATGCCCTGAGTACATGTAATTTTGACATTTTAAAAATAATATTTTCTTAGAAAAAGCAAAATTCAGAAATACTTTCTTACAGAGTAAAGCAGACTTTTTGTCTTTTCAGTAACATAAGCTTCATAACTAAGTTAACATTATGACTTTACTAGTCATTTTTTTTTGGCCTTTCAGACAGGCTGTTTGCAGACACATGCAGCACATAGCACCATGTGTTGAAAAGGGAAACGGTCTCATTCCTGCTCTTTGAGAAGTGTAACAGCAACAGCGACTGAGTATATTTTTACACTAACCTAACCAACCAGTCATGTGCTAGGCCTAACTACCTGTCTCCTGCGTGCTGTGGACAGAGGGGAACCTGAGCGAGCTCCAGGAGCTCAGGAAGCCTTGAAGACTTCCCTGAACAAGGAATGGATAGAACGCACCAGGTCAGAGGCGAAGCTGGAGCTGGAGGCTCTGATAAATCATCGCCAAGAGCTGCTGTCCCACAAGGGCACCAACTTGACCACAGACATCAGGTGAGATCCACTGTCGCTAGCTCGACTGTCACTGCTGATCACAGAAGAAGAAATGGTCAGGACAAAGCGTCCAGACATGTGGCAGAGCAAAGTTTTGATGTGTTAATTGTGGTATGCCTGTAGTTTAGATAGTTTTAATTAATAACTATGGAATATGGTAGGAGATAGTTTTAATTAATAACTATGGAATATGGTAGGTGTTGAGAGGGAGTTTTAATTAATAACTATGGAATATGGTAGGTGTTGAGAGGGTGTTTTTATGTAGTGATTATGGAGCATGGTAGGACTTAAAAATGTTCATGTTCTATCAGTTATTACGAAGTATGGTCGGCCTTTATTGTTTTATCAGTTATTATGACCCTTATAGGTTTTATCAGTAATTATGACCCTGATAGAGTTATGTTTTATCAGTAATTATGACCCTTATAGATTTATACAAGCTATAGATTTATGTGTTTTACCAGTAATTATGACCCTTATAGATTTATGTTTTATCAGTGATTATGACCCTTATAGATTTATGGTTTGTCGGTAATTATGACCCTTATAGATTAATGTTTTATCAGTGATTATGACCCTTATATATTTATGGTTTATGGGCAATTATGACCCTTATATATTTATGGTTTATGGGCAATTATGACCCTTATAGATTTAAAGGTTTTATCAGTGATTATGACCCTTATAGATTTATGATTATGTTTTATCGGTAATTATGACCCTTATAGATTTATAGGTTTTATCAGTAATTATGACCTTTATAGATTTTATCAGTGATTATGACCCTAATAGATTTATAGGTTTTATCAGTGATTATGACCCTAATAGATTTATAGGTTTTATCAGTGATTATGACCCTGTATTCTCTGAAAGGGCATTTTTGGCTAGGCCTACATGCTGTGTGAAAAGTCATGGGTGTAATAGGGAAAGGAGGCAAGTGTCAGTTAGGCTCTGATCATGTCATTCACTCCAGGATATCTCATTTTTGTTTTTGATTTCCGTTCCTTTGCTAGGGCTCCGAGGTTTATCAATACTGAGATTTTGCGTCTGTGATTGATTTTACTCATTATTATGTTAACTGCATTTTGATTTTGGGGATCCAGGATATATATCTTATTTGTCTGTCTGTTAGAGCAAAAACATTGGGCTGTTCTGTGCTTGCAATAGCCAGGTATGGTAAATGTACCAGCCAAACACACTTAGTTAACCAACACTTTTTTTTTTTTTAAATTATTGTGTGTGTTCATGTGTGTGTTGTGAGTGCATATATGTGTGAGGGTGGGTGTGTGCATGCAAGCATCCACGTGTGTTGTGTGTGCGCACATGAGCAAGTGAGTATGCACACACACTTGCGTGTGAGAGCAGGTATGCACGTATGTGCATGGATGCATAACAGTGGAGATATTGCCTCAACTTGGTACAACTTCTTGGCTATGGCAGCACAGTATGAACAGGGAGGATGTGGCCTCTAAGAAAGAGGCTGCATAAATACTACATTTCATCACGAAGGCTAAGTGTATGCAACAGGCAGTTTTCAACTACCACCCAAGGAAACATGGCGCTGCACAATTTGCAGGTGTGTCCCCAAATAGTAACACGTCACTCTGATCGCATGGGAGGTAATCTACCTACCACACCATCACAGATATATGTGTGTGTGTGTATATATATATATATATTGTGTATTTATTTATTCATTCTTTTATATCGAGGATAATGGAATAAGCACTCATGTGCTTTTTTACCTCCAGTCCCCGTGTGTATGGGGTTTTGTAAATTGTCATCTGTTCCCACCGGCACACAATGGCCTACTCTTACGAAAAGCGGAACAGGATTTAACATGTGCGCAAGATGTTCTGCGTGCGTTCGCACACGGGGCCTCGGTTTTATAGTCTCATCCGAAGGACTTTTGGGGAGAGAGCGGAGTCGGCACTGATGTTAACTCCAGGGGGAAAATATCCCCCTTGAACGGGAATCGAACCCGGGTCGTCAGATTGCGAGCGCAATGCTCTGACCACTAGGCTTTCCCGTCCCCCTCGTGTCATACACACATGCTTTGTGTCACTTTGCCTGGTCATCCCTTCATGGCACCACCACCACCACCACCACCATGATGATGATGATGATGACGATGATGACGACGATGATGACGATGACGATGATGATGTGCAGACGGGCCACTGTAGAGCTGGCCAACCTGTACCTGGACTGCGGAGACCTGCAGAATGCCGTCAAAAGTTGGCACAGTGCCTCCTATTATTGCGTCACTTTCGCCTCCCAGGTGTCGGTGCTGCTGTCTGCCATCAAGGTGAGCCACGTTGCAGCGGTGGTGGGGTTGTACTGTTGTGTTGTACTGTTGTGTTGTACTGTTGTGTCGTTGAATTGTATGAGAGTGTTATATTGCACTGTGTTGTGTCGTTGAATTGTATTAGTGTGTTGTACTATTGTGTTGTCGTTGAATTGTATTAGTGTGTTTTTACTGTTGTGTGTCATTGAATTGTATTAGGGGTTGTACTGTTGTGTGTCATTGAATTGTATTAGTGTTTTTGTACTGTTTGTGTGTCGTTGAATTGTATTAGTGTGTTGTACTGTTGTGTGTCATGAATTGTATTAGTTGTGTTGTACTGTTGTGTGTCATTGAATTGTATAAGGGTGTTGTACTGTTGTGTGTCATTGAATTGTATTAGTGTGTTGTACTGTTGTGTGTCATTGAATTGTATTAGTGTGTTGTACTTTTTGTGTGTCATTGAATTGTATAAGGGTGTTGTACTGTTGTGTTGTCATTGAATTGTATTAGTATGTTGTACTGTTGTGTGTCATTGAATTGTATTAGTGTGTTGTACTGTTGTGTGTCATTGAATTGTATTAGTGTGTTGTACTGTTTGTGTCGTTGAATTGTATTAGTGTGTTGTACTGTTGTGTGTCGTTGAATTGTATTACTGTGTTGTACTGTTGTGTGTCGTTGAATTGTATTAGTGTGTTGTACTGTTGTTCATTGAATTGTATCAGTGTATTGTACTGTTGTGTGTCATTGAATTGGATTAGTGTGTTGTACTGTTGTGTGTCGTTGAATTGTATTAGTGTGTTTGTACTGTTGTGTGTCATTGAATTGTATTAGTGTGTTGTACTGTTGTGTGTCATTGAATTGTATTAGTGTGTTGTACTGTTGTGTCGTTGAATCGTATGAGAGTGTCATATTGCACTGTGTTGTGTCCTTGAATTGTATTAGTGTGTTATATTGCTCTGTGTTGTGTCCTTGAATTGTATTAGTGTTATTTTTGCACTGTGTTGTGTCCTTGAATTGTATTAGTTGTGTTATATTGCACTGTGTTGTGTCCTTGAATTGAAATTAGTGTTTTTATATTGCACTGTGTTGTGTCCTTGAATTGTATTAGTGTGTTATATTGCTCTGTGTTGTGTCATTGAATTGTATTAGTGTGTTGTGTCATTGAATTGTATTAGTGTGTTTTTGTCATTGAATTGTATTAGTGTGTTGTGTCCTTGAATTGTATGAGAGTGTTATATTGCACTGTGTTGTGTCATTTGAATCGTATTAGTGTGTTGTGTTTGTGTCATTGAATTGTATTAGTGTGTTATGTTGTGTGGTGTCATTGAATTGTATTAGTGTGTTATATTGCATTGTGTTTATTTTGTGTTGTGTCATTGAATCATTGTTATGTTGTGTCATTGAATTGTATTAGTGTGTTATATTGCATATTGTTTATTTTGTGTTGTGTCATTGAATCGTATTATTATGTTATGTTGTGTGGTGTCATTGAATTGTATTAGTGTGTTATATTGTGTTGTGTCATTGAATTGTATTAGTGTGTTATATTGTATTATGTTGTATCGCATTGTTCTTCTTCTTCGTCGAATGCTCAGATAGCAGGTATTGTTGTCTGTCATATGAGCGAAAATGCGTTGCGCTGCCGTTAAGCGCCTGACAGGTCAGACCCAGCGCATCCAACTTCGGCGTGGGAGAGAATCGTTTCCTTTTTAAGTCTTTGTGGACAAAAGGCAGGAGAAATGGACCAAGAAGGCAGAAAATAGACAAGGAGGAGGTGACGGGTAGGATAGGAATGTCTTAACCATCCTGCCACCCTCCTTCTTCAAGGTGTGGAATTAAAAAATTGCAGCTTGTGACTGGAAAATGACTAAAAATGAATGAATGAAATAATGTACGCTGAATGACATGATATCAGTAATGAATGAATGAACGAGGCAATGTATGCTGAATGACATTATATCAGTAATGAATGAATGAACGAGATAATGTTATGCTGAATGACATGATATCGGTAATGAATGAATGAACGAGATAATGTTATGCTGAATGACATTATATCAGTAATGAATGAATGAATGAGATAATGTATGCTGAATGACATGATATCAGCAGTGAATGAATGAATGGGATAATGTATGGTGAATGAAATATCAGCAGTGAATGAATGAATGGGATAATGTATGGTGAATGATAGATCAGCAGTGAATGAATGAATGGGATAATGTATGGTGAATGAAATATCAGCAGTGAATGAATGAATGGGATAATGTATGGTGAATGAAATATCAGCAGTGAATGGATGAATGGGATAATAATGTATGGTGAATGAAATATCAGCATTGAATGAATGAATGGGATAATGTATGGTGAATGAAATATCAGCAGTGAATGAATGAATGGAATAATGTATGGTGAATGAAATATCAGCAGTGAATGGATGAATGGGATAATAATGTATGGTGAATGAAATATCAGCAGTGAATGGATGAATGGGATAATAATGTATGGTGAATGAAATATCAGCAGTGAATGAATGAATGGGATAATGTATGGTGAATGATATATCAGCAGTGAATGAATGAATGGGATAATGTATGATTAGTAACAGATCAGTAATGAATGAATGGGATTATGTATGATTAATAACAGATCAGTAATGAATGAATGAGATGTGTGGTGAATGACAGATCAGTAATGAATGAAGGAATGAGATAATGCATGGTGAATGACAGATCAGTAATGAATGAAGGAATGAGATAATGCATGGTGAATGATAGATCAGTAATGAAGGAATGAATGGGATAATGTACGCTAATGGTGAATGACAGATCAGTAATGAATGAGATAATGTTTGTTGAATGACAGATCAGTTGACATTTATACCTTTTTCTTTTTTTGTTGGAGAAGAATAGACATTTCTTTGTCTGCCCGTGAGGACTATAGCATGTTACCAAGTGCATCCTGGAAACACTTTAAAAAGAAACTACATGATATATCAGTTTTTCCTGGAGTCAGGATATAACTCATTTATTATCTTTTGATAATATAAAAAGCCGTAGTTCACTTGCATATAGAAATGTTGCATCTCTCATCTACAGGTTTAAGCTCTATGTTCTTAGATTGAAATTTTCAAAAACAGCAAAATGTATCTGTGGCGAAACTATTACCAATGCTCACATTCTTTGACAATGTCGAGATGTAAAAACCTTTTTACCTGTCTTCCTAGTCTCTTGCTTAAAGCAAATTCTTAAAGACACTCCATTAGTGACGGATATTGTATTGTCATTAACTCACAGCCCTATTATCTGATACTTATAGCACATTGAAGTTTACTAGTTGCAGGAATTGCAAAGTTAGTGTTTTTGAGCTGTTATTTCTTTCTTTTCAAAGTTCTTGTTTACACTTCATGTTTATTGTGGATGATTAGCTATGTGCACACCCCCCCCCCCCCCCCCCACACACACACACACACTCACATATACATACACACCTTCCCGTCTAATATCACTATTTAGTGGAAGGATGTTAAACTGAAGAACTACTACAACTACTACTGCTACTACTACTTCTACCACTACTACTACTTCTTCTACTATTACTATTCCTCCTCCTCCTTCTACTACTTCTACCACCACCACCACCACCACCACTACTACCACTACTATTACTACCTTCACTACTTAAACAAAAAATTTCTACTTCCATTACCACACCACTACTACCACTACTACTACTACTACCACCACCACCACCACCACCACCACCACCACCACCACCATCATGGCTGCTGCTGTTGCTCCTCCTCCTCCTCCAACAACAACAACAACAACAGTCGACATGTTTGTACTGTTTCAGGTGTATGTGCACATGAAGGCGTGGGACAATGTTCAGTCATGTGTGGAGAGTGCTCAAAAGATGGTGGATACTGTCAAAGAGGTGGGCGGGGATGGAACGTAAGATAGTCATTGTATTGGTGCACAACAGTGCAGTGCTGCTCTTCCTTAGCGCACACACCACACCACGCCATGCCACGCCACGCCACACCACGCCACGCCACGCCACACCACGCCATGCCACGCCACACAACACCACATCACACCACGCCACACCACGCCCCCACACACCACCACACCACACCACTCCACTCCACTCCATTCCACACCACACCACACCACACACACATACACACACACAACACCACACCTCACACACACCCCACCTCACACCACACCTCACACACATGCATGCACACACAACACACCCCACGCCACACCACACCACTCCACACCCCACCACACACCACCACACACACACACAAACACCACACACACCTCACACAACCCACACACACACACAAACACCACACACACCTCACACACACCACACCACTCCACACCACACCACACCTCACCGCACCACACCACACCTCTCTCTCACACACACCCACTCCACTCCACACCACACCACACCCCACACACACACACACACACCCCACACACACACACACACACACACACACACACACACCACTCCACACCACACCACACCACACCCTCACACACATACCACACCTCACACACACACACACCACACCACACCTCTCTCTCACCACCACACACACACACACACATACACACACACACACACACACACACACACCTCTCACCACACACACCACACCACACCTCACGACACCACACCCCCACCTCACCACAACCAAACCCTCACACACACACACCACACCACACACACACACAAAACAAAACCAAATCACAACATCAACACACACAACACCACACACAAACACACCACACCACCACACCACAACACACCTCACACCACACACACCCTCCACACACCCATCCACTCCACACCACACCACACCACACCACACCCACACACCACAACCACACACCCACACGCACACACACACACACACACCACCACACACACCACACCACCACACACACACACACACCACACCACACCACACTCACCACCTCACACACACACACCACACCCACAACACACACACCACACACACCCTCTCACCACACACACACACCACACACACACACACACACACACACACCTCTCACCACACCACACCACACCTCACGACACCACACCACACCTCACCACAACACACCTCACCCCACACACACCACACCACACACACCACACCCACCCACCACACACACACACACACCACCCCTCACACACACACACACCACCACACCTACACACATCCACACCTACATATCACACACACCTCACACCACACCACACACACCAACACACCACACCTCACCACAACACCACACCTCACACACACCCCACCCACACACCACCCTACCACACCACACAACACCACACCAACCCCCCACACCACACCACACCACACCCCACACACCACCCCCACACACACACACACACACCACACACACACACACACATACACACACACACACACACAACACCACACACACACACACACCCCCACCACCACACACAACACCGCACACCACCACACCACACACCCACACCACACCTCACTCACACACACCACACCTCACTCACACACCACACCCCACTACCACACCCACCACACCACACCTCACACAAACACTCACCACCCACACCTCACACACACACAACACCACACACCACACCACCACCCACTCCACACACACACCACACCCCACCATCACACACCCCACTCCACACACCACACACACCACACCACACCCCACCCCACACACACACATACCACAACACCACACACAACACACACCACCACCCCCTACCCACACACCAAAACACCACACCAAACCCCACACACACCACTCCACACCACACAACACTACAACTACACACACACACACACACACCTCACTCCAAAACAACACCACAACCACACACACACACCACACACCACACACACACACACACACACACACACACACCACCCACACCCACACACACACCACACACACACCACACCACCACACACACCACACCACACACCCAACTCACACACACACACCCACACCACACCTGCCAACACACACCACCCACACCACCACACACACCTCACCTCAACACACACACACACCTCTCCACACACCACACCTCACCAACCACACCTCCACACCACATACACACACACACACCACTCCACTCACACCACTACACACACACCACAGCAATCCACACACACACCTCAAACACACACCACACACACACCCCACCCCACCTCTCACCACACTCACACACACACACACACCATACACACACACACAACACCACACACACACACACACACACACACACACACACACACACACACACACACACACACCACACACACACCACACTCACTCCACACCACACATACCACACACACACACACCAAACCCCACACACACCACACACACACACAAACCACACCACACCACACACACACACACCACCCACTCCACACCACACACACCACAACATCCACAACCCTCACACCTCTCACACCACATACACACACCACACCTCACCTCACACACACACACACACCACACCATCTCACCACACCACAACCTCACCACACCAACACCATCAACACCACTCCACACCACACACACACACACCACTCCACACACACCACACACAAAACACACCACACCTCACACACCACTGCACACACACCCACACACACAACACACACACACACCACACACCACCACCACACCACACACAACACACACCACACCTACATTTTTCACACTCACAACACACACATCACACACCACTACACACACCCACACACCACAACACACACACACCACACAACACTACCCACACCACACCTCACCACACACCACACCATCCACACACACACACACACACACACACACACACAACACATTCATTGGTAATACCTGTTGCTTTTAATTACACAACAAACATAATGAGATGTTTTGCATTTACCATCTACCACGTTTTTATTAACATACAACCAGATAGACATAAACCTTCAAAGCACACTCACACATATAAAAAAAACACAAAAAAAAAAAATCATTAGCCCATTGGTGACTGAACAAAACTCAAAGAAGGAGGTGCAGGATTTACAGCGACACCACTGCCAACCAAATAACCATGAGGTCTGGTCGATCAGCCTGCCCTTTCTTCTCGTTTGACAGAAATCGAACGATCTCAAATCCTTAATGAGACATAAACTGACACCCATGTGCTAAAGCACGCAGACACATCTTGCACAGTCAAAACGTTTTCCTTACAATACCACATGCTAAAGAGACAACTTTTTAAACCCAAACTCACACACATATGTGGTTTTACGACACCACCATGCGTTGGAAGGTGCACCATGCCTTAATTATGGTACGAAATCAAACATGAAAAAACAAAAAAAAATAGTTCTGGGTGTTGACCGGTTGCATAAAGTACCGAAAGGGTGGAAGGGGATGGGGTTTTGAGTGCGCCATTGTTGTATTAGGTACATCGTTAAGGGGCATCCGTGGGTGGTTGGGTCGGTGGAGCCCTTGGTGGAGGTGCTGAGGTTAAAAAGGAGGTGGCAGGATGGAAGGAGAGACTGCTACAATAGCATGGGTCTGGGTTGAGCATGCCTGTTTTAGCTTTTTAGTTGACGAGAAAAGAACTGGAGGAAAGTTTTGAATGGATATAAATGAGGCCATGGTGTAAAGAGAAAACTTGCGTACTTTCAAAACTGTTTCGGCTTTTGAAATACATTCTGTGCGGAGAAATGATACAAAATTTTTTAAAACCCAAACTGACTCACTAGATGGTGTATTTTAGAAATAAGCAGTTGAAGTGATAACTAATTAGGGGGGGGGGGGGGGGGGGAGAAAGGAACATATATATCAAAAAATAAAAAAAAAATACCTTTGGTGATTGGGAGTCATTCCGAGAATAAAAAAAACAAAAAAAAAAGATAAAAAACTATGATGGCAGTATCTCATGTAAGCAATATATAGTTGTATTTCGCATTCATTTTTTTTTTTTCTCCTATCAAGGCATTCTATTTTTATTACTTCTTCTTCAAAAATATACCTTCCCTTCTCTTCTTTCTTCTTTCTTTTTTGTCATATATTGAAAAATTGATGAGCTTCTATATTCTCATTCTGTATCTGTTTTGAGCTATCTTTAATTTAAAAATGTTCTCTAAAAACTGCAACACATCATTATATATAATATAATAAAAAATATATAGTAAAATAAATATTATAAATATATATAATATATAAAAACATGGTTTTGTAAGAAAAATAATAGCTTGGCTGTGGGGATCAGGGTATATATATATATATATAAACATGCGTTTTGTAAGAAAAAATAAATAGCTTGGCTGTGGGGATCAGGGTATATATAATATATAAACATGCGTTTTGTAAGAAAAAATAAATAGCTTGGCTGTAGGGATCAGGGTATTATATATATAAAAACATGGGTTTTGTAAGAAAACATAAATAGCTTGGCTGTGGGGATCAGGGTATATATATATAAACATGGGTTTTGTAAGAAAAATAAATAGCTTGGCTGTGGGGATCAGGGTAAATAAAATAAATATAATATATATATATAAAATATAATAAAATATATATATATATAAAACATGGTTTTGTAAGAAAAAATAAATAGCTTGGCTGTGGGGATCGGTATATAAATCATATATATATATAAGATATAATATATATATAAAACATGCGTTTTTAAGAAAAAATAAATAGCTTGGTCTGTGGGGATCAGGATATATATATATATATAAACATGTGTTTTGTAAGAAAAAATATAGCTTGGCTGTGAGGATCAGGGTATATATATATATATATAAACATGGGTTTTGTAAGAAAAAATAATAGCTTGGCTGTGGGGATCAGGGTATATTATAATACATCATGGCTTTTGTAAGAAACATAAATAGCTTGCTGTAGGGATCAGGGTATATATATATAAACATGGGTTTTGTAAGAAAACATAAATAGCTTTGGATGTGGGGATCAGGGTATATATATAAACATGGGTTTTGTAAGAAAAAATAAATAGCTTGACTGTGGGGATCAGGGTATATATATATAAACATGCGTTTTGTAAGAAAAAATAAATAGCTTGACTGTGGGGATCAGGGTATATATATATAAACATGCTTTGTAAGAAAAAATAAATAGCTTGATGTGGGGATCAGGGTAAATATATAAACATGCGTTTTGTAGTAATAGATTGGCTGTAGGTCAGTATTTAATAAACTAGGGTTTTGTAAGAACAAGAATAAATAGCTGACTGTGGGTCAGGGCAACAACTACACAAAAAAAGCAGCTTGGTTTGCGCGCGGTCAGAGACAGAGTTGAAGACCAGTGTTTGCAGACGGAATGTTCCACAGATGAATAAGACAAGTTTCAAGCGAGCCCACTGCTCCTCAGCTGGATCGCTGGCTCCACTAGCTTCAGGGCTGACCTTTCACCTTTCTGAAGATCATGCTTTGACTCTGCAATTCTCTCACTGGTCATGCGCGTGTGTGTGAGTGTGTTGTGTGTTGTGTGTGAATAGTGTCGTTCGCATCTTGCTTAGCAGCTGCATGTGTTGTGTTTGATTTGTAGTTCTTTCTTCTTGTTACTGTTGTTCTTGTTTTGGTTGTTTTGTTTTGTGTTGTTCTTCTTTTCATCTTCTTTCATCTCCCTTCTCTTCTCATCCGTTCTCCTCCAGTTGCTTTTACTTCTGCTTTCTTCTTCTTCTTTTTTCTTTTTTCTTCTTCGTTTTCTCTTGTCTTTCCTTCTCAATTTGTTGAGCTTGTCATATGAGGAGTGAAAATGCTCCTTTGATGATTGTCATGTATTGATTTGTATGTATCGTACTGTTACGATTTTCCATCAAGCAGATTTTTCTGTGTAAAAAACTAGCTGCTCCCCTGGAAAGAGTTGTTGGTTTACCACTAAGAAGAGGTGCCAGCCTACCTTTTTTCTTTTAAAAACCACACAAAAACACAAAACAATATCCTAATGCAAATTTGTATTATCTGTTTCCCTTTCAGACTATTTCTTTTTTTCTTTTTTTTTTCAGGCTTTTTTCTTTTTTTTGTTTGATGGACTCACAGAAATTTGCCAGGGCAACTCTCTAGAATGGACCATGCTTTACATGGCCTTGTGAAAGACTAGGCAACTCAAGGACCAAATTTTGGACGGACCATAGCTGGAGTGTTTAGACCATTTACATCAAACCCATGGTGGCAACAGAATTGTGATGGGTTCAGACTCGGTGTGGTTGAGGATTTAGGGGGGGGTTTTACGGACATCATCCTATGTCAACTTAAGAATAGAATGACAACGCATTAGTATAATTCCCTTGGAGATAAAAGTGAAAATTAATTTGTAGATCCCAAAATGCATGTCAGGTTTTGACAAGGCGTTATGAACTGGCAGTCCATGCATACTACCTTCTGCTTGGATCCCAGGGCCAGATACAAATGCTCGCCAGTCTGAAGCTTTGAACTGTTTCCAGCTTCGCATAACCCTAATCCCGTGCTAAATGCCAGTAGGTGTATTAGCATTTAGTATTGGAGACCTGCATGAGTTTCATGCCGGTATGTTTTGGATGCTTATTCAAGTGTTCTTTTTAGGCTGGAGCTCTGTTTTCTGTCCTGGCTATTCGCATACAAAGTACTGCGAAGCGTGAGTGTTTGGTCGTTATCTGCACCATGTGAGTGTCCTTCATTTGTACCAGTGCATCAGCCATGATTCTCTTAGGAAGATGTTGAAACAGAGTGGGTGAGAGTAGACACCCTGCTTCTCCAACTGTTGTTGACGAAACCCCTTCACAAGTTGCTGTAGTACATGCACTGGTGGCCTCGCTGTACGGCTGTTTGAAGTTGACAGGTTGTTGTGTAAATGTGGTTGAAAAGTGGTGTGGAATGTGGACCTGGGGTGGCGGTGGAGAGAATGGGAGGGCGGGGGGGGAGATGAGATGTTTCGTGACTCCTTGGATTTCTTGTACGACCCATAAGCATACTAAAGCGTGCATAACGTGCAAATTGGACCTATGACCTTTGATGTTGTGAAAGAAGCGCTAACTTAAATGGTATTGTGGATGTTCACAAGATCCGAAGGATTGCAGCGTTTTAAGGGTGTCAGGAGGAGAAGAGGGCCAAGGAAGAGTGGATGTACATAGGTGGACAGGCCTGTTTGGAAGGCAGCAGGGGGATGGAGGGGACTTTGGTTGTTGAGTCTTTTGGGGGGGTGCCAGGTGTGTCAGGTCGGGTGTGTTTGATGTGTCAACTGTTGTGAGCTCATCAGTTTATGTCCCTTGGTGTATATATGCAGAAGGATTAATTGTGTTAAGATCCATAACTTGTCAGCGTTGGTGGTGTTAGAAAACAGAAGGACACCCAGGAAAATCGAATTAGAATGTGGCTACCTTCATGGTGTGCAAAACACTTTACGTCACAGAAGCTATCTTCAAAATTGGAGCTCTATTTTATGAAAATTTGTAGCTGCAACAGAACACCAACAGCACAACAACAAAGACCACCCGGGTAAGTTGGGATTACAGACAGTGTAAAGAAGGAAGGTATTGGTGTGTGTGTGTGATGTGATGTGTGTTGTGTGTGTTGTTGTGTGTGTGGTGTGTGTGTGTGTGTGGTGAGTGTGTGTGTGTGTGTGTGTGTGTGTGTGGTCATACATGGTGTGTGTGTGTGGTTGTGTTGTGTGTGCTGTTTGTGTATGTGTGTTGTTGGTCTTTGTACTGAATCCCCATAGATCTGTGTGTGTGTCTATGACGTGTGACTGACAGATGCTGTCCCTGTCAGGGGTGACTGTCTACACTGTGCTGTGTGCCCTGACCACCTTCGAGAGGAAGGAGCTGCAGAATCATCTGTTTAGCCGGTCAGGTGCCAGCCGGCTTTTTAAGTTTAGAGTGTGTGTGGGTGTATGTGGGTGGGAAGGTAGGTGGGTGGGTGTGGGTGGATGGGGAGTGTGTCGGGGGTGGGCAATGTGTGTGTCGGGTGGGGGGGTGGGGTGTTTGTGTGTGTGTGGGTGGATGGGGTGTGTGTGCGCGTGCATGTGTGTGGTGTGTTTGTGTGTCACTGTGTGTGTGTTTGTGTGTGTGCTATGTGAGGATGTGATGTGTGTGGTGTTGTGTGGGTGGAGGGTAGGTGGGTGGGTGTGGGTGGATGGGTGTGTGTGAGGGTGTGTCGGGGGCGGGAATGTGTATGTCAGGTAGGTGGGTGGGGGTGTTTGTGTGTGTGTGGGTGGATGGATGGGGTGTGTGTGTGTGCGTGCATGTGTGTGGGTGGGTGGATGGGGTGTGTGTGTGTGGTGTGTTTGTGTGTCACTGTGTGTGTGTTCATGTGTGTGTGGGGGGGTGATATGTGAGGATGTGATGTGTGTGTTGTTGTGAGCTTGCGTGTGTAGTGTGTTCATGTGTGTGTGTGTGTTATTCTTTTATGTTGAGGATAATGGAATAAGCACTTGTGTGCTTTTTTACATGCAGTCCCTGTGTGCATGCAGTTTTGTAAATTTTGTCATTCGTTCCTACCGGCACAGAATGGCCTACTCTTCCAAAAAGTGGAACATGTTTTAATGTGTATGTAAAATGTTCTGTATGTCTTCGCACACAGGATCTCGGTCTACAGTCTCATCCGAAGGACTTTTGGGGAGAGTGGAGTTGGCACTGATGTTAACTCTAGAGGAAAAATCTTCTTGAATGAGATTCGTGTGTGTGTGTGTGAGCATGTGTGCGCGCATTCGTGTGTGTTCGTTCGTGTGTGAGCATGTGTGTGTGTGTGTGTGCGTGCAGTCATGTGTTTGTGTGTGTGTGTGTGTTTATTCGTGTGTGTTCATTTGTGTGTGTATGTGTGTGGATGCGGGGATGTGACAAGCATGTGTGTTTGTGCAAGCATACCTCTGTGTATGTGCCGTCTTTTTCTTTATTAAAAGCAAATATTGTCTGTCGTATGAGTGAAAATGCATTTCGCTACCGTTATTCGCGTGACAAGTCAGGCCCAGAACATCTGACTTCCTCATGGGAGAGTATTGTTATCTTGGAAGTCTTTCTGGAAAAAAAAGGCAGGAGAATGGACCAAGAAGGCAGAAAGTAGACAAGAAGGAGGGTGGTGACAGGTTGGAAAGGAACAAGGCAGAGACACAGAGAGGAATAGTAAAGAGAGAATTTTTAGCGCAGAATTTCCAAAAGGTGGGGATGTTATTTATACTGACAGGCCCCCGGCATCCTCACAGGGGAATGTGTGTGTGTATTTGTGTGTGCACACGTGCATGCATGCGTGCATGCATGTGTGAAAAACGGTTTCTGCTTCATTGCTGATGTTCGAAGATGCACGCTATTCAGCAACCTGAGGAAGATAGTGTGGTTGATGGAGATAATCCTGCAAACCAAGCTGTACTGTACAGCCCATGAGAGGAGCTGGAAAGAAAGGACATGCCATTATTTTTCTCAGACACATCTGACAGTGTAAGAAGTGAATGAGAGAAGAGGAAAAAAGAAGAAGATAGCTAATATTATGTTACAGCCTGTACCTCTTTTCTTTACCTTTTCTCTCTCTCTCTCTCTCTCTCTCTCTCTCTCCTTCGGATGAGAATTTAAACTGAGGCCCCGTGTGCAAACGCACGCAGGACATCTTGTGCACATGTTAAATCCTGTTCCGCTTTTCGTAAGAGTAGGCCATTGTGTGCCAGTGGGAATGGATAAAAAAATTTACAAAACCGCATACACACGGGGACTGGATGTAAAAAAGCACATAAGTGCTTATTCGATTATCCTCGATATAAAAGAATAAATAAAGAAATCTCTCTCTTCCCTGGCTTTCCTTTTCGCCCTGCTCACTGTATGTATTGTGGCCAAAGGCCAGTATACATTAAACCTGTTCAGAGTTCTCTCTCTCTCCCCCCCCCCCCTCTCTCTCTCTCCCCCCTGCCTCTCTCTCTCTCCCCCCTGCCTCTCTCTCTCTTTCTCTTTCTCTCTCCCTCTCTCTCTTTCTCCCTCTCTCTCTCTCCTCTCTCTCTCTCTCTTTCTCCCCCCTCTCTCTCTCCCTCCCTCTCTATCTCTCCCTCTCTCTCTCTCTCTCCCTCTCTCTCTCTCTCTCCTTCCTCTCACTCTCTCCTCTCACTCTCTCCTCTCCTCTCTCCTCTCTCTCTCTCTCTCTCTCTCTCTCTCTCTCTCTCTCTCTCTCTCTCTCTCTCTCTCTCTCTCTCTCTCTCTCTCTCTCTCTCTCTCTCTCTCTCTCTCTCTCTCTCTCTCTCTCTCTCTCTCTCTCTCTCTCTCTCTCTCTCTCTCTCTCTCTCTCTGGCTTAGATGGAAATTGTGACCATCTCTTTTTGCATCTCGTTTCCTTCACTTGCCGTTTCGCCCTGCTCACTATATGTATTGTGGCCAAAGGCCAGTATACAACATTAAACCTGTTCAGAGTTCTCTCTCTCTCTCTCTCCTTCCCTCCCTCCCTCCCTCCCTTTCTCTCTCTCGCTCTCTCTCTCTCCTTCCCTCCCTCTCTTTCTTTCTCTCTCTCTCCCTCTCTCTCTCTCTCTCTCCCCCCCCTCCCTCCCTCTCTCTCTCTCTCCCTCCCCCTCTCTCTCTCTCTTCGTCCCTCCCCCTCCCTCCCTCCCTCCCTCTCTCTCTCCCTCCCCCTCTCTCTCTCTCCCTCTCTCTCCCTCTCTTGGCTAAATAATAATAATAATAATAATAATAATGTATGGAATTTATATAGCGCTGAATCTTGTAAAGCAACAAATCAAAGCGCTCAGGTGACTTAAAACCAGGGATTGGTGATGGTGTTGGTGGTGTTGGGTTTTTCAGCAACTTCATGAAGTTTCTGGAGCTGGAGCCGGAGTGGCGTGAGCTGGTGCAGCTCTTCACCCAGGGCATGTACAGCCCCGTGCTGAGGAGGCTGCAGCAGCTGAAGAACACCTTGCTGCTGGACCTGCACCTCCACACCCACATCCACACCTTCTTGTTCCTCGTCAGGAAGAGGGCTTTGTGCCAGGTGAGGCTGGGTGTGTGTGTGTGGGTGGGTGGGGGGGGTAGGGGGGGGTGTGGGTGGGTGGGTGTGTACGTGTGGGTGGGGGTGGGTGGGTGTGTACGTGTGTGGGTGGGTGGGTGTGTATGTATGTGGGTGTTATGTGTGTACGTGTGTTTGTGGGTGTATATGTGTGGGTGTGTACGTGGGTGTGTACGTGTGGGTGTGTTTGTGTGTACGTGTGTGTGGGTGTGTTTTTATTCTTATTTTCTTTTCTTATTTTATTCTTTTATGTTGAGGATAGGGGAATAAACACTTATGTGCTTTTTTACTTCCAGTCCCCATGTGTATGCGGTTTTGTAAATTTTGTCATCTGTTCCCAGCAGCACGCAATGGCCTACTCTTACGAAAAGGATTTAACGTGTGCGCAAGATGTTCTGCGTGCGTTCGCACACGGGGCCTGGGTTTATAGTCTCATCCAAGGGACTTTTGGGGAGAGTGGAGTCTGCACTGATGTTAACTCCAGAGAAAAATATCTCCTTGAACGGGAATTGAACCCGGGTCGTCAGATTATGAGCGCAATGTTCTAACCACTAAGCTATCCTGTCCCCCAATGTGTGTGTGTGTGTGTGGAATATGGTGCAGCCTCTTTTTGCGTTTTTCTCTTCATCTCTGTGTGTAGAAGATGGTGCTGTGGGACAGTTTTTAACCACCGTTAAGCCAGCCATGTTTTGACTTCAGGGATGATGTGTTTTGTTGTTGTCTTTTTTTTGTTTTTTTGGTCATTTTTGTTGTTGTTTTTGTCTTTTTTGTTGTTGTTTGTGTGTTTCTTGGCTAAGAGCTGCGAGGTTCACCAGTGGTGATATATTTTGTAAATATGATAAACAAATAGCGGTTTTTTACCTCTTACTTTTTAGGAAGCCACGCTTTTGACATTTTCTCATCATGATCTGCTCCTACCAGGGCAAAATCACCTAGGCTACTCTTCCCCAAAGGGGGAATGAGTTTTTAACATGTACGCCAGATGTTCTTCCTGGACTCATTTCAATTTTTTGTTGTGGTCAAAGTGGGAAGAAAGGGCAAGGCTGAGAATTGAACCCAGAGCCTCACGGTTTACCTGTTTGCCCGACAGGTAAACGTCTTAACCATCCTGCCACCTTGGATAATGTATAATCCCGATTTTTACCTGTGTGCATGCATTTTATCAAAAAATTTGTCATCTGTTCCTGCCAGCTTGCAGTGTTGTATGGAAGGACAGGTGGCATGTGAGCCTTGGAGCTCTGGCTGACGAACAAAAAGAAAAACACAACACATACCTACAGTGGGACAGTTTTCTGACTTCAACGTTTCAGTTATGCAGAGTGGTCAAAGGCACATGCACACACACTTACACACGCATGTATGTGTTGAGGTAATCGTATTATTGATCTGTAGGCCAAATAACGAATAAGGAGGGCACCAACAATGAGCTCATGAGAGGGACCGAGAACAGGGAAGAATGGAGAGCCATGATCGTCGGACACTTGAAGAAGAAGGCCAAATAAATCAAAGCGAAAGCTTGATCAGTCTGTGCCATCTGTTTCTTCCCATGTCTGTGCCATCTGTTTCTTCCCATGTCTGTGCCATCTGTTTCTTCCTATGTCTGTGCCATCTGTTTCTTCCCATGTCTGCGCCATCTGTTTCTTCCTATGTCTGTGCCATCTGTTTCTTCCCATGTCTGCGCCATCTGTTTTTTCCTATGTCTGCACCATCTGTTTTTTCCTATGTCTGTGCCACCTGTTTCTTCCTATGTCTGCACCATTTGTTTCTTCCCATGTCTGCGCCATCTGTTTTTTCCTATGTCTGCGCCATCTGTTTTTTCCTATGTCTGTGCCACCTGTTTCTTCCTATGTCTGCACCATTTGTTTCTTCCCATCTCAGCACAACCCGTTTCTTCCCATCTCAGCGCAACCTGTTTCAGACAGACTGAAACTCTGAAGATGATTAACACACACACACACAACTTTTTTCTATGGTGTTTCAGTACATGGATCCCTACCTGTCGGTCAGCATGAGCAAGATAGCCTTGGAGTTCAGCACCCCTGTGGAAGCGCTGGAGGAGGAGTTTGTGGACCTGATCATGAGAGATCAGATCAGCGCCCGCATCGACTCCCAGAACAAGGTTGTCTGTCTGTCTTCTCTTTCTGCATGCCTCAGTCCTCCTTTGTGTTTTTGGCCCCTGGGGGTGGGTTGGGGGTGGGGGGTCAGGCGCAAGTCTTCTTTCAAACTGCCTCGTGTAGCAGGCTCAGGGACAAGACAAGTTGAGACAAGTCGGGCTCAGCGCTTTTGACATTGATGTGGGAGAGGATTGTTATTTTTTAAGTCTTTATGGAAAAACGGCAGGAGAGTTTTATTTGTTTATTATTTTATTTTGAGGGTAGTGGAATAAGCATTCATGTGCTTTTTTTTTTTTACACCCAGTCCCCGTGTATATGCAGTTTTGGAAATTTTGTCATTCATTCCCACTGGAACACAATGGCCTACTCTTCCAAAAAGCGGAACGGGTTTTAACTTGTGCGCAAGATGTTCCGTGAACATTTGCACACAGGACCTTGGGTTATAGTCTGATCTGAAGGACTTTTGGGGGGAGTGGAGTTGGCATTGATTTTAACACCAGAGGAAAAATCTTTTTCAAGATTCAAACTCAGGTCATCAGGTCACGAGGGCATCACTGTAACCACCAGGCTATCCTGAGTGGCCCAAGAAGGCCCAAAAAATTAGACAAGGAGGTAATAGGAAGAAAAGGTACAAGGCAGAAAGAAAGTGAGGGATAGAAAAGAAGGAAATCTTAGCACAGAATTTCCAGAAGGTGGGGATGCTGTTTATATTCTGACTTAAGGACCCCAGCATCCCCATCAGGGGAAGGTTGGGGGTTGAATGGGGAAGGAAAGAGATGAATATTCACAGAACGTACATGTTTTTACATACAGACAGACAACACTGACATCAGATCTCATGTAAAATCTTTAATTTAGTAGACAGTTGCAATTTTGATTGTCTAGCTGAAAGCCAAAACAGTGTGGAATGAAATGTTGCCTTTGAAATTTCGCATGTCATGTAACAGTGAGACAGAGCATAAGTATCATTTTGAAATTTCCCATGACATGTAACAGTGAGACAGAGCATAAGTATCAGTGAGACAGAGCATAAGTATCATTAAAAAAGGTGAAGTGTGTTCATTTATTGTCTTGACGAACTACAATAGCTGAGTGGTTAAGACTGTTTGACTTCAAATCCATGGGTTCATGAAGATCTGGGTTCAAATCTTGGCTGCGTCAGGTGAATTAAGGGTGGGGGATTTTTACGATCTCCCAGGTCAACTTGAAGTGCAGACCTGCCAGTGCCTTCATTCCCATTGTGTATACACATGCAAAAGATCAAATATGCATATTAAAGATCCTGTGATGCATGTCAGCGTTTGGTGGGTAACAGAAACACAAACATACCCAGCGTACATCCCCGAAGTCAGAATGCAGCTACCTTCACAGAGGGCAAAAGCTGTCGCATATGCAAAATCTCACCACAGGTGAACCTCGGATCTTTCGCCGAGGAATGAAAAGGATAAGGTCTGCTGATTGATTGGGCCGAGACTGAGTTTCTCCTGCTTTGTTTCTGCTCATTGCTCTCGGTGTTTTGCTCTCCTGCAGTCACGAGTGCAGAAAAAGCACTTTGCATGGGGGAATCAACAGACCGAGAATCCATAAAACTTTGGAGAAATCACATCATGTACAATCACATTGCAAAGACAACGCTTTAAAATATTGTCATTTAAAACGAACAGGAAAACTGACATAAAAAATGCTAATTTTTGTGGTAGGTTCATTTTTGAGAAACCATAACTATCTCGTGCAATCCCATTTCAAAGACAAAACTTCAAAATATTGTCATTCTAAACGAACAGGAAAAATTGACAAAAATCCCAATGTTTGTGGGTTGGTTTGCTTTTACAAAATCATATCCTGTACAATCTCATTTCAAAGATAAAACTTCAAAACATTGTCAATCTAAACGAACTGGAAAAAAGTGACATTAAAAATGCCAATATCACATTTCAAATACAAAACTTCAAAACAGTGTCATTTAAAAAACAA
Organism: Rapana venosa; assembly: GCA_028751875.1. Taxonomy (NCBI): domain Eukaryota; kingdom Metazoa; phylum Mollusca; class Gastropoda; order Neogastropoda; family Muricidae; genus Rapana; species Rapana venosa. Next base: position 8,607,049 of record CM054135.1, read on the forward strand.
ATAGAAAAAGTGACATAATGGAGAAAAAAAAAGTGACATAAGAAACGAATGGATAAAGTGACATAATGGAAACTCTGACATAAGAAACGCCTTTAACAAAAATTTTTTTTATTGTGGGCAGGTTCTTTACTTCAAAAAGGTAGATCTGAGGAGCACCACCTTTGCACAAACTCTGGCTACTGGCAAAGCCTATTTGAGGAAATCAGCGGTATTCTGCTTCATGTTTGTTTGTTTGTGTCTTTAGCTGGTTGGTGTGTGTTTGCAAGGGACATTGAAGATGTTCTGTTTCATGTTTGTTTCTTTAGTTAGTGTGTGTTTGTGTCAGGGACATCAAAGGTATTGTCGCTGTCTGTTGGTCAGTATGTGTGTTTGTGTCAGGGACATCAAAGGTAGTCTCTCTGTCTGTTTGGTCAGTATGTGTGTTTGTGTCAGGGACATCAAAGGTAGTCTCTCTGTCTGTTTGGTCAGTATGTGTGTTTGTGTCAGGGACGTCAAAGGTAGTCTCTCTGTCTGTCTGGTCAGTATGTGTGTTTGTGTCAGGGACGTCAAAGGTATTGTCGCTGTCTGTTGGTCAGTATGTGTGTTTGTGTCAGGGACATCAAAGGTATTGTCGCTGTCTGTTGGTCAGTATGTGTGTTTGTGTCAGGGACATCAAAGGTAGTCTCTCTGTCTGTTGGTCAGTATGTGTGTTTGTGTCAGGGACATCAAAGGTAGTCTCTCTGTCTGTTGGTCAGTATGTGTGTTTGTGTCAGGGACGTCAAAGAAGGAAGGCCTTAGGTGGCAGGACGGTGAAGACGTTCGCCTGACTTAAAAATAAACCCTGAGGTTCTGGGTTCGATTCCCCGCCTCGCCTTTTCTTCCCAGGTTGACGGGAAAATCGAATCAGATGAGACTATAAACTGAGGCCCCGTGTGCGAATGCATGCAGAACATCGTTGCACATGCCAAAACCTGGCCCTGCCTTTCAGAAGAGTCGGCCATTTCATGCTGGTAGGAACTGATGACAACAATTTTTTTTTAAAAAGCACATGCTGCACACAGGTGTTGTGTTTAAACGCCTTCCCCGAAGTTGGAATGTGGCTACCTACATGGTGGGTTGGTGAAGCCTGGAGCTCTAGTCAAGAAACGAAGAGAGACAGAAAAAGGAGGAAGCCAAAGGTATCCTCTTTGTTTGTTCAGTGTAAGTGTGTGTGTGTGTTTATAAGGTATGGACTAGTGCCTCCTCTGCTGTTTTGGAGGTCATCGTCGAAAACGACGGACTAACATACAGTGTCAAGGTTACAGCACTATATTTATGATCCGACAACACTAAGGGTCTGAGTTTCAATCTCTACTGAGGGGTCTGTGTGGGGTGATTTTTTTTTTCCCAGGTGTTAACACGGGTGTTGACTCCACCCCCCCCTGAAAGTCTTGCGGATGAGACTATAAACCGAGGTCCTGTGTGCAAACGTATGCAGAACATCTTACGCACATGATAACGCCCCCTATCTGCCCTTTGTAGAAAAGTTAAGCCAGCTCATGAACACACATGCACATATGCATGTGCACATAAGGCAACCTGTAATGTGTGTGCACACTCACTTGCATGCTTACTCTACTGCAGACATGTAGGGGGAAGTGTAGGTCTACATGTGCAGCTGTGGCGCATTGGTAGAGGAAACTTAGACATGAACAGCACATTAGGATATATTGATACACACACACTTTCACACACACACTTTCACACACACTTCACACACACACACTTTCATACACACACCACACCACCACCATGCCACACCAAAGACATACACTAACACACACACGCATGCACACACACACACACACACACACACACACGCATACACACACACACCGTTCTCAAAGTCCCTAAAAGTCCTCCTTGTGCACATGTTAAAACCCGTTCCACTTTTCAGAAGAGTAGGCCATTGTGTTCCAGTGGGAACGGTTGACAAAATTTACAAAACTGCATACACACAGGGACTGGATGAAAAAAAAGCACAAGAGTGCAGAAGTAGTAGTGGAGGAAAACAAGTGCAGGAAACCATTTACAACTTCTCAATCATTTTTGAAAATGATTTTCACAGATTCATTTAAAAAAAAAAAAAGGAAAAACATAAAAATTACTCACACACAACCCCCCCCCCCCTCCCACACACACACACACACAGAGAATCTAAAACATGGGGGACGGGATAGCCTAGTGGTTTGAACATTGCACTCGCAATCTGACAACCCGGGTTCGATTCCCGTTCAAGGGGATAATTTCCCCTGGAGTTAACATCAGTGCAGACTCCACTCTTCCCAAAAGTCCTTCGGATGAGACTATAAACCAAGGCCCCGTGTGCGAACGCACGCAGAACATCTTGCACACACGTTAAAATCCAGTGGGAACAGATGACAATTTACAAAATCGCATACACACGGGGACTGGATGTAAAAAAGCACACAAGTGCTTATTTCATTATCCTTGATATAAAAGGATTTTTAAAAAACAAGAAGAAGAAGAAACCAGAGCGGGGCTATGTTTCAGGCCCTGCTACTGCGTGCAGCGGTGTTGAAGAACGGTGTCAACGTCACGGCCCAGGTGAACCTTCCCAACCCCCACAAGGAACCTCCACACCCCCTTTCAAAGTTTCTCCACGACTATTCTCACGATGATGACGACGACAACTAACAACACTACCCTCTAGACAATCCCTTAAAAAAGATTTAACTCTAAATTGTGTGTGAGCGTTTGATAGATTTGTGTTAACAAAAAGAAAACCGGTAACAAAAATGATTATGTAGTTGGCAATATCGGCATACCCCCTTTTGTGTGTGTGTGTTCATTTGATAGGTGTGGGAAAAGAAAGAACAAATAATGAAATACTTGGTTTGCAATGTGAGTTTTTGAGAAGAATGCTTGAAATACATAGTTTGCTGATTTTTGTTGTGTATTTGGCACGTCAGTTTGTCTACATGTTTGATTTGATTTTGATTTGATTTCACACACACACACACACCATAATAGATGGGGAAAAAAAGAAATACACACACACACACACACACACACACACACACAATATGTATACACACACACACCCACCATAATAGCTGAAAAAAATTGAAATACTTAGTTTGCAATATTCATATACTAATTTTTGTTTGTTTTTGACACATAAACTTGTCAACATATGTTCGATTTGATTTCATACACACGTACACACACACACACCTTAAGTTTAAAAAAAAAGTATTTCTTACTTTGCAGTGTGAGTGAGAAAAGTGCTTGAAATACATAGTTTGCAATATTCATATTTTGAATTTTTTGCGTTTTTGATATATAAGTCTGTCAAGATACACTTGTGAATAAGTGAATGAATGGTGAGGTGAGTGTGTGTGTGTGTGTAGAAGCCTGAGATTAATAGTTATAAAAAGAAATCTCGGCAACACCTGATCTAGTGATGACTAGTGTTTTAGTCGCAGAATAGACAGAATATGCAGGCATTAAAATGTTTATTCACTAACACTGAGAAGGAAGGTGGCAGGATGGTTAAGATGGTCACCTGCCTAACAAGTAAATCATGAGGTTCTGGGTTCCATCCCCAGCCCTTTGCCCTTTCTTCCCAGTTTGATGGGAAAATCAAACTGAATGTCAAGTCTTTCAGAGGGGACTCTTGACCAGTCGGACCCGTGTGCTTAGTCTTCTGCAGGTCACAAGAACCCATGGCAGTTGAAAATCAGGAAAGAGCAGGGAGGTACCTCCTATCTGTCCTGGCGAAACTGGTAGCTCAGTACCTCACTGTATCCCTGAAGTTGGAATATGGTTACCTTTATAGATAGGGAAAAAACTGGTCACATGTGCAAAAATCTCACCATTGGTGAACTTCAGACCTCTAGATTAGGAACAAAAACCCCAAACGCACACACCCATAGACAGATCACAGGAATATTCATGAATTAAAGTAAGTACACTTGGTATGCATGCACTTGCTTGCACACCAAACCCAACAACGCATGCCCACTACAGACACCATTGAAAATATATGCACATACGCAAACACACTCATACACACACTTACATAGATATTAACAATCGACGGTGTACAAAGGAGGAACATCATGTGTGTTGTAGATGACCTCCTTGGGATTTAGGTAGGACTTGACGGACCAACACTATAACTGAGTGGTTAAGACTGTTCAGCTTCAAAATCCCATGGATCCAAAAGTTGTGGGTTCGAATCTTGGTGGCTTCTGGTGAAATAAAGGTGATGATTTTTACGATATCCAAGGTCAACTTCAAGTGCAGACCTACCAGTGCCTCAATTCCCTTCGTTTATTATTATGCTCATGCAGAAAATCAAATATGCCCGTTAACGGTCCCGTAATCGTTAAGTAGGTTATGGAAACACAAACATACCCAGCATACATCCCCAAAGTCGGAATGTGGCTACCTTCATGGTGGCCAATAACCATTACATAAGCAAAATTTCACCATTGGTGAAGCTCTAGCCAGGGAATAATAACAAAAAACAAGACTAAGACTTAAGGAGAGGAGCATGAACAGGGAGAATGGGAGTGAATTTCCCAAGGTGACAGGTGATTAATAATTTTTAGTTGACTTCTCCCCTAACTCCTTGAGGAGTCATTGGGGACAGTACTCTGAATTTTTCAGGCATGCTTGAACCTGGCGGAGCTCATCCCTCTCCATGCAGCAGGGTGCATGCTGGGTATCATCCATTCTACCACAACCAGCCACAGCTGAAAAGCTCAGATGGGTTTATAATGTGTCAGAGTGCATTTGTGCTTAAGCACAATCTCATCCCAGCCTTCCTTTCTTCTCAGTTTGACAACAGAATCGAACTGAATGTCTCTGAAGTCTTTCGGATGAGACGATAAACCGAGGCCCTGTGCGTGAAAAAACTGAGGCCCTGAGTGTGAATGCATGCAGAACATCTTGTGTATATGCTAAAAACTTGTTCTGCTTTTTTGGAAGAGGTGGCCATTTTGTGGCAGTAGAAACGGATGACCAAATCTGAAGAAGAAAAAAACAACATGCTCACAGGTGGTGTGTGTAGACATCATCCCTGAAGTTGGAATGCAGCTACCTAAATGGTGGTGGATGGGAAGGGAGTGGGGAGAAAATAACTTAAGTCACATACCAAAAAAATCTCACCATTAGTGGACCTCAAAGCTGTTGCCGCGGAACAAAAAAAAAAAGAAGGAAAGATAAAAGATGATGATAATAGGTGATGGCTGAAGGTCCCCTCTTCCCCAAATCCCTGATATGTGAAGGTCAGAGACCAGTTCATGCTTGACCATGATAATCTTCTGTTCAAGAGAAGAACACTTCATTTAAAAATGCCCCCCATGGGAACCTGTCAGTATAAATAACATCCCCACTTTCTGGAAATTCTATGCTAGAAATTTCCTCTTTTCTATCCCTCTGTTTCTGCCTTGCTCCTGTTCTTCATGTTACCTCCATCTTGTCTTTTTTCTGCCTTCTTGGTCCATTCTCCCACCTTTTTCCCAGAATGACTTAGAAGATAACAGTTCTCTCTTATGCCGAAGTTGGATGCGCTGGGTCTGACTTGTCAAGTGCTTAACGGCAGCGCAACGCGTTTTCGCTCGTATAACAGGCAACAGTAGTTGCCGAGTGTTCGAAGAATAATAATTTAAAAATAGACTCTATGATCTACAATATCTTTCCCTTCTTTTTAGCATGCATGTGTGATTGTGTGTTCATAAACACAAATCCAGCATAACTTAGTCAAGAAGGGTCCAGGACTCGGTGCTAAAATTAGCATAACCCTTCCTTTTACCAAGTTCAGAGTGTGGTCAGTTCCTGCTATAATTAGCACCAGCTGGCCCCAGCTAGACTGGGATGGGATGGAGTGGACAGCAGCTGACAGTAGCTGAAAGTGGGGGATACTGAAAGCTGTCACACACATACACACACACAGCTCAGCACAGCACAGCACAAGATCAGAATCGCCTCGAAACTTGATCAGCAGATGTTTATTCATCTCACTTAAATGTGTATGAAAATAGATATAAAAAAAGAACAAGTACATAATGTCACAGATTTGTTCATGGTGTCCTTTTTCAACCACAGTAAAATAAAAAGACGCAACAGTTAGACTACTTTGGAAGTGAATGACTTTTTAAATAGTACCAATCTTTCTTTTTTTTCAAAATAGATTGTAAACAGTGGTGATTAGGTTGTTTTATGTGTGACCATTCTTTGTTTAATTTAATCTCAAGCAGCAGTATGTTCCTTTGGAAAGAGCAATATGTAAACATTAAAAAGCAAACAACATTTGGTGTCTTGAAAATAAATCATTTGGTATTTCTTGAAATAACCATCACAATCTGTAATTAAGCAATTTACTAAGGGGTTTTCAGCAAATTAAAATGTCTTTTTTCACATCAGTCTATCCATCAATATCAATTTGTACATGTGCAGGACACTGAATGTTCTGATGACATTCATCTGAAGACTTGAAAACAATCACTAAAATACAAACTGCATCTGTTTCCAAATTATTGACAAAATACAACCAAAAAAACCCCAACCTCCCAGCGTTTGATAACACAGTTTATATTACAGTCTGACGTTGCATGTCTATAAACACAATGAGCTGATGACGGCTCACATAAACACGAATACTGTCCAACAATATTGAAATATCGGTATCGTTATTGCACATTCCTTCACTGAAAACTACAGATGTGATTTCTTTGCTGTTTGTTTTTTTACCTGGTAAGGAACGCCTGTTCCAAGTGACACACATTATTCCCTTAACTGGAATTAAAAAAAAATAAACCACCCTGCATGAGAAAATACGATTTGACTTAACTACCGGTCTGAGAACTAAATAATTATCAGCACAAAGGTTCTGTTAATACTTTTTAAAAAAACGGAAAGCAACTGTCGGAACTAATGCCAGCATTATGATTCTTTTAATACAACCAAAAAGAAGTGTGAACACGAATATCAATATTGTGGTTCTGGAAATACTGAAAAAAAAGGAGAGAAATAAAACCCACCTTACAAGATATCAAACATGACATAGGTTTAAAAAAAAAATCCATCCTTGATCACAAAAACTGCCATGAAAATGGACCGTCAAACCATGAAAAGCGAGCATTTGACACATATCCTTACCGCAGAGGGGGGGAATGGAAGACCGCTCCATTTGGAGTACAAACCAATTTACTTGTGCCCTTGCACATTCATACAGAGTGAGAAAAAAAACACCCGCATCACTTTGTGTACAATTAATAATGGAATGCAGTCAAATTTCATTGTTTCACACACACACAACTTAAAACTAGTTGGTACAAAAAGTGACATGATCAGCACAATATCTTTACGATTTTCAAACCCCTCCAACAGAAGAAGAAAAAAAAACAACAAAAAAAACTTCACTTGTTACAAAATTTAAAGTTCCACTTTTGTGAAGAACTTTTCTCATAAGAATGAAACTCACAGTCAAGCAATCCCTTAAAAAAAAAAAAAAAAGAAGGAATTTTTACCGTCATGGGTACTCATTTTTTTTCAGAGTGGGTCCCTCTTTCTATAGCCCTCATAGCCATTTTTTTAATTTAAAAAAAAACAACCCCAGACAAAACCAAAAAAAATGCAGAACTGAAACTTCATAAATGGAAGTAACCATCATCAGGGGTCCCACTATTCAAAGAGTTATCCACAACAGTGCAGACAAACAGACAGACAGACAGAGCCACACAGAGGAAGGGGCAGAGCAGTGTGGTGGTATACGGCGGTCAACACTGAAGACATCAACAGGTGAGTGAGTGGGTCACCATCGGGGAACTGGACCAAGCCCAGTCTCAAGAGTGGAGGCACAGTCATCAAGCACGAAGCGAAGAAAGACCAAGATGGCAATCAGAGAGAGGACGGAGAGTCAAGGCGGCCACGTGACAGACAAGAGATGATGCATCACCGATTCAAGCGTTTCGTTACGTTACTTGTGACATTTACCAACGAAAAAGTAAAAAAAGGTTTTTGGTTTAAAAAAAAAATTAGGTGCTTGGTATACACAATTTACATTCTGGAAAACCAAAAGAAAAGAAAAAAAACCGATTTGCCTGAGCATGTACATTCCGATAATGAACCAGTCTGATGAAAGTTGACATTGAACAGCAGTGTTGTGACAGTGTGTCTTTTCATCGTTGTGGTAGCAAAGCATTTAGTACCCAGTCCACTCTTGGTGAGTGAACACATTGAAACATGAACCAAACCATGCACAGAGTAAAATAAAAATCACACACACACACACACAAAAACACACACACAGAACCCTCAACCAAACAGATAAAACACACCACACATACATACATGCACACACACACTAACGCTTCCTATAAAAGTGGAAGAAATAAGTGGGGCAAAAGTGCTGATCGTTATACTAGGACCAACATATTTGATGTCACAGCTCCTAACGCCACTGCCAGCACTGCTGTACCTGTGCATCCCTTAAGACCAGACATGGCAGCTGTCTCAGAACCACAATCAACTGTGACAGGTGTTTGGGTATTTAAAAATTTTTTTAATTGAAAGTGCAATTTGCTAGACATCGCCCAGCATCCAGAACATTGTTGAAATCAAGACTCTTCCATACACTGACTGCCATGGAAAGGATTCAAGAAGACCAACAACAACAAAAAATCAACACGAAAAACACCACCACCTTCACCCTTGAAATCGCTATACCTCAACAGCTATCATATCAATCTTTCTTCTCTCTTTCTGCAGTTGATCTACTACACACTAAACTGACTTTTGTCCTTTTGTTTGGACAACTTACCCTATGACTTATTTTTTCTGTCTTTCTTTTTAAAAAAGTTGGTAAGTTGATTGATTTTTGGCTGCCATGTTTGGTCCTGAAGTGAACACGACACTGCTCCACTCTGCATTATGCCAAAGACATATCCTTGCTCTTCTATTTCATACCCTGTCATTCATGGCCTCTTACTCCTCACTGCTCTCTATTTCCATAAATCGATGGTAGACCGAGTTTTCCCTGTTTTTAAGGCAAACATAACGAATGTGAATTCTTCAAGTCACCCCCACATTCGAACAAAATCAGACGACAACTCACACTGTTAGCCAATCTGCGGTAACGCAAGACACTCATGGAAGTACACTTCACCATCTCTGTGAAAAACAATCTGGGCAGTCAGCAGGATTATGCTAGATGTCTATTACCACTAAATAAATTTTAAAAATCGCTTTGAAAGAAAAAGACACTGACAGCAGTGAGTCACTTTTCTAAAATATAAAGTTCACAGTAATATACCACAGAGACATCATAAATCTAGACCGTTTGGTTGATAACATATATATAAGTTAAAGGTGTTACCACAGCCTAAGGGGTCATTGGGGACCAAGGTGTCAGAGACCTCAGCTTCTCAAGGGGCCATTATATTGAGGGCGGCGCCCATCTCCTCTCCCTCACTACTTTCCCTTCCCTGTCCCTAAAGAGGGCAGGTACCCATTTACAGCTGGGTGAACAGGGGGACTACTAAAGCCAAGGTGTGCAAGCAGTCACCCATCCACCTGTAGTAAAGGTCGAAAGAGAGAAACAACAATCTACTTCAAAATGTGAGAAGGTTATCCGACCTTCAGTACTCCTTCTCATTCTGACATAAGCTTTTCATTTCTATCATTGGATATTCCTGTGAAGTGTTTTTCTCAAAGAATGTTTGGTAATGATTCCATAATAGATAATAGGTTTTGACGTAGAAATTGGCATTGAACTTCAACTGAGAGTGAAGGTAAACTCTTCACCTGATTCAGGACAATTTTCAGTACCTCTTTACTAGTAAAAAAAAGCACTGCTTGCAGATGAACTAGCTCACAATGGGCCAAAAAACAGTAACAATTCTGTCTCTTCAGACTTCTTCCCAGTTTTAATATAAAAGTATAACGAGTCATGAACAATGTGCCTGCAAAGTTTTCATACAGTGAATCAGTTAACTTTTGGTCATTCATGAGCTTAAAGCTGGAAGTACGGGCATTTTGTTTATGAACATACTGTAAGAAATAGGGTAAATATACAACTGAAATTACTAACGAATCGTTTTGCTTTTTTTCACTGAGGTACCCTTCTTTGTCACATTTTGAAAGAAAAAATAGGGGGAAAAAAACACAGAAAAAAATCAAAGTATGTGAAAATACAAAAGGAAAAAAAGATTTCTGAGAGACAAAGGAACTAAACATCTACCCAAAAAGTTTGTGTGATGTAAACTAAGACATTGCAGACATATACTGCAACATTTTATGAAAAAAAAATCTCTACTAGCTAGAAAGCCACTCTCTCCTGGGGGATTCTACACATTCTTTCTGTTACAATGAAATGGCCACATGAATTCTACTTTTTCTCTTCAATATTTCTCTTGAACCCGAGTCTTTCTTTCTCTATCTTTTTTTTTCTTTAGGGGAGAGGGGGGAGAAAAACAGGTGGGTGGGTAGAAGTGTTGAGACATAAAGGTGACAATCTTGAAAAAGCTGAAATGAAAAGAGAGGCACAGCAAAATTTTGGTAATCATCAACTCTTTCAAAACAACAGACTAACCTCACTTATATCTAGGGATAACAGCTCCACAAACAAAAATTTGTAGATGTCATTTTAAAAAAAACAACCCCACTCTCACCCTTAATCTATGGAGATAACAGCTCTCAATTTTTTTTGGTAAAAAACCACTCTCACCTATCCTTAATCTATGGAGATTTTTAAAATCCCACACTGTCACCTATCCATAATCTATGGAGATAACATCTCCACAAACAAAAACTTGTAGATGTCAATATAAAAAAAAACCCCAAAAAACCACTCTCACCTATCCTTAATCTATGGAGATAACATCTTCACAAACAAAAATTTGTAGATATGTTTTTCAAAAACACTCCCACTTATGGATGTCAATTAAAAAAGACAAACCCACTCTCACCTATCCTTAATCTACGGAGATAGCAGCTCCACGACAAACAAAAATGTGCCGATATCCATGTTCTTCAAAACCACTCAGACCTAGCGTTATCTTGGGAGATCACTGCTGCACGAACACTGAAGCTACACCTGTCGCCATCATCACAACAACAACAACATCTTTCCCCTACCTTCACCCTACCCTTCTTCCTCAGGTCCCCCAGAGAGGAAGGCTACCTAAAAATCTACACAGGTTATACACAAATCAGCGTCTACAGGGGTGAAGAGATAAAAAGATGATGCCCCCCACCCCTCCTCGTGGAGGTTCTACTTGAGGTCCTCTAGGGAGGAGAACTGCAGGATGTCCTTGAAGGTGAAGGGCTGGAAGAGGACTCCCTCGCCTTCGTAGAACTTGCTCTGGAACTCCACCCTGGAACACACACACACACACACACACACACACACACACACACACACACACACACACACACACACACACACACAACTTGTGTTCAGGTTTTTCTCTTCAGGTTTTCGTTTTTTTTCTTGTTTCGTTTTTTTCTCCCTAGACTTCCGAGGTTTACCAGTTGTGAGATTTTGTGTTTGCGGCCTTTTCTGCCCACCGTAAGGTAGCCGCATTCCGACTTATGGGATGTATGCTGAGTGTGTTTGTGTGTCCATAACCTGCCAAATGCCGACATGAATTACAGGATCTTTTATGTGTATGTTTGATTTTCTGGATGTGTATAATTATACTTGAAGGGAATTAAGGCACTGGCAGGTCTGCACTCAAAGTTGATCTGGAAGATAGTAAAAATCCCCACCCTTAATTCACCAGATGCTGCAAGTTCATGGACTGGTAGGACTGAAGTCAAATGGTCTTTACCACTTGGCTATAGAGTTTGTCATGTGTTATCTGAACTCACTGGCCATGTGCTGAAGATAAGCAAAAGCTTTGGCATACAGTCCGCTCAGCAGAAAAGCCAGCAGAAGCAGACGGTCACTTTCACTATCTGCTTTATCCCTCACAGGTGCTACAGCCGAGTGGTTAAGACTGCTCGACTTCAATCCCAAGGCTCCATGAAGTCGTGGGTTTGAATCCTGCAGCATCTTGTGAATTAAGGGTGGGGATTTTTACCATCTCCCAGGTCAACTTCAAGTGCAGACCTGGCAGTGCCCTAATTCCCTTCATGTGTATACACATGCAGAAGATCAAATATGCATGTGTAAGATACTGTAATCAGTGTCTGGTGGGTTATGGAAACACCAACATACCCAGCACATATCCCCAAAGTTGGAATATGGGTACCTTCATAGTGGTAGGCAAAAAACGGTCATCTACACAAAATCTGACCATTGGTGAACCTCAGAGCTCTAGCCGAGGAATGGGAAAAACAAATCACCAACATAATCTATGAGACGTAGCAGACTTTGTGCTTGGGTCAACTTTCAATGGAACACACCACAAAGTGATAAGGCAGATCACATTGTGAGACCAACCAATTGATTCACAATACTATTTCAATACATATGACCTGGAAATTCAATGCACTCTGTGGTAAGGTATATACATATTATGAAAGCTTTTAAAAAAAAAATTCATTTTCACTGTAAACAGCATTTAATCCTGCATATGGTGCGCCTTATCACTAAGTACATCACTCAAAACTTTTTAAAAAAAAGTTTTTCATCTTCAACAGAGTTTAGCTCACATATTCTGTTCACTCTACCAGAAGGTAAGTATTCAAAAACTGCTTTCCCTTAGATCGAAGACTTTAAAGAATTCATGTGAAAGAATCCATTTTACACATGGGTAAAACAAAGTTGAGATAAAAATGGCTCATGCCATGCTAAATCACGACTCCTGCCTAATCCTGAGATATGATATACTTTCATAGAAATGGTCAGTAATTCCCCCCCTCCCCCCTTTAAAAAAACCCCTTGTTCCCTAAGCAGGAGAGAGGAGAGGAGAGGCGAGGAGAAGAGAAGAGGAGAGGAGAGGAAAGGAGAGGAGAGGAGAGAAGATAAGAGGAGAGGAAAGAAGAGAAAAGGAGAAGAGAAGAGGTGAGGAGAAGAGAGGAGAGGGGAGAAGAGAGGAGAGAGGGGAGGAAGAAGAGAGGAAAGAGGAGAAGGAGAAGAGAGGAGAGGAAAAGAGAAGAGAGGAGAAGAGAGGAGAGGAGAAGGAGAGGAAAAGAGAAGAGAAAGAGGAGAGGAGAGGAAAAGAGGAGAGAGGAGAGGAAGGGAGGAGAGGATAACGATAACAAAGGGTAATAGAATAAGCACAAGACTTTTTTTTTTACATCAAGCCTGAGATAGAGTGGGGAAAGGGAGGAGAGAGAGGAAGAGAGGAGAGAAGAGAAGAGAAGAAGAGAAGAGAGGAAAAGAGAAGAGAAGAGAAGAGAAAGAGAAGAGAAGAGAAAAGAGAAGAGAAAGAGAAAAGAGAGAGAAGAGAGAGAGGAAAAGGGTGAGAGAGAAGAGGAGGGAGACAAGAGGAAGGGAAAAGAGGAAAGAGAGGAAAAGAGAGAGAAGAGAAGAGAGAGAAGAGAAGAGAGGAAAAGAGAAGAGAAGAGAAGAGGAGAAGAGAGGGAAAAGAAGAGAGAAGAGAAGAGGAAAAGAGAGGAAAAGAGGAGAGAAGAGAAGAGGAAAAAGGGTGAGAAGAGGAGAGGAGGCAGGAGGCTCACCAGTGCAGACGGAGAGTGTGGAGGAAGGCGGAGAGCCCCTCCATCAGCAGGAGGATGGCGATGGTCAGGTTGGCCCAGAAGAACCACAGGACGAAGACCACGATGAAGCCCGCGTAGCCCAGCTCCATCTTCAGGCCCAGGCTGAGCACCATGGACCACAGCACCTCAGACAGCTCTGCAACACACCACCACCCAGCATACACTATACTACACCACCCACACACGACCAGTCACTACACGCATACACTACACCACCCACACACAACCAGTCCCCTACACGCATACACTACACCACCCACACACACCAGTCCCCTCACAGCATACACAACACCATCCACACATACCAGTCACCTCACAGCATACACTACACCCACACACACAACCAGTCCCCTCACAGCATACACTACACCACCCCACACAACCAGTCACCACCCAGCATACACACACCACCCACACATCGACCAGTCCCTCACAGCATACACAACACACCCACACACAACCAGTCACCCACAGCATACACTACACACACAGACCAGTCACCTCACAGCATACACTACACCACCCACACCAGTCACCTCACAGCATACACCACCCACACACAACCAGTCACCACCCACACACAACCATCACCCAAGCATAAACACACCACCCACATCAGTCCTTCACAGCATAAACTACACCACCACACACACCAGTCACCTCACAGCATACACTACACCACCCACACACACCAGTCACCTCACAGCATACACTACACCACCCACACACACCAGTCACCTCACAGCATACACTACACCACCCACCCAAACCAGTCACCTCACAGCATACACTACACCACACACACCAGTCACCTCACAGCATACACTACACTACCACCACACACACGACCAGTCACCTCACAGCATACACTACACACACACAGACCAGTCACCTCACAGCATACACTACACCACCCACACACCAGTCACCACCCAGCATACACTACTACACCACCACACACAACCAGTCACCACACAGCATACACTACACCACCCACACACCAGTCACCTCACAGCATACACTACACCACACACCAACCAGTCACCACCCAGCATACACTACACCACCCCCACACCACCCACCTCACAGCATACACTACACCACCACCCACCACGTCACCTCACAGCATACACTACACCACCCACACACGACCAGTCACCACCCAGCATACACTACACCACCACACCAGTCACCTCACAGCATACACTACACCACCCACACCAGTCACCACACAGCATACACTACACCACCCACACACAACCAGTCACCACCCAGCATACACTACACCACCCACACACAACCAGTCACCACCCAGCATACACTACAACCACCCACATCAGTCACCTCACAGCATAAACTACACCACCCACACACAACCAGTCACCACCCAGCATACACTACACCACCCACACACAACCAGTCCCCTCACAGCATACACTACACCACCCACACACAACCAGTCCCCTCACAGCATACACTACACCACCCACACACAACCAGTCCCCTCACAGCATACACTACACCACCCACACCAGTCACCTCACAGCATACACTACACCACCCACACCAGTCCCCTCACAGCATACACTACACCACCCACACCAGTCCCCTCACAGCATACACTACACCACCCACACCAGTCACCTCACAGCATACACTACACCACCCACACACACACAACCAGTCCCCTCATAGCATACACTACACCACCCACACACACACAACCAGTCCCCTCATAGCATACACTACACCACCCACACAGTCACCTCACACACATTCTGGGCTTTTAAGACACAGCGCAAACCACACCACCCACAACCAGTACACCACCAATAACCAGTCACCACACACAACAACACACTACCCACAACCAGTACACCACACACAACAACACACTACCCACAACCAGTACACCACACACATCAACACACTTACCATAACCAGTACACCACCAATAATCAGTACACCTCACACATCAACACACCACCAATAACCAGTCACCCCACAGCATTAACTACACCACCCACACCAGACACTACACATTCTACGCCTTCACCCCTCCAGCATCCCCACAGGGGAACAGACTAAGGGAGGAAGGGATGGAGAGGCAGGAAGGGAGAGAAAGGAAGGGAGAGGCAGGAGGGAGAGGTAGGAGGAAGAGGCAGGAAGGAGAGGCAGGAAGGAAGAGGCAGGAGGGAGAGGCAGGAAGGAAGAGGTAGGAGGAAGAGGCAGGAGGAGAGGCAGAAGAAGAGCAAGGAAGGCAGGAGGGAGAGGCAGGAAGGAGAGCAGGAGGGAGGCAGGAAGGAAGAGGCAGGAGGAAGAGGCAGGAGGGAGAGGCAGGAAGGAAGAGGCAGGAGGGAGAGAAAGGAAGGGAGAGAAAGGAAGGAAGGAGGACTCACGGGCGTGAGCCAGGGACAGGGCCCACAGTCGCAGGTAGGAGGCCGTGTGGGAGATGCAGCCCAGGCAGAACTCGATGGTGTGGATGGCTTGGTGGATGAAGATCTCCCCAAAGTCAAACTGCCCACACACACGCACATATTAATAGATGATCAGCACCACAACCCAGTGACCGCATCAGCACACACACATCATAGATGATCAGCACCACCACCGAGTGACTGCATCAACACACACACACACACACACACAGCGCACAAATCCAACACCACTCAGTCAAGAGTGTTGAATGTAGCGCGTCCTTTCCTTTTACCTAGTCCAAGTGTGGTCGTCATCATCATCATCATCATTAACCATTACACCCAGTGGTGTGTAGGGCAGCAACAAAGCGCTTCCACTCCTGCCTATCCTGGGCCAACCTAGTCACTGATCCCCAAGTGTGCTGCTGCATGGCCTTCATCTCACTTTCTACAGTCCTCCTCCACGTTGCTTTTGGTCTTCCTTTCTTTCTCCTTCCTTCTGGGGTCCAGTGCTGTCAGTTCCTGCTATTTAGTGCCAGCTGGGCTGGGATGATGGGATGGGATGGATAGCAGCTGAAAGTGGGAGGAAGCTGACAGCTGTACACGCTTCATCAACACAACTACCTCCCAAGTTAGTGTGAGGCTACTTTCACATGGTGGGTAAAAATGGTCGCATACGCAAAATCTTGTCATTGGTGAAACCTCAAAGCTGTAGCCGAGGTATGATAAAAGAAAACAAAAAACCCCAACACAACTAAATGACTGCTTTAGGTTTATTTTCTCTGATCCCAGCAATAGGAGACTTCAAACCGTTGAAATGATACCTTACATTTTTTCTCTCTCATGACCTTAGCATTTCTTCCAAAAGTAATGAATATCAATGAGTAAGGCTGGAGAAAGACAAATCATTGTATCGACAGAAACGACAGGAAAAATGGCAAAACAGACGATGGGTTTTAAGTTTACGTTTCTGAAACAATCTCTGCAAAATAGATGTGAATAAAGTATATTCTCTTTCTCTCTCTCTGTGACTTACTCTGTCTCACTCTTTCTTTCTTCTCTGTTGGACTCTTTCTCTCTGTCTCTGATTCTTTCTCTCTCTGTCACTGATTCTTTCTCTCTCTGTCTCTGACTCTTTCTCTGTCTCACTCTTTCTTTCTTCTCTGTCGGATTCTTTTTCTCTCTGTCTCTGATTCTTTCTCTCTCTGACTTCTTTCTCTGTCTCACTCTTTCTCTGTTGGACTCTTTCTTTCTTCTCTGTCAGACTCTTTCTCTCTCTGACTCTTTCTCTCTCTGTCTCTGATTCTTTCTCTCTCTAACAACAAACCATGTACAAACCAACACCACAGTCAAAAGTCTCAGCAACACAATAAATTGCTGGTGCAAGATTTTGCACTTGACCAGAAGGATTCACCATCATTATCCGATAATCATCATGGTCATCGTCATCATCATAATCATCACCATGATCATCATCGACATCATCATCATCACCATAATCATCATCATCATCGCCGCCACCACCACTATCGCCATCATGATGACAAGGGGTTACCTCCTCTTCCTCCCCATCATCCACAAAGACTTTGCCGAGCTGTCCCTCCTCATCCTCAGAGTTGATGGAATGCGTCACCTGGCCGTCAGACTGCCCACACAACACACACACACACTACAGTGATTCATCGCTGACCAGCATTACTGATGTAGTAACATTTCTATATCGTATAGCACACAGAATATCTACACACCCAAAATTTTATGTACAAACGCATTTAACGCACGTGCACACATGCATGCACCCATGCAAGCCCACACACACACACACACAGATATATACGTTGACATGCATAGACAAAGGCAGGCAGACAGACAGCTACATGCGCGCGCACACACACACACACACACACTCACCCCCCCAAAAAAAAAACCCCAAACAAACCAACAACCCCCCCCCCCCCAAATTAACCAAAGAACAAATTAAAAAGAAAATACAGCAAAAAAACAATAGTCAGTTTTTCGCAGAATTTTTGGATTTTTTTTACATACACTTTCCAAATCTCCCTTTAAAACAACACAACATTAACTTCTCAACAGAACAAAAATATGTCGGAAAGTCTTACAAAATCCCCACTCCCTCCTCCCCTCCCCCCCCCAAAAAAAGGAAAAAAAACCTTTTGTTTCAAAATGTGAATATAGTTCTCAAATCATACGAGTGTCAAGCACACATGCAGGGGAAAAAGCTGACAAACACCCGTTCGTATCGGCATACAATGGCCTACTCTTCTAAAAGGCAGAGCAGGCTTTTAAGCATGTACAAGATGTTCTGTGCATGCTTGCACACGGGACCTTGGTTTACAGTCTAATATGAAAGAAAAGGCTGTATGAACGTGCTCAACAACATCTTAAGTACTAGATGAACCCCATTTTTAGTTGTTTTTTTTTAAAAAAACAAAAAAGATACACCCAACAAATCCAAAGCCCCTTGTGGTTCCAGAACACTGGTACTTCTCACATAAATGAATAAACCTTTTTTAAAAATTTACGAGACTGGGGATGGGGTAGCCTGGTGGTTAGAGCATTGTGCTTGTAAACTGACAGCACGGGATCAATCCCAGGCTTGTGCTACCACTGAGACGCCCATTTACGATTTTTCTTTTTTACCCCCCCTGAATTATTATCAAAGCTGACTGTACTCTCCCAAAATTCTTTTGGATGAGATTATAAGCCAAAGCCTCAGTGCGAGTGTATCTAGGACATCTTGCACACGCATTAAAAACCCATTCCACCTTTCAGAAGAGTAGGTCACTGCGCGCCGGTGCGAAACAGATGGTGTCATGTTTAGACACCATCCCCGAAGTCAGAATATGGCTACCTAAATCGTGTGGTGGAGTGAGGGGGAGGGGGAGAGAAACCGGTCGCATACGTAAAAATATCACCATTGGTTAACTTTGGCACTTTAACCAAGAAACGATAAAAATGAAAAACTACACGACGCGCCACCAAGTCCGATTAAAATGAAAGCACTACCAGCGACTAAACTATCTGTTATTGTTAAACGAAATACACACGCCAGTGTTGGTGATTATCGAGACCACAGTTACAACACTAGCTATCAAGGGTTATATATAATATATATATATACACACTGTCTTTTGTTACGGATACAGGTAACAAATATTAATCGTTTAAAAAGAAAAAAACAACTACCCAGTCTCCACCCCCAACCCAGCTACTGTTGTTGGCAGTGAATATACAGATCTCCACCCGCAGACAGTTCAAACATGGGGTGACAGTATGAGGGTCAGCCACAACAACCCTAGTGTGAAGAATACACATCTTGATAAAAATCACTGTCTAGGAAAAATGCGTTGCTGCTTTTTAGAAAGAAAATATCAATCATTCCCCCCCCCCCCCCCCACACAAAAAAAACCCCCGACCCCAAACAACCCCCCCAAAAAAAAAACAACAACAACACCCCAATCCCCCCCAAAAAAAACCAACAACAACAAAACAAACCCAAACAAACCCACACACTATAATGTCTGAAGCCAGGAATGGAGGAAAAGATTGTGCTGCAACACACTCTCTGTGTGACACTCACACACAAACTGTATCTATGTTGGCCTGTCAAGCTATGCCACATGGGGGGATTAGGGGGTGGTGGGAGGGAGATGGGGGTGAAGGGGGCAAGGTGGATAAAAAGCCAGAAGCAAAGGTTAACGATTTGGGAGTCAACCTGGGTTTCTGTTAGAAATGGGTTATTTCGTGTGAAAAATTGTGAGTGGGCGAGTGAGTGAGTGAGTAAGTGAATGGGTGAGTGTGTGCATGAATGTGTGTGTGAGTGTGTGAATGAGTGATTTGAGTGTGTGAGAGAGTGTGTATGTGTGTGTGTATGAGTGAGTGTGTTTGTGTGTGAGAAAGAGGGAGAGATTGAGAGAGAGAGAGAGTGTGTGTGTGCGCGCATACGTGTGTGTGTTCTGTGGATATTAATAGCGCTCTTCCTCTCTCTCTTTTTGTGAGTGTGTGTGTGTGTATGAATGCGTGTACACACAAGCACGTGAACACAAGAGTGTCTCTCTGTGTGTTCTGTTGATATTCATAAGCTCTTTCCCTCCCTCTCTCTTATTTGCCAGTTTTTGTGTGTAATGGAGAGGAGGGGGAAGAGGGCATGGCAAAAAGAAGCGTTGAGCTTATCCAGTTACCATCAATAACCTATTTGCACATATACTATCTCTCTCCCTCTTTCACTATCCCCTCTTCTGTCTCTGTCTCTCTCCTTTCTCACTTAAGTTTAACTGTAAGAAGATATCCAAGTATAACTGTAAAAAGATATCCATGTGTATGTAAGTGAATATGAAGTCAGCTGAAAAAATGGAAATGATGGTGATTACAAGGACTGATAATGACAAAGGTGTGTGTTGTGTTTGTGTGTTTGTGTTGTCAATTTGACTGTGTGTGTCTGTATGACAGTGTGTGTGTGTGTGTGCGTGCGTGCACATGTGTGTGTGTGTGCATATGCACATGCATGCATATGTGTGTTATCATATATACACACACAACTTAATGTGTGTGCACGTTGAATATGTACACACAGGCGCACATATACACTGTAGAGTGAGCATATGTAAAACATGCCCGTGTAGTGTATGTGTGTGCACATAAGAGTCCATGCATGCATATATTTGTACCTAACATGCACCAGTGTCAGTGTGCATTATTATTTACAAGTGCAAGGACTTCACAGACAAATGAGACATACATTCATGCATTAGGCTGTGTGTGTGTGTGTGTGCATGTGTGTGCATGCATGTGCGTGCATGCATGTGCGCACGCACACATGTGTATGTACATATACATGTTTCTTTCTTGTGTGTGTTGTTCCTTGGCTAAAACTCCAAGGTTCACCAATCGTGAGATTTTTGCATACGCGACTGTCTTTGCCCACCATTAAGGTAGCCGCATTCCGACTTTGGGGCAGATGTCTAAACACGACACCAGTGCGCATGCATTTTTATTTTTGTCATCCGTTCTTACAGACATGCAATGGCCAACTCTTCCAAAAGGCAGAATGGACTTTAACGTGCGTGCAAGATGTTCTGTGTGCGTTCGCCCATCTGGCCTGGGTTTATAGAAAAAAATCCAAAGGACTTTCCGAGGAGCGGGGTTGGTACTGACGTTCACTCCTAGCGAAAAAATCCCCTTGACTGGGTGTTTCAATGGTGGCTTAAACACAGGATCGATCCCAGGCCATCCAAGTGCGAGCACAACGCTCTTACCACTATTCTATCCTCCCATCCCCCCCCTTCCTCCCGCGAATGTGTTCAAAGTTTTCCATTGGCAATATTATGAAACAATTCCTTCATGTGCCTGTATGTCAAAATGTACAAGTTTTGCTCATATGTGTTCATACTTAAGAAAAAAAACAAAAAAACCAACCTACCCAACAACCCTCACTCCAACCTTCCAATTAGTACGCTCCTATGTCTGCATACTACAATAATAAAAGCACTTTCTACCCGCATAAACCGTTAATACCGACATCACACACATACACATACATAAATACTGAACCGGTATGAAGGTAAGCTTCACAAACAGACAGATGTAATGTATATATATATATAGTTGCATGGGTCGGGTTAACTCAAGACTATGGGTAAGATGGCCATGCAGACAGGGTGTACAAGGGAGAAACAGAGGAAGATATGACGAAAAAGAAAACACATAGCAACCCTGAAACTGCGCAGACGATAACCCTGCGATTGCTCCTGGAACAGATGACAGTTTCACCACTCGTTCTGAGATCAGACCTTGGCGTGTGTAAAATTGTCCGTTTTATTCCCCTTCCCCCTCCCTTCCCACCCGATTCCTCCACCCCACCCCTGAGCTTTATCCACCCTCCCATCTGCCAAATTCTACTTTTCTGTACTGTCATGCTTCTCTTGTCTCTTCCATTCCATGTCGCTTGCATCTGCCATGCATGCATGTGTGCGAACACACACGTACGTACATATATACACATATATACACACACGCACACACACACGCATGCATGCATGCGCGCACACACACACACACACAAATATGTACTGCCTGATACTTTTTCCTATTTCACCCAACCCTCCTTTCTCCTGCCAATAAATATCTTTCGATTATACACTGGGTGGCAGAGTTAACAAGAACATGTGAGGAAAAGCTATTTTCAACAGTTATTATTGTCACTCTTAAAATAGGATTGTGTGTGTGTGTTGTGTGTGTCTGCGTATGTTTGTGTGTGTTTGTGAGTGCATGCGTGGTGTGTGTGTGTGTGTGTGTGTGTGTGCACGCCTTGTTTGTGCGTGCATGCTTTGTTTGTGTGTGTGTGTTTGAGAGAGAGAGAGAGAGAGAGATGGAGAGGGAGAGAGAGAGTCTGTGTGTGTGTGTGCGTGTGTGTCTGTGTGTGTGTAGATAAATATGTAGAAAATAGACAGATACTGACAGGCAGCAAGACATGAACAGACAATATATCTCTCTCCTTATATATCTATATATGTGTGTGTGTATGTATGCATGTATGAATGTATACGCATGTATATCTAAATCCACATTTCTACACATATAATTATATAATTCAGAAAACAGAAGTGGAGGAAAACACATGCCTGTAAACAGTTACAACTAGTCTACATACACGCACCGAAGAGTCCTCAACAACTGTGACAACAAAACACTGGCCACACACGCGCCATTCCCCACACTCCTACACCACAAGTCTCCACATTAACCCTCTGAGATCAGTGTCACCATGAACTGCTCACTGGCATCACACTGAATGACTTCTCCCTTCACTCCCTTGAGGAGTCGTTGGGGCACCGCACCGAGTCTCTCTGGCAGTGTGTCCTGGGCAAGTTGAACCTGGCGGAGCCCATCCCTCTGCAGGAAGCATGCTGGGTATGCTCACGTCATCCATACCACTGACAATAGCTGGTCTAGGTCATCTACATAAGATGGATGGGTTTATGATATACGGGCAGGATGTATACCTGCGTTCTCATGTAAGACCTCAGGTTATATGCCATCTGAAGAATTTACAGGAGAAGGGGAGTTGTGACCAATGTGACACTGAACTACCGTTATCCAAAACCAATGTGACACTGAACTACTGTTATCCAAAACCAATGTGACACTGAACTACTGTTATCCAAAACCAATGTGACACTGAACTACTGTTATCCAAAACCAATGTGACACTGAACTACTGTTATCCAAAACCAATGTGACACTGAACTACTGATATCCAAAACCAATGTGACACTGAACTACTGATATCCAAAACCAATGTGACACTGAACTACTGATATCCAAAACCAATGTGACACTGAACTACTGTTATCCAAAACCAATGTGACACTGAACTACCGTTATCCAAAACCAATGTGACACTGAACTACCGTTATCCAAAACCAATGTGACACTGAACTACTGTTATCCAAAACCAATGTGACACTGAACTACTGTTATCCAAAACCAATGTGACACTGAACTACTGTTATCCAAAACCAATGTGACACTGAACTACTGTTATCCAAAACCAATGTGACACTGAACTACTGTTATCCAAAACCAATGTGACACTGAACTACTGTTATCCAAAACCAAAATAACACTGAACTACTGTTATCCAAAACCAATGTGACACTGAACTACTGTTATCCAAAACCAATGTGACACTGAACTACTGTTATCCAAAACCAATGTGACACTGAACTACTGATATCCAAAACCAAAATAACACTGAACTACTGTTATCCAAAATCAATGTGACACTGAACTACTGATATTCAAAACCAATGTAATATTGAAATAATGTTATCCAAAACCAATGTAACACTGAACCAATGTTTTCTGGAGCCAATGTTATTTACAAAAGGGGGGTGGGGGAATCACAGCAGCCACACCTCAGCAGAGGTATAAACCTAAGCTCCAAACCATTGACGCTGGGGGCAACAGCAAAGTGAGAGGCTGTATGACCAGTGGCTTTCCCACTCATGGAATTCCACTTTACAGCTTAGTCTTTAGTGATCGACTAGGACTCTCTGACTAGGAGGCTTGACTCGCACAGTCCTTTTGTGCTGCAGCCCTGGGGGCTGATTGGCCTTAGGAGAACATCTCCAACGCTGACTGTCCTTATGCCCACTTGGCCGAGAGAGTGGGGATGTACTGTGGGCAAGGCATCTCCACTATAATCAAATTTCTGCCCAATTTCCAAAACAGAAGCCGCCTCCTCTGCTGTTTTGGAGATCATCGTCGAACACGACGGACAAACATAAAAAAAGTTAAAAGTCACATCAGACGTTTGACGCTGTGTAACCACCATGCTATATTCCGTATTCAGCCCCCATAGCAGCAGCATCCTTCTGACACAGTGAGAGCAACTACACAGGAGACCTGGCCCAGTTAGAACACAGTACAGCTTGAATGCTACAACCACAATCCTGTAACTACTGCTCTGTTAATGCAGAGGACCCGGCCCAGTTACAACACACCACTGCTTACATGCCATCATTACAAATCCTTTAGCTACTGCTCTGTTAATGCAGAGGATCTGGCCCAGTTAGAGCACATCACAGCTTACATGCCATCATTACAAATCCTGTAACTACTGCTCTGTCTACTGCTTTTATCAGTTCCTGGAGAGGAGTCAAGTTTCCATGATAGTTCGACACAAGCATAGTTATATCAGGAGGATTTGTGGCTGAGTTTTCAACACACACAAAATATTCTGCAGATATTTGCACACAGAACCTCAATTTTCAGTCTAATCCACAGGACTTGCTTGAATGAGGAGTGGAATTGGAACCAAAGTAAAATCCAGGGGAGAAAGTTCCTCAAAACAGTCAATGCATCGTCAGCACGAATCCACACCCCAAGGTCATAAACAGGCCATGAGTCCAATCTACAAACCATATAGCTATAACCCCCCCACCCCCCCAAGAACACACACACTCACATCCTGATATTTCCAGTCAAATTCTGGACTGTGAAATTTTCAGCTAAAGTCTATAAGAACAAACTGCTGAGGTTTAAAGCCTAGAATACATTACAATGAGATTTGAATCAGTTTGTCTTTTCTATGTAATATGCTTTCTGCTTTAAAACAAACAAAAAAGCAAAAAATGCAAAACAAAAACCATCAATGATCTCACATTTAAGCAAAGCAGATGAAGCCAAAATAAGGAGTGTTTCAGTGTTAAAAAGTTGGAAACATGTACACACACGCACACACACACAGAGTGTTAGAAGTTGGAAATATGCACACACATGTGCATACTAGTGCATGCACACACACATACATTCTGCTCTAATTCTTACATGATCTTGATTTTCAAACACACAAAATTTAGAAAAAAGCAACTCATACCCCCTTCACACTGCAGGAATTGCTTAAACCTGCTGCACTGAAACTTCTGCATAAGTGAACCTCTTTAACAGGGAAAAATAAACCCAAGTTCTGACCCAAAAACGTAACCTCAACCATGCTCCAAAAACAAGTAAAGAAAGAAACAATCAACCTCATCTAATTTTTTCTTGCTAGTGCCATAATAGCAAGTCCTCCAGGACGGGACAGCTCAGTGGTCAGAGCACTCGCTTTCCCCCAGCCAAGGTTAAGCAGCAATGAGCGTGGTTGCCACTTAGATGGTGACCGTTTGTACGCCTTGGTTTCAGTACAGTCCTCCCTGTTCACCCAGCTGTAAATGGATACCTGCCTCTTTAGGGTCAGGGAAGGTAAGGCAGCGAGGGAGAGGAAATGGGCGCCGCCCTCAATATGCTGGCCCCTTGAGAAAATGAGGTCTCTGATGCCTCGCTCCCCTATGATGACATAGGTTATGGGACACCTTTACCGTACTTTTATTGCCATAAACTGAAGAATATTGGTACACAACACTACACAGCCATCCCTCCCCCTAAAAAAACCCAACAACTAAAGAGACGTAGTTCAAGCAAAGAAACAAGAACCAGATACATGGCTGGCTGACAACAACAAAGAAGGACCCTCTTCACAGTCACCACCACACAGAAAACCGACCAGAACACCAGCCTAAGAGAATGACAACCCTATCACCCGTTAGAAAGAATGAAGAAACTTGTTAAGACAAAAAAGTCCGAACATGGAAAAAACTGAAAATGATAAATCAAAATTTAAATCAACAGAAAATACAACATGCTGTTTTTAGTAACCATGGCAGCCTGACGTGGAAATACTCCTTGGTTAGACTGATACTGGATACTGTACAAATTTCTGTTTTAAAACGTTAAAATCACAACAACCAAAAAAGGGTTGAAGACTCAGAAGAAGAAAAACACAACGAAACAGCAAGGGCTCCAACATGCGTGGGTATAGGGAAGCCTCTGACAGAGAGTCAACATCATTAGCAGGAAATAATGCAAACATCCTTTTTTTTTTGTCGAGGACTTACCCCTCCGTCAAGAGATTCAGCAGCTCTTGGAACTGGACTTCGAGCATCATTCTGATGCGTCAAGCACACACACACGCACGTGCACGCACGCACGCGCGCGCACACACACACACAAGATAAGCACAAGCACAAAATCCCCCCCATCCCCAAGAGCCCTGCAGATTAAAACTTCAACAAAAACAGGAGGGTGGCAGGATGGTTAACATGATCCCTTTATTAAAGGGAGAAAACCCCTCTTTCCCAGTACACGTGCACTGTGCACATTTGTATGCTACCTGTAACCCAGTAGTGGGCGATACAGTGGGAAGGGTTAGTAGATGGTTGGTTACCCTGTAGTGGGTTACCCGTATGGAAAAGTTCAAGATGTTCACCTGCCTGACTAGTTAGTAAACTGTGAGGTCCTGGGTTCGGTTCTCACCCTTGCCCTTTCTTTCCAGGTGGATGGAAAAAATCATTTGACTGAATGTCAGTCTTTTGGAAGAGACTATAAACTGAGGACCTGTGTGCAAATGCACACAGAACATCTTGCCCACACACTAAAAACCTGTTCCGCCGTTCAACATTCTTTTGGTACAGAACAGCGCCATTTGCATACAGCAGCAATTTGGTACAAAGTAGGGTCCAAAACATTTCCATGACACAAGCAGTGCTGAAGACAGACACACACTCTTCATGACTACAGGAGCAAAATCCTGCAAATACGATGGACAAATTCCTGAAAATAAAATTATCTCAGTTTCCCGAGCAAAGACAAACCCTCATCCTTCCAGCTAAAAACCCAGCAATACTCCCATAACAACCAAACATAACAAAAACCCAACCAAGAAAACCCACAACAAAAAATCAGAACCCAATAACCCAAGCAAAAGAAATCTCAATCTAAAGATGTCATAGGGCTTACAGCTAAGACAACAGACTTCTGATGTAAAAACAAACCATAACCTGTCTGCAGGAGCAGTATACAGTTCCATGAACATACTGGAATGGTATAAATGCAAGAACTTCAGCCCCTAACTGCAGATTCTATGAGTGTGGTGCTCTCCCTTCAAACATTCCCCTGAGGTTGAGATTCTAACATCTACTGCTGACGACTGATGTGGGAGTGTAACAAAAACAGCTTCATAGCAAATTTTTTTTTAAAAATCCACATTAAAAAAGAAGGCTATTACAGGAACTATTTTTCTTTAATCTTTAGCAGCTTTTATGTAAGTCAGTGTGTGTGAGAGGGAGGGTGTTCATTTTTAAAATTTTATTCTTTTATTTTGAGGATAATGGAATAAACATTCATGTGCTTTTTTCTGTGTGTGTGTGTGCATGCGTGTGTGTGTGTGTGTGGTAAGAAGGGGGGGGGAGGGGCGATGTATGAATGTGCAGGTGCATTAATGAGTAAGAGGGCAAGGAAAGTTCATTTGAGAGAGAGAATGCATGTGCACACCAATGTGTCTGAAACTGATTCATGCTGGAGCTTATCTCGTGTTTACATCACGCATTTATTTCTTATGATTTCAAGGAGTTTGTTTTAATGTATGGCAATCTAACATTTACACTTTCTATCCCTTTATAATGTAATATGTAAGCCTATCACTTGTGTGCTGTTATATGATTTTACTTGCATTACTCAGAATATCTCATTTGAGATGATGAAGCAATCTCTTAACATCAATATGAACCAGACCAGAGTGGGTTTTTTTGGTCAGACAAACATGACAGATAGGATTATGATTGTAGAAAGTGATAATGATGAACAGCTATTCTAAAAACATATCATGCTGCTGAATACAACAAATCAAATTTTTCTACAGAGCGGCTCTCCAAACCCACTGCACTTTGCCAAGAGGTTTTTTTTTCTGTCAGCATTTGGTTTTTGTGTGAGTGAGGGTATGTGCATGCATGTAAGTGTGTATGCATAAGTGTAAGTGTAAACATAATTATTTGCATGTGTAAATGCATGTGTGTGTGCATCTATATATCCATGCATAAATGTTGCATGCATGCGTATATGTGTGTCTGTGGCAGTTAACTACCAGAGAAAATCTCTCCAAAAACACACATATCTGTTTGATTCTGAACACACCATGTGTTTTACAGTTGGACACAAACACAATACACTTCTCTCACAAATTACTTTTCTCCCTTGCAATCCTTTCTTCTGTGGTCTTCCAGAACTGCAACTCCCCCATGTCACTCACTCCAGAATCATCATGCACACACCCACACCCAATATTGTACAAAGAACTGCCCCTGTTTGGCCACCTGGCAGAGAAGGCCCAGCATTGCTGGGTCACTTCTGTGGTCTTCAGAGGGGCCTGTTGTGACCCAGTACTCTTCTGATGGTAGCTTTCTATGTCACTGTACTTCTAACACATGAGCCTGAACAGTGAATAGATTATTGTCGTCTTTCTCTGATTTTGACATCTTCAATAAAAGCACAAACACTGGTAATATATTGGGGGGTTTTTCTTTTGTTATTTTAAATTTTTATTTTAATGGCATTTGTCTTCTTTCATTATAGTTTGTTTGTCAATCAAGGTCCAAACATTTACAGTATGTTGCAATTTTTTCCTCATATTTTTTTCAACCTGAACTCAAGCATCTACAGGGTTTTGCTATGATCTTCTCATTATGGTTCTCTGCAAAACTAAACCATCAACCCCATGTCCAATTTTAGCCTGCACCAACTGTGGCAGAGACTGCCATGCACGGATCGGTCTGCATGCTGAGAGCGCCACTGCAGACGTTGTAGTTCCAAACAAGACCAATGTGGCCAAACAAGAAGTCAGAACCATTGTCTACTGAGATGAAAAAAAAAAGCCTACTAACTATACTTCCTTCAACCTGAGCTCAAATATCTATAAATAAGATTGAGCGGCCGTCGGAGACAACCCTGCAGACTAAGCTGTACGGCCCACGAGAAGAGCTGGAAAGGAGTTGCCACTATTTCTATCAGATACATTTGAGGGTGTAAAAGGCGAACGAGAGAAGAAGAAGATCTATAAATACTAAGTATGGTCTTCTCACTGTACGCCGGCAACTTGAGCCTAAACACACAGGCTGACGAGGGGGACAGAAGGCCTCCCAGGACACATGGCTGGGAAAAGACCAGGAAGAAACAGATCTAAAACTGATCGTCCGTCACCATCCATGTACCTCTCAGAAGAACATGAGAAACCAAGTTCAACTCGACTGTGTGAAGACCAAAGGGAAGACCTAGCAAAACCTGGGCTGCCTGTATTGCAGATGATCTTAGTAAAGGGGCATAAATAAGGAGGAGGAAGCTCAAAACAGAGAGAGATGGAGAAGGCTCATCCATGTCAAACCTCCCCTGGGAGAAACATGACAAAAGAGGAAGAAGAAGAAGAAGAAGAAGAAGAGCTCGACTGTCTGAAATACACTGCGGTCTATTCAAAATGGCTAGCTGAGTATCCTTTAGCCTGTCAGCGTTTAGACAAAAGATGCCCATGCCCTTTTCACGCATGTACATGAACATGCATGCTGTGTGCATGTTTAAGAAACCTTGAAAGTCACAGTGACCTTCCTTCACACCACATGTCTTTCTAACGTTTCGTGTAGGACTTCATCCATTTCACACGGAGAGGTTTGGATGAATGAAGGAGTTTGTTGACTCCCCTGAAGCACACAGTCTAAAACAGAGGATCGAGTGTTTCTGCCTTCAGTCTTGTGTCAGCTGTATATGGAGGTAGGGTTTTCAAATTCTATCAATTTAAAAAAAAAAAAAATTTCTATAAAATATGATCCATCTGAATTTGACTTTTTTTTTGCCATGCCCTCATTATGAATACAATTTTTTACAAAGAGCTCTGTCCAAAAAAGTTTCTGGTTTAATTTTAAGCCTTTTCTTCAGATTGAATTCAGACTTGTTCTTTCTTTCTCTCTCTATGTATGTGTGTGTGTGCGCATGCATGCGTGTGTGTGTGTGCATGTTTTGAGTTTGTGTACATGTGCATGTCTGCACGCATACATGTTTGTGGACCCATTTCAATATTCTCAGACAAGGTGTGGGGGTTGGTGGGGGGAAGGGGGGGGAGGGGAGGTTGTGACGCAACACTGTTCAACAGGCACCAGGAGGAGCTCAATCAATCAATCAATGGCGCTCACTAAAACAAGGTCACCAAAGATCATCGGCAAAACAACTCACCTCAGGGGTGACTTCGTTGGAGATGAGAGCGTCTGTAGAGAGTGTCCCCGGACCTCGGAGAGACATCTGCACGTGTGCGACACGACAAAAACGTTAACACTATGATTTGAACATTCTAAAATAACAACAACACTGAAACAAATATATATATACATATAAAACCCTGAAAGCTGACATAATAAACTTTCTAACCATTCCCAAGGTAAAAAAATTTGGCTACCTTAATGGTGGTGGTGGTGGGGTGGGGGTGGGGGAACGGTTGCATATGCATATAATTATCTATTTCATTCTTATTTATTCTTTATATCGAGGATAATGGAATAAGCACTCATGTGCTTTTATACATCCAGTCCCCGTTTGTACGCGTTTTTTGTAAATTCTGTCATCTGTTCCCACCGGCACACAATGGCCTACTCTTACGAAAAGCGGAACAGGATTTAACGTGTGCGCAAGATGTTCTGCCATCTGTAAACCTTGGGAGTTCTAACCAAGGACCATGAAAGCCCCAAACAAACGAACAAGCTTTCTAACCATATTTACCTTGTAATGGTTTTATTATTCCATGTAAGCACGTCAAATTTTGAGAATATGGCCCAAATCGCTTGTTACTGCAGAACTGACAGATCACTTTTACTTGTTTCATTTGAGTTTTCTTTCTGTTTTTGATCGTTTCTATTGAGTAAGTACATAGATAGACAGTTAGCAATCAAATTCTAAAATCTGTCTTGTTTCCACCAAATTAAGTAGATAGAGAGACAGACCGTAATCTAATGCTAAAATCAGATAGACAGGAATCTAATGCTAAAATTAGATAGGTAGCAATCAAATGCTAAAATTTGATAGGTAAGCAATCAAATGCTAAAATCAGATAGACAGTAATCAAATGCTAAAATCAGATGGTAACCAATACAAAAATCAGATAAGACAGTAATCAAATGCTAAAATCAGATAGACAGTAATCAAATGCTAAAATCAGATGGTAACCAATACTAAAATCAGATAGAGAGTAATCAAATGCTAAAATCAGATAGTAATTAATACTAAAATCAGATAGAGTAATCAAATGCTAAAATCAGATAGTAATTAATACTAAAATCAGATAGAGTAATCAAATGCTAAAATCAGACAGACAGTAATCAAATGCTAAAATCTCTCTGTTTTGTTTCTACTCAATTAAGTGGACAGAAAGATAGATAGATAGACAGACAGATAGATAGATAGATAGATAGATGAGATAGATAGATAGATAGATAGATAGATAGAGAGTAATCAAATGCTAAAATCTCTCTGTTTTGTTTCTACTCAATTAAGTGGACAGAAAGATAGATAGACAGATAGATAGATAGACAGATAGATAGATAGATAGATAGATAGATAGATAGATAGACAGGTAGACAGACAGACAGAAAGACAGACAGATAGACAGACAGACAGACAGATAGATAGACAGACAGATAGTCATCAAATGCTAAAATCTCTCTGTGTGCATGCAAAAGGTCCACTAAGCCACACACACACACCACACACACCCCACACACACCCCACACACACCCACACACATACACACACACATACCCACACACACACACACACCACACACACCCCCCCACACACACACACATACACCCACACACACCCACACCCCCACATACACACACACCCACACACACATACATACACACATACACATACCCACACACATACACACTCACACCCACACACCCACATACACCCACACACACACCCACACATACACACACACACACACACACACACCCACACATACACACCCACCACCCACACCCCCCCCACCCACCCACACCCACACACACACCCACACACCCACCCACACCCCCCCCCCCCCCCCCCCCCCCCCACACCCCCCCCACACACATACCCACACACCCACCCACACACACACACACACACACACCCACACACACACCCACCCTCATCTTCCTCTTGTGCATGAAGCGCAGGAAGAAAGGTTTGACCAGCAGAAGGACCGGCACCGACAGCACCGCCAGGACCAGCAGCGACGTCTGCACTGCTTCCTGCAACAACAACAACACCACCACCATAATAACAACAACACTAATGATAATAGTATGTTCTTTCGAGCCAGAAGGCCCGTAGAGCCGGAGCTTATCCCGGTTTCTGTAGCGTTAAGCGAACTGATGGTTTTTCACCACCCCTGTGACAGGACGCTAGTCTGTCGCCAGATACTTCCCCAGCAGAGCTGGTACCCACTTGTACACCTGGGTGGAGTGAGGAAAATAGGAGTAAAGTGTCTTTCCCAAGGACACAACACCGAGCCGAGCGGGGATCAAACCCGCGACCTCTGGATCACGAGTTGACCGCCTAAACCACTCGACCATGGTGCCTCCCACTAATGATAATAACAACAATAATAATGATAACCTTCTTCCTTTTTTGTCATGTTTCTCCCAGGGGAGGTTTGACATTGATGAGCCTTCTCCATCTCTCTCTGTTTTGAGCTTCCTCCTCCTTATTTATGCTGCCCCCTTTCTCTAAGATTATCTGCAATACAGGCAGCCCAGGTCTTGCTAGGTCTTCCTCTTGGTCTCTTTCCATCCACTACGAAGTTCATTGCTCTTTTTATGATGTGGTGGTCTGCTTGATAATAATAATAATAAATAATATTGCTTTGTTTGTTTTGTGCATTTCATGAGAGTTATCCCGCTACCTCAATCGTTGGTGGG
This sequence comes from Rapana venosa, assembly GCA_028751875.1. Lineage (NCBI taxonomy): Eukaryota > Metazoa > Mollusca > Gastropoda > Neogastropoda > Muricidae > Rapana > Rapana venosa. Next base: position 8,640,458 of record CM054135.1, read on the forward strand.
GAGGAAGGGGGGTAAGAACAGTTGCGTATGCAAAAATCTAACTTTTGGTGAACCTCTGACCTGTAGCTAAGAAATGAGGGAAAAAAAATTACAGTCCTACACATTACATGGGTACGATTATAAAAACTTTGATGTCAAACACTGATTTTGTATTTGTAATCTTGCTCCCTCCATCACACAACGTTCATTTACCGCGAGCAAAAAAACCCCAAAACCAAAAATGCCCCCCAACACATCACTATCAGACTTCACCACCAATCACTGGCCTAAACAAAAATGGCAACGTCCCCTCCCCCACCCCTCCGGTTCCCTAACGTCACAACTCGCACATTCCCATTTCATTCTTACACAGACCTACAATAACAAATGTACTGACTATCCAATGCAAAAGACATAAAAGCTTCAATAACAAACAATAAAAAGAGGGGAATAACAGAGCGTATACATATACAAGCAGGTTTCAGAGCAGGGCGCAGCACAACAGAACAGATATTCAACCTCAGAATACTATGTGAGCTGTACCATCAACATCAACAAGACCTTTACCACGTATTTATCGATTTTAAGAAGGCATTTGACAGGGTGTGGCATGCAGCTTTGTGGGCAACCATGAATTTTGTACAGCATCAATGCAAACCTGATCAGAGTCATCAAACAGCTGTACAGCGAGGCCACCAGTGCAGTGTACTACAACAACAACATTGGAGAATGGTTTCGAACAACAGTTGGAGTAAGGCAGGGCTGTCTACTCTCACCCACTCTTTTCAACATCTTCCTTGAGAGAATCATGGCTGATGCACTGGAACATTATGAAGGATCAGTCAGCATTGGTGGCAAAACGATCACAAACCTCTGCTTCGCAGATGACATTGATGGAATAGCAGGATCAGAAAAAGAGCTTGCCAGCCTAACAGAACACTTGAATAAGGCCTCCAAAACATACGGCATGGAAATCAGTGCAGAGAAGACCAAACTGATGACTAATAACACCAACGGCATTAGCACTGATATCAGGGTTAATGACCAGAAGCTGGAAACAGTTCAAAGCTTCAAGTACCTGGGAGCCATTGTATCAGACCAGGGATCCAAGCCAGAAGTAGTATGCAGGACTGCACAGACAATAACAGCTTTGTCAAAACTAAACACCATCTGGAGAGATAAAAATATCTCACTTATCTCCAAGATCAGACTAATGCGCTCCCTTGTCATATCCATATTTCTGTATGCCTGTGAATCATGGACCCTGACTGCAGATTTGGAGAGAAGAGTACAGGCGGTGGAGATGAGATGCTTTCGGAGACTCCTTGGCATCTCCTACAAAGACCACATAAGCAACGAGAACGTGCATAACAGAATCCAGCAAACCATTGGACTCTATGAGAACCTTCTAACGATCGTGAAAAAGCATAAACTTAAATGGTATGGGCATGTCACAAGATCCAAAGGACTTGCAAAGACAGTTTTACAAGGCACTGTCCAAGGAGGAAGAAGAGGCATACCAAGGAAGAGCTGGGAGGATAACATCAGCGAATGGACAGGCCTAGAACTCAACAAAACCCTGAGAAAGGCAGAACAGAGAGAGGAATGGAGGGAACTGGTTGTTGAGTCTTTGAGGGTGCCCCCACGGTCGTCAGACTACAGGACAGATAGATAGAATAGATAGAGATACATATACACACTTCTTGGAGGATGGGGTGTTTTTTTTGTGTTTGTTTTGTTGTTTTTTTGTTCTGCTTTTGCTTGACTGACCTGATTATTATAGAAAGTCCACTGGGAGCAAGGCACTTTAGACTTTGTGGCATTCTTGTGTGGGTCGTTGTAGGTCATCATGAACATGTTGATGTATTCTGCACATAATCACATCATCACATATATTGACAGGAAGAGGCACACCTACATTTACATCCACAAGCATGTGCACACTGGCATAGTAATTTTACAGCATGAACAGAAACCACGTTTCGCAAAGCTTAACAGAACATGATCAAGGGAACAGTTTATCAATCCCTTATAGGCAGGTGCCGAGTGTAACAATGCAAGGCAACAGTTCGTCATAGACCACCAACTTGAAATGGGGTGGGGGGTGGAGGGGGGCATAGTCTAGTGGTCAAAGACTACCGACTAGAAATGAGTGGGGGAAGGGGGGGGGCAGGGGTTGCAGGGAATAGCCTAGTAGTTTAAACTATCAATCAACCAGAAGTTGAAGAGGGGGAGAGGGGGGAAGGGGCAGAGGGATAGCCCAGAGGTTAGAGCGTCTCATGTGTCATCGGATGGTAACTGAGGGCACAGGTTCAAACTACCACTACGATGTCAGCTCAAAAGGATTTGTTTCTCCTGGCTTTAATACTGGTACTGATCTCTTTATTTATTTATTTTATTTTATTTTTTTATATCGAGGATAATGGAATAAGCACTTATGTGCTTTTTTACATCCAGTCCTCGTGTGTATGCGATTTTGTAAATTCTGTCATCTGTTCCCACCGGAACACAATGGCCTACTCTTACGAAAAGCGAAACAGGATTTAGCATGTGCGCAAGATGTTCTGCGTGCGTTCGCACACGGGGCCTCGGTTTATAGTCTCATCCGAAGGACTTTTAGGGAGAGTGGAATCTGCACTGATGTTAACTCCAGGGGAAAATATCCCCTTGAACGGGAATCGAACCCGGGTCGTCAGATTGCGAGCGCAAATGTTCTGACCACTAGGCTATCCTGTCCCCCATCTCTCCCCACACAAGTCCTTCAGACACGACAAGCACACGCAGACCACCACCACCACCACCACCACCACCAACACCACCACCAACACCACTACCACCACCACCACCACCACCACCACCACCACCACCAACAACAACACCACCACCACCACCAACAACAACAACACCACCACCACCACCACCAACACCAACAAAGAAAATTATCGTGCGACTTACGGATAAGCAGGGCAGGGGCACACTTGGAGTCGGCTGTTCCGAAGTGGACCCACTTGTAGAAGACCAGCCCCACCAGGTAGCCGAACAAGCAGGCCAAGAAGATGACCTCCGGGATGAACTCCACAAAGATGTTCAGGTATTTACGGAAGTGCCTGCCCACCCAGTGCAAGGTTTCACTCTGAGACTGCTGCTCCGAGTCGTGTCGAGTCAAAAACACTTTCATCATCATCATCCATCCATCCCATGAAGGGCAATTACGATACTGACAGGCAGATTGATCCGAATCAAGTGGGCTACATGCAATCATGTATGTTTGATTGATGGGCTATGATATTGATCTACGTGCTGTGATATGTATCATTATCACTAAAAACAAAAATTGTTACTACGAAAAATATGTATGCGTGCATGTGCATGCATGCACGTGCGCACACACACACTTGCACACACACATACACACAGGTTTTGTACTTGGCCCAGGACAAAAGCTTTGTCAGTTACGGATGTATTGAAAGTGCCGATGCCTACAGTCAAAATGTTTGTGCATGTGTGTTCGTTCTTGTATTTAACGTCTGTTCACTATAAGTGATATTAGACCGGGGGTGTGTGTGTGTGTGTGTGTTCTTCTTTCTTTAATTTAACGTCTGTTCACTCAAGGTGATATTAGACCATTGTGTGTGTGTGTGTGTGTGTGCTTGTGCGTGCATGCATACACAAGCAAGGGGAAGGAATGTGTGTGTGTATGCATGTGGGTGTATGTGTGTGTGTGTGTGAACAAGAACAAGAACATTCTGTACTGCAACAGAAGCCCAGAAGGCTTGATGACACAAGTAAACAAGTTTATAAAGGAAAAAGTCACTGAAGATGCATACAATCAAAAATATATGTGTGTGCGTGTGTGTGTAAGCGTGTACTTGCATGCATACACAAGCAAGGGTGTGGAGGAGAGTGCGTATGCATGTGTGCATGCATGTATGCATACACAAGCGAGCGGGTGGATGGGGGGGGGGGATTACTCACAGATGGTTGAACAAGCTGAGCCAGATGCCGAACATCATCTGAGAGACTCCAACAATCACCGCCAGTTTCATCTTCAGGGAATTCAGGAAAGCGATCTTGTTCTTTGACGACTGCCATATCTGTGCACACACACACACACATTGCATTGCGTTAAGTGTCTAACATTCCTCCTGTGAGGAGGGAGGGGAGGGAGGGGAAGGAGAGGGGAGAGAGAGAGAGAGAGAGCCAGAGAGAAAGACAGACAAACTTGACAGACAGACAAACTTGACAGACAGACTGAAAGACAGACAAATAAGCCATCATGATGAACATCAAACAAAATGCAATGAACGTCTTCTGCAGTGTACATAGGTTTGAGTCTCCACACCATCTTGCATCACACTCACTCACACACATGCCCACACCCCCCCCCCCCCCCCCCCCCCCCCCCCCCCCCCCCCCCCACACACACACTCCCCCGCCACACACACACCCCACCCCCCCCACCCCCCCCCCCTCCCCCTCACGCCCACACCCTCACTCACAGGATCAATTCCAAAGGGGTATGGTGTTTGGTTTCTGAAGAAAACAAGAGGATCCAGCTGCAACTGTTCATTCCCATTCAGCGTTTCATTCCTGAAAACACAATACAACAATACAACACACAATACAGTGACACAATCTTTCACTGTCAAACACAATACACTGACACAATCTTTCACTGTAAAACAAAACCTTTCACTGTAAAACAATACACTGACACAGCCTTTCACTGTAAAATACAATATATTGACACAACTTTTCACTGTCAAACACAATACACTGACACAATCTTTCACTGTCAAACACAATACACTGACATAATCTTTCACTGTCAAACAAAACCTTTCACTGTAAAACAATACACTGACACAACCTTCCCTGTAAACACAATACATTGACACAACCTTTCATTGTGAAACCCAATACACTGACACAAACTTTCACTGTAAAACTCAATACACTGACACATGCTGTACTTGAGAAGACACAACCTTTCACTGTAAAGCACAACATACTGACACCACCATTCAATGTAAAACACAATACATTGACACAACCTTTCACTGTATAACACAATACATTGACATGTGATATATCTGAGTGCACATGACCTTTCACTGTAAAACACAATACACCGACACAACCTTTCACTGTAAACACAACACACTGACACAACCTTTCATTGTAAAACACAATACACCGACATAACCTTTCATTGTAAAACACGATACACTAACACAACCTTTCACTGTAAACACAATACACTGATACAACTTTTCACTGTAAACACAACATACACTGACATATGCTGTATCTGAGTGCAAATTTAAGCACAGAACTGGGGATAACTCTGATGTTCTGAGTCCTTTCACATGGCGACAGAGGGTCGAAGACAAAACAAACGCTCAAGAAACTTTTGCATATGAAACACAGCAACCACCAAGACATGGCTGCCACGTCGCAGGCAGAATGATTAAAAACATTCTCAGAATTTGGAATGCGGCTACCTTCATGGTGGGCAAAAATGGTCATATACGCAAAGTCTCACCATTGGTCAACCTGGGAGCTGTAGATGAAGAAAGACTTTTCATAAGAGTAGGCCATTGTGTGCCGGTGGGAACAGATGACAGAATTTACAAAACTGCATACACACGGGGACTGGCTGTAAAAAAGCACATAAGTGCTTATTCCATTATCCTCGATATAAAAGAATAAAATAAAATAAAAAATAAATAAGACAACAAAAATGTGTTTACAACATAACGTTCATATTCAGCACAGGAATCGCTGACTGATTGCCACACCACCACACAAGACCAGGGCAACAGAGAGGCCACTGAATCAGAGAAACCATTGTCCTTGACTTCTCGATGGTCAGTGATGAGGATGATGTAACAATGATGCTGTGGAGGTGCCTCTGTGATGGAACTGACAACTAATGGCAATGACCCCATAACCTTGGCTGTTGTTGCGGAGCGAGATGTCAGAGACCTCAACTTCTCCAAGGGCCAGCATATTGAGGGTGGTGCCCATCTCCTCTCCCTCGCTGCTTTACCTTCCTTGACCCTAAAGAGACAGGTACCCATTTACAGCTGGGTGAGCTGGGGGGACTGTACTGTAGCCAAGGTGTGCAAACAGTCACCCACCCACTTGGTAACCACGCTCGACGCTGCTTAACCTTAGCTTGGGGAAAAGCGAGTGCTCTGACCACTGAGCTCTCCTGTCCCCAAACACAGCATATATACTCTTCACAAAAAAAAATTTTCGGACAGGAAAAAAGAAAAAAAAAAGGGTGGTGCTGCTCTTGTGGTGATTGCTCTCCCCGGGGAAAGAAGCGCGAATTTCATGCAGAGAATCTGGTAGACTTAAGTGGTATAAATAAATAAACAATAATGGAAACAGTTTCTGCTCATCGAGCAAAAGGACTTCGTGAATTGCTCCATCCACCGACCCAAAAATGTTTCAAGACTTGGAGTAGATTCGTTTAGATCTACCCTGTAAACGAGAAGAGGACCCATCAGGTGAAGATGTAAACGGCCCCGAAGAAGGGTTTCACGATAGAGCGACAAACAAAAAACCCCAACAGTGATTATCCATTCCATTCCATTCAATCCCTCAATTATATCTCAAAAAAGAAGAATATGTCATTGGTTAAAAAGCTGTAGCATCAAAAGTAAAATAAAAAACTTATCACAAAGAATATCAGCACAGTATATGACATCACCTCGCATGCATCACAATACATACCTCACCAAACCAACTTGTATCATCTCAATGAAAAGAAGAATTCTAGGCACAAGCACATACCTGCATAAAAATAACAGAACAAATACACAGAAAGTAATAAATTCAATTTAAACAATCAACAACACACGCATGCAACACATGCACAAACGAAACATGGCATCTTCCTAGCACACACCTGGTGGGAAGCTTTCACTACAGCACACACACACCAGCATGCACGCACCGCACAGCATGGACACACATGCCAATGCACAAATGATTATAACGAAACACTATGTTGACAAGGTTAACATGTTATCTTTCTTTATTTGAAAATACCTTTTGAAAACTTAAAAAAATTTTTTTATTGCTGATCAGACCAAACAAGACAAAACAACCCCCCCCCCCCCCCACTTCACCACTCTCTCACAACAACCAAAACACATAATCCCAAAACAAACAAAACCCTTCAAGAAAAGAATAAGGAGATAGTTTTTGTCAATGATTAATATAACTTGCTGTATAGGAAATTATCCTTCATCATCATTATTGTCATTGTCATCATCACCGTCATCATCATCATCATCATCATCACCACCACCACCACAACCACCATAATCACTATCATTGTTATCCTTATTATTGTCATCATCAATGTCATATTATTTGTTATCATTGCTGTTGTTTCAAAAGCATGATTACATTAAAAAAAATTCTCTGTCCGGAGGAGTTTTCACAAAACTCAAAAGCTCAACCCACTATGCTGATACATAACCTGTATATAGAAATAACAGCAACAATAACAACAACACAAAGTATTTATACTATTTAATCTCATGAACACAAAAGTGCTAAGTATTTACAACAACTTTTAAGACAGATAAACCCAAAATTTGTTTTCATATTCAGTAATTAAAATGCCCAAGTTTAAGAGAATCTTTTTTTTTTTTAAATGCACAAAAAAACCAAAACACACATTACATGCCCAAACTAAAGTTTAATCACAGTCCTTGAAGAGTATTCTTTTTTACAATCTGTTTTTCATTTATCCTTTTTTTACTTTAATTTCCCCATGTTTCAATCTTTTTTGTCCTTAAATCACAAAAACAACAATTACAAAACAACAATAAGATTTATTACATGCACACTTGAAACAAACGAACACATTATTTTTCATCAAAATCACATCAACATCTTCGCTCCTACCCACCTTACTTTAACCCATTATCGCTCACGCTATCTTTTCTAAATATCACAGCCGAAGAGAACATGAGCGTGAATGACAATAACAACAATAACACATATACATACATACACACTTGCACACACACACACCCCCACGCAAGCACACACACATATGCACACAAACATACACACACACGCATGCATGCAAGCACGCACACACACACGGATGACTACTGACCTCATTGTCACCACGCTTGTAGGTCTTTTCCTTCAAGATCATCCACAGGCCGAAGAGGAACATGAGCGATCCATGCCCCGCGTCACCAAACATGATGGCAAACAGGAACGGGAAAGTGATGCACGTGTACAGTGCTGCACACACACACATGCACGCACACACGCAGACATGAAAGCATGCATACACACACACACGCACACATATGAAAGCATGCACTCATACACACACACACACATGAACACATGCATACACACAAACACACACACAACACACACACATATATATATATATATATATATATATATATATATATATATATATATATATTATATATATATATGTATATATATATACATATATATATGCAAGCATGTGCACAAACACACTTGTAAATACATGCATAGGCACGCGCAGAGCCATACATGCATGCGCGCACAAATACACTCACACACAGAGAGATATAAGATATGTGCACACACACACATGCATACACACACATACACATGCATGTGCACACAGAGACACACACACATATGCATGTGCACACAGAAAGACATACAAGCATGTGCACAAACATGCACACACACACAAACACACACACCACAAACACACACACACTACAAACACACACTGCTGGTAGTGACCAGATGCATGTCACCATGAAATGTACCATTCATGTCAGCAGTAGCAGGAATAGGAATAGCATGAGTAGTAGTAGTAGTAGTAGTAGTAGAAGTAGTAGTGTAGTAGTAGTAGTAGTGTAGCAGTAGTAGTAGTAGTAGTTGTTGTAGTAGTTGTAGTAGTAGTTGTAGTAGTAGTAGTAGTAGTAGTAGTAGTAGTAGTAGTTGTTGTTGAACTAGTAGTAGTAGTAGTAGTAGTAGTTGTTGTTGAACTAGTAGTAGTAGTAGTTGTAGTAGTAGCAGTAGTTGTAGGAGTGGTAGTTGTAGTAGTAGTAGTAGTAGTAGTTGTAGTAGTAGTAGTAGTAGTGTAGTAGTAGTAGTAGTGTAGTAGTAGTTGTAGTAGAAGTAGTAGTAGTAGTAGTAGTACTTGTAGTAGAAGAATTTTTATCATCTTCATCATTATCATCATTACCATCATTGTTAATAATATCATCGTCGCCATCAATAGCATTAGTTATAGTAAAATTAGTAGTAGTAGTATCATGATTAGCATCATCATCGTCTTCATTACTATTCCTACTACTACTGTGGCATCCACCACCACCGCCGCCACCACCACCATCATCATCATTGCTGTTGTCGTCAACATGAACGTCTGACAGGTAAAGCCACTCACCAGGGTTGACCTCGGTGTAGGAGGCGATGCCGTAAGCGTTGACGATGTTCTGGAAGCCGGAAGTGAACTTGTTGGTGCGGAAGAAGGTCGGGGGCTTCCGCTGCGTCTCCATCGTCTGCACGATGCTGGGCACCGTGCTGCCACTGGCCATCTTCCAACACAACAACAACAATAAGAACACACACACACATATATATATATACACACACAAACACATCTGACAGTGGAATTATGGTGTATGGGTGGTCTTCTGGTAACACACCTAACTTGAAAACAAAGAGGCCACAGATTCTGATTCCTGTCTCAGTACAAACTTTTCCCCATCCACACCACCACTATACATTGTAAAACCACCAGCATCCAATCTTAAACAACCAGCATCCACTGTAAAACCACCAACATCAACTGTAAAACCACTAGCCAGCATCAACTGTAAGCCATTAACAGCAAAACCACTGGCATCAACTGTAAGCCATTAACTATAACACCACCACCATCAACTGTAAGCCATTAACTATAACACCACCACCATCAACTGTAAGCCAATAACAGCAAAACCATTACCATCAACTGTAAGCCATTAACTGTAAAACCACCAGGATCAACTGTAAAATCATCAGCTATCAACAGTAACATCAACAGCATCAAACTTGGCCTCAAAACACACATACTTCCTACCCAAAATCTTCTCCTCATACCTGTCCATACTTTTCAAAAGCCACCTCCATCTACATTACCCTAAGTGTGAAAGAGAGAGAGAGAGAAAGTACAAATTTGATATCCGTTAATCCTATTACTTGTGGACAGTTAAAGGTAAAGGTGTTCCCATAACCTATGAGGTCGCCAGGGAGCGAGGCATCAGAGACCTCAGCTTCTCCAGGGGAAAAACAAACTGAGGGCGGCGCCCATCTCCTCTCCCTCGCTGCTTTACCTTCCCTGACCCTGAAGAAGGCAGGTACCCATTCACAGCTGGGTGAACAAGGCGGCCATCATTGGGGGCGGGGGGGGGGGGGTGGGGGGGGGGGGGGGGGGGGAAAAGGGGGGTGGACTGTACAAAGCCAAGGCGCACAAACGGTCACCCATCCACTTGTAACCACGCTCGACGCTGCTTCAACCTTAGCTTGGGGGGAAAAAAAGCGAGTGCTCTGACCACAGAGCCGTCAGCATCATCACCACCAGCTTGGCCCAGGCCAAAAGCTGTGTCAGGTTATTGATGTCAGCTAATTGCTGAGGCCTACAGTAAAATGTTGTTATGTTTAAATGTTGTGTTGAGATTGCCTTCAGCCATGACAAGCTCTTAACATAACAACCTGCACTCTCCTTTATAGGAGAAAAAATCCTCTGAAGTCGGAGTATGGCTGCCTATGTGGCGAGGTACTTGAAAATAGTCGTACACGCAAACTTCTCACCCGGTGTACTTCCTATCTCACAGTGATTCCCAGGTGGAATGAGTGAGTCAGAGTGCATGTTCTGGGTGACCCCCAGGGTGTAAAGCTGGGGAACGCACAACAACAACAACATCACCACCAGCAGCAAAAGAACCACCAGCCTCACCACCACTCACCTCCCCGTTCCTCAGGGCAGTGTGGACGTCATCCAGGGCGCTCTTGGGGCACCAGCACTCGGCGATGAGGGAGTTGTGCGACATGTCGAAGTTGAACATGTTCAGCGTGTGGTAGATGGCCTTGATCTTCTCCACCTTGATGACCCACGACCTCAGCTCTTTCTGGGCGTTCACCAGCACGCGGTAGCGGTGGTCGGCCGTCTGCGACATCACCTGGCCAAGGGGAAGGATGGGAGAGAGAGAGACAAGAGTTAGTTTTGGTTTTTTTCTCCTTCGTCGAACGCTCAGACAGCAGCGACTGTTGTCTGTCGCATGAGCGAAAAAGCGTGGCGCGGCCATTAAAGCGCCTGACAAATCAGACCCAGCATGTCCGACTTCGGCATGGGAGAGAACTGTGATTTTATAAGTCTTTCTTGGGGAAAAAAGGTCAGGAGAATGGACCAAGAAGGCAGAAAATAAGGCAAGAAGGAGGGTGGTGACAAGAAGAAAAAGCACAAAGCAGAAACAAAGAGAGGGATAGAAAAGAGGGAAATCGTAGCACAGAATTTCCAGACAGTGGAGATGCTATTTATACTGACAGGCCCCTGGCATCCTGACAGAGGTGGTTTGGTTCTATGTTGAAGGGTGGTGGGTTGTTTTTTCTGTGAGACAGTGAGTAGCAAGGGGGGAGGGGAGGGAGGGAGAATGAAGTTGGGGGGAGGGGTTGGAGGAGGAGAGGTGGGGAGGAGGAACAGGGAGGGGAAGGTGGGGGTTACCAGAGAGTTAGGTTTGTTTCGATGTTAATGTGGTTATTTTTTCTCTGTGAGACAATGAGTGGAAAAGGGGATCGGGGTGGGGGGTAGGGAAGGAGATGGAGTTGGGGGGGGGGGGGGGGGGGGGGGGGGGGGGGTTAGGAGGACAGGGGGAAGAGGGAGTCGAAGGAGGAGGGTTAACAACAGAGAGTTAGGTTTGGTTCAATGTTGATTGAGGGTTTTTTTTTCTGTGAGACAAGGGAGTGGAAAGGTGGGAAGGATAGGGAAGGAGATAGAGTTGTGGGGGGGGGGGGGAGAGGGGGGGAGTAGAAGAGGGGGGAGGAGGAAGAGGGAGGGAAAGAGGGAGGTAAAGGACAGAGTTAGATTTATTTCAATGCTGATGTTGTTTTTTTCTGCGAGACAAGAGACAAATCAATGACAGATAATAATGAAACAAATAACTCCATTACTTACGCAGCCAACCATTCAAATTCCTATTCAATTGTTAATAAACCGACAAACCTTGATATTGCAAAATGTGTTTTGTGACATGAATGTCTCCTTTGTCTTTTCCATGTCTCAAATTTTGTCCTGTTTCTGATGACATATCAGCATTATACAGCTGTCAGTCAACCTGTGAAAGCTTGGCCCTTACCATTCACAGGTTGACTGACAAATCCATTAAAAGATACCCACCACCCCACTAACCCCCGCCCCAAACAAAACAAACACAATCCAACTAACAACATACACCCCCCTCCCCCCCTCCACGGCACCAAAACAAACAACAAAACAATGCAAAAACTACCCCCTCCTCTCTCTCTCTCTCACATACACACACATTCATATATCACACACACACAAACCACACACATCTCCAAAACCCAACAACCTGGATACATATTCATACACATATACATTCCCCACATACACGCGCACAATCATACAAAAAAAAAACAGCAAAAACCAGGCAATCAACATTTTGTCATTACTTGACGCATGAAGACTAAACACATTTTGCAATATCAAGGTTCATGTTTAACTGCATGTGAAAACGCAACAGTACTAAACAAAAACAAGTTAATAGCATAAAATATGCTTTATGTTTAAAAACACTAAAAAGTTTTTTAAAACTTGATGCCACATTGTCAACCGCACTACACTGATGAATATTGGCAGAAATTACCTACCATGAACATAACTGGCAAAGTCACACACACACACAAGTTCCAATTTTTGCTAAGTGGTTTTTGGTTTTTGTTGTTTTTTTGTTTGGTTGTTGTTTTTTTAGAGAATAGAACTTCATGATTCACAACTAGAATAAGCTGATTAAAGCTTTCTCCCAGCTCCCTCCCCCCCACCTTCATTTCCCCCTCCTTCCCCCAAATCAGACATTTCAGTCTAGGTGAGGGTGACTGAAAATACCCTGTCATCACGCAAAAGTGGCAGGCAGGTTTGAAATTAAAAGAACCTCGAAAAAAATCCGAGATCGGAAGTGTATTCAGGTGACTCAGTTCCATCACTATGGTTTTTTTCCTCCACGTCCTAACGTTTATCCGTCACAATTTTTAAAAATTAAATATTCTATAGACTCAACAGGATTGATGGAGGCATCACATGCAGGTTCAGCCATGTTGGGAGAAAAACTGGGTCACACACAAAAACAGCAAAAAACTTGCCTGAATTAATGCAAGTAAGATCTTGCTGCAAGCAGCCATTAGACAAAATCCCTCCAGAGGTATGATTATAAATATAGTGCAAGCGTGGCAAGAAAAAGTCTTGTTGGCAAAACTTAAGCTTCAAAAAGTAGCAAATAATGTTACCATGCAGCATCGTAATCTGTGCATTTTGATCTACCAATATTTACAGTGCATTAAGACTTTAAGAGTGAGAATAAAGGTTTGAGAGATTTTTGTGGTTGTTTTTTTAACCATATAGGAACAACATTATTTGAAGGTAATCACAGTGAAGATAAAAGTTTGGAAGAACTTTTATTCTAATTCATCAGTATTGGACTAAAAATCTTACTGCACCACCATGTAGTCTAGTAGACCGTTGGGGCACCACTGAAGATTTTGTAACCAGCTTCCTCCATTCCTCACATTGAGCACCACGAATACATACCAAGCCATAACTTTCGACCAAAATGAATACACATTTCCCTTAAAAATGAAAAAAGCTGGGTTTTTTTGACAACTGACCATTTTCAAATCCTCCAGACGCGTGACGACTCCTCTCAGCATGTCGTCTCTCTCCTGGGGGGACTCGGGGCATGGGTACAGTGAAGCCTTGTACCTGTACACACACGTACATATGTTACTACTGTTGCTGCTGTTCTTGTTTGACCTTCCCTAGCTTAACACCTAGGGCAGTCACCCAGAGTGTGCACTCTTATCTCACTCATCTCACCTGAAAATCACTGCGAGATTGAAACTCAATACAACACTGTATGAGCAGTTTGCATGTATCCTTCGGATGAGACTATAAACCGAGGCCCTGTGTGCGAACACATGCAGAACATCTTGCGCACACGTTAAATCCTGTTCCGCTGTTTGAAAGAGTAGGCCATTGTGTGCCGGTGGGAACAGATGACAAAATTTTTTTTAAACGCATACACACACATTTAAAAAAATCTGAGCGCTTTGATTTGTTGCTTTACAAGATTCAGTGCTATATAAATTCCATACATTATTATTATTATTATTTTCAAGTACCTTGCCAAATACACAGCCTTACTCTGACTTTTTTTTCTCTTTTAAAGGACAGTGCAGGTTTGTTATGCTCCGAGTTTGTTATAGCTGAAGACAATCTCAAAATGATATTTGACAACGTAACATTTTGATGTAGGCCTCGGCACTTAGCTATCAAATTGGTAACTGGCAAAGCTTTTGGCCTGGGCCAGTGTACACATTCATGTCTTCTTTTTCATTCATTCCTCGGCTAGAGCTCTTGAGTTCACAAATGGTGAGATTTTGCATATGCGACGTTTTTCGTCCACCATGAAGGCAGCTGTATTCCGACTTCAGGAATGTATGCTGGGTATGCTCATGCTTCTGTAACCCACTAAAAACTGACATGAATAACGGGATCTTTAATATTTGCATATTTGATCTTCTACATGTGTTTAAATATACACGAAGGGAATTAAGGCACTGGCAGGTCTGCACTGACAGTTGACCTGGGAGATCATATAAATGTCCATCTTTCATTCACCAGATGCCGCCAAGATTCAAAATGACGACTTCATGGACCCATGGGATTCAAGTCAAACAGTTTTAACTGCTTGGCTATAGTGTCTGTCAAACATACACACATCATCAATAACCTGTACTAGACTACATTACTTGTTCACACTGATCTGTTCTTACAGAATGTTTTCCAGCTTGATACTCAGTGAGTCACCCACAATACGTACACTCTCTCACTCTTCACACCCTACAATGCCATACTATGAATACTAATTAGATTTTTGAAAAAATGCAGAGAGGGTTTTTCTTTCTTCGAATTTTACCATACAGGAATCTGTACTCAGAGATGGCACTCTGTTATTCATACTCTAAACATTTAAAAAAAACAAAAAAGTTAAGCAAAATAAAACCAATCAAACAGACATGACAGATCTGAAAAGATCATAAAAGGAATGAGACAAGGAGGTTGACAACAACAACAAAATGGTGAAAGCACACTTCAAAACGGTCAGGAAAACCCTAAGCAAAGACCCAAGCTTTGGCACACAACCAACAGAAATGGAGGAAGTAGGTAAACAGCTCTTCAACGAAGTGCCCCGATGACTCTAACACAGTTAAAAGGAGAAGAAAACGGGGAAAGACGACCACAAAAAGTACAAAGCATGATTTCATTCAGTTTTCTCCCTTACCCTTCGCAGATTTTCTTCACTTTGTTCTTCAGCTGCTCTCCCTGGAAGAAGACGATGAAGACGTTCTTGTACACAGGGTCTCCCTGAAAGGCAAGAAACTGGCATCAGTATTTGTGTTTGTGTCGTTTGGCTGCTTTCCTGCAAATAGACGTGCATGTGTCACCTGTGCCTATGTGACAAATGCAAATTCGTGCATATGTTGATGTCGACACAAGCACATATTTGCAAATTAACATGCAGTTTGAGTGCATGTACATGCACGCATGCACACATGTACCGGTGCAATGTGGCTGATTATGAAGTGGAGGGTGACGTAATTGTGACTGGTAGCCATTGTTAGATTTTGTCCATACAACAACGAAGAAGACCAACAATAACAGTTAATGACACGTTTAATCTAGGCTGTGTTGAGAAGCCATCATCAACCAAAAGCAGAACATGAACCAATCACAATCGCATGCATATATCATTAAGTCCTTCGGATGAGACTATAAACCGAGGCCCCGTGTTTGAACGCATGCAGAGCATCTTGCACACATTAAATCCTGTTCCGCTTTTCGGAAGAGTAGACCATTGTGTGCCGGTGGAAACAGATGACAAAATTTACAAAACTGCATACACACGGGGACTGGATGTAAAAAAGCACATGAGTGCTTATTCTATTATCCTCGATATAAAAGAATAAATTAATTAATTAATTAAATCAACAAGGGAAATAACAATACGTTACAGCCATATGCTTCGCATCAACACTCTCTTCAGTTGCATTTTTCTCCATTTTTTTGTCCCTTCCCCCCAACACTGGTAGAACATTCTGCAGAAAGCTACCAGCCAGCAGGGAAGGAGCTAACTCAGTACTCACGGACATGGGGTCCTCCAGCGGAAGCTCGATGGGCTCGTGCCGCACAAAGACGTTGCCTCGGCAGGCAAACCACAGCACACGCTCAAACACCGGCACCTTCTCCCGGGGAATGACACCGGCCACGAAGCTGGACACACACACACACACAAAGAAAATTGTCATGCACTGTTTTGTATTGTCATGCACTGTTTTGTATTGTCATGCACTGTTTTGTATTGTCATGCACTGTTTTGTATTGAAATGCACTGTTTTGTATTGTATACCACTTTTTAGTCACAGCGGATTTCTCTGCGTGAAATTCGGGCTGCTCTCCCTGGGGGAGAGCGTATTGCCATGAGAGCAGCACCACCCATTATTATTTTTTTCTTTATCTATCTATATCTATATATATCTATATATCTATAGATATAGATATATAGATATAGATATATAACCTCGATGCCTTAGCGCAACAACGGTTTATCTTAAAAAATGAGCAATTTTCAACTTTTTCATATTTGGTAGAATTTTCTGTAAACTTTCAGATGACAAAAGTATAAATAAAAGTGTTATTAATTTAAAAGATATTTGAAGAAAACCTTTGTTGCACAAAATTACCCTAGCAACTTCCACAGGGTACACTGGACTACCGCACAGCATCCCGCTTTTCCTCTAAATGCTTTCATGCCAAGTTAATGGCAATTATCTGGGACAGGGATCTGCAACAGCAGACATCCAGCTGTGCAAACCCTTCTTGCCTAGGAGTGGATACACTTGGACTGCTGGGCAGGGTTTATGTAACACTGGCGGGCCTGGAGGTTGTGTGGTTGTTCCTGCTGAAAACTGATGGCTGGAATGTGATCTTATCTGGGAACGAGGGTCAAGCTTTGTGCCATGCCTGCTGTATTTTCTCTACAAGCAAGGTGGTCTACCTTCACTGCCAGTGTTTTTGCTATCCTGGCCTTTACAGGAAATTCCACTTTCTGCACTAGCCTAGCCTAGCATCGCTTTGAGAGGACCAGAATTAGTGGACATCAAAGTTTCACATGCAGACTGCGAGAAAATTCCGGGCGCAAACAGGCCACCAGTTGTAAATATGCCTTTATGCGCTTTCTTCTACATGTATTACAACATAAAGATGTTATGATAAAGATCGCATCAATACCCACTCTCTTTCCAAAAACTGAATACTTCCGTTCAGTCCTTGATGTCTTCTGACTTTTCAAACTTTTCAAATGAGTGTATCTCAAAATTTTTTAAAATGGTGGCTCTGCAGATAGACCGTTGTTGCTCTAAGGCATCAACATGTGTATATATTACATAGTACTAACCCCAGCTGAATCACTTGCGAGGAGGAGCTGCTGCCATGTTCATCATGCAAAATGTTTCGCTGTGCGTCATCGACCAAGTTGTTTAGATCGCCACCATGCTGTTGAAAAAATATATATATATATATTGATATTTTTTTTCTAAAACCCCAAACAACAACAATGATAATAATGATAATAATAATAAACAAAAGTAAGAAGAAGAACAACAATAACACAATAAAAAAATTATGATAATAATAATGATGATGATATATGGAATCTTTAAAGTGCTGAATCTTGTAAAGCACACAAATCAAAGCACTTGCATTCAAATCATTTATGTGACCATTCACAGATAAGATGAACAAATCTTAACAGATTCTCATAAGAGTCAATAATAAACTTTTGAGCATTCTACCCAAAAGAAATCTTCCGACCCTTTCACCATGACTTCAATTAAACCACAGAGACAGCAGAAATAAGGAAATGACACAGCTTTTACAGTGGCATGAATGTTCTGTGCCATGGGTCCACAGTATTTCTGTTACCCTCAAAAGTAGAAATATATACACATACAAATACTTAATACTAAAGGGTGGATATACCCATACGATCATGTTAAGACACACACACACATATGTGTGTGCACACACATGAGCACACACACATATGTATAAACAAACACACACATGTACGCACACACATTTACATACACATGTGCATGTGCGGACACAACACACACACATACAAACACACACACACTTAAAAAGGAAAAGCTGACCACTGCGTAAAATGAAAACAAAAATATCAAAGCAATACATGTTTTCCTATGGGAAAATTCATGCATTGTTTGTCTCCCTTTCAGGCACAGGGATAAGCTTTCAGATAAAACGTTGAGGTTTACAATCTGCCAATCACTGCATTTTCCTGATAAAAACAAATACTACATTACTATTGTACATGAACTGGTGCTTCTTCTTCTTCATCATCGAATGCTCAGACAGCAACTATCTGTCATCTCAGCAAAAATGCGTTGTGCTGCCGTTAAGTGCCTGACAAGCCAGGCCCAGCACATCCAACTTTGGCGTGGCAAAGAATTGTTACCTTTTAAGTCTTTCTGGAAAAACAAAGCCACAAGAATGGACCAGGAAGACAGAAAATAGACAAGTGGGGGGTGACAGGAAGAAAAAGAACAACATACGCGACTTGCTTGTTGTTGCTATGCTGATTATGTTCAACATGCTATGATTGTTCCATGCTTATTATGAATAAGCCTTACTTCAACCAACAAGAACACTGCAGAAACAAAGAGAGGGGCAGAAAAATAGGGAAATCCTGGCACAGAATTTCCAGAAGGTGGGAATGCTTATTTCTACTGACAGGTCCCCGGCCTCCCCCCCCCCCCCACAGGGGAATGAACTGGTTCAAAAGCCATGATAACTCTTGAACACCTAGACACTCACGTCTGGAAGAAGATCTGGGTCTTGACCATCACTTCCTTCAGCTCCGACAGTTCCTGGTAGTTCTTCTTGATGGCCTCGTTGTTGACGTTCACCTCACGAAGCTCCGTGTCGATGTTGTCCAGGATCGACTGCCCCATCACACAAACAAAATCAAAGTTCATGCGTTTTCATGTGACGCATTCCTTATCTATAATCGTGGTCATGTTTCAAAGATTTTGTGTATTTTCTTTGCTGCTACGAGAATATTGACGATGGTAAGAAAGACTGTGTGGAAGTGTTTGGGGGAGGGGGGAGAGTAAAAGGGGTATAAAGGAAAGAGGAAAACTCTGTGTGTGTGCACATGTATGAAAATGCAAGCTTGTGTTTGAGCATACATGGATGCATGTTCGTTCTGTTGTTGTCGTTGTTACTGCTCTTGTCTCATCATCATCTTTATTATTATTATTATTATTGTTTCACTGTTAAAAGATGCCTAATACAATTAACATTTTTGGCCCTCAAGAGGAGCTGGAAAGGACATGCCAGTACTTTTGCAAGACACATCTGCAGGTGTAACATGAATGAGGGAAGAAGAAGAAGAAGAAAATTACTTATTTCCAAACGGTAAATGAAAAGAAACAAAACAAAACAAAACAAAACAATCATTCAGGTTCACACAGCCAAAAACAGTTCTCTCTCTCTCCTTCTCTCTCACTCACTCACTCTCTCTCTCACACACGCACACAGAATCACACACTCTCTCTCTCCTCACACACACACAGTATCACACACACACTCTCTCTCTCTCTCACCTCTCTCACACACACACAGCATCACACAACTCTCCTCTCTCCACACACACAGTATCACACACTCTCTCTCTCTCACTCTCTCTCTCTCTCACACACACAGTATCACACACACTCTCTCTCTCTCACTCTCTCTCACACACCACACTAAGTATCACACACACACTCTCTCTGCACACACACACACAAGATTTATACATATACACATATCCACACCTACACACAATTTTCCCAAACAAACACACCAGACATACTGCGCCATGCCAACAGTCAAGCCCTACCTCTAAATTGACCAGGTCTCGGGGCGGAGGGGCTTTAGGGTTGTCGTCAGTGATGGTCACTGTCAGCTTCTCCTTGTGGATCTCCTTCTCCAGAAACCCTGAAACAACCCAGCAGAGATTGTATCCTTACTTTTAGCACTTCTTGCTCACACACACACACACACACACAAAAGAAAAAATTAAACAAACAGGCTCCCTGTGGATTTCCGACCCCTGGGGTGCGACATAACAAACTGGGTATGGCTGTGGTGAGGAGACTGAAGTAGGTAGCATGGAAACAATGAGATGGGAACATTATTTATTTATTTATTTTATATCGAGGATAATGGAATAAGCACTTATGTGCTTATTTACATCCAGTCCCCGTGTGTATGTGGTTTTGTAAATTCTGTCATCTGTTCCCACCGAAACACAATGGCCTACTCTTACGAAAAGCGGAACAGGATTTAACACGTGCGCAAGATGTTCTGCGTGCGTTCACACATGGGACCTTGGTTTACAGTCTCACCCGAAAGACTTTTGGGGAGAGTGGAGTCTGCACTGATGTTACTCCAGGGGAAAATATCCCACTTCAACGGGAATCGAACCCGGGTCAGATTGCCAGCGCAATGTTCTAACCACTAGGCAATCCCGTCCCCCCTTTACAGAAGATGAGGCAGCCAGAAAAAAAAAGAAAAAAAAAAGTGATCAACGTTTTACAACACAGTGAAGACGTGTTCATTCTGGTTTGCTAACTGACTCACATAAGATTAAGCCTATTCAAATTAAGGTTCAAACCTTGTAAATTGATTTTTCTTTTGTTTTTCTTTTCTATTTCGTGAAGGGGGGAGGGAAGTGGGGGTGGTGAAGGTGATGATGGTGGTGCTGGCGGCAGTGGTGGTGGTTTTCATTGTTGCTTGACATTATTTTATTTGAATTTTTTTTTTTTTAAAGTTACCTGTCTGAAGCATTGCGTGTGCAGATTTTACCATGAGGCTAATCTGACACTTCAGGACAAACAAGTTTTACACTGATAACAAAAATATCCCCTGAACTACTTACAACAATGTTTTCTTAAAAAAAAAAAAAAGAGATTTACTTGCTTCACATATTTAGTCAAATGTATCTGAAAACACTATCATCTTGATATTCAAATCAAACAAACAAATCACAAAAAACAAAACAAAACAAAAAAATCACTACTTACTGAGTTTTCGTTCCAGTTCTTCACAACGACGAATTTCGTTGACAAATTTTCGCTGGAAGGCGTTGACGTGTGGGTTCAGCTGTAAAGACAAAGCAATGTAGAACAGTTTAAAATAGCCATTTACATCCCAACATATTGTTTAAACCCATTAATACATACAATGAATTCAAATAATTAGTGTTGTACAAAATGGAGAAAAACAGTCTGATGTATTTATTTGTACCACAAAACACACAAGTATTCAAAAAGGGAGTAAAACATACAACTGTTTAAGATTATCATTATTGTCTTAAATATAAACCTGATCTTCAAAATTTCTGAAACAATTGTGCACAAAGATACATCACAAAGATATATTACTGTCATAGCAAAACACATGTCAAACTCAAAGTAAACATGATGAACATGTGTCATGCCTTCACATTATAATCATAAAACGCACAGGACGTCAAAAATGGAACTAAATTTTTATCAAAGGAAAAAGACACAATATGGATGAATATTTTAAGTTAATTGCCATGCATGCTAAGAATAACTTACATAATTATTATGTGACTGAAAATTGGAAATTGGTTAGTCAAAAATATGTTAACTGGAAGATATTAATCTAGAGTACATTCAACAATGAGTGTGTGTGTGTGCATGTATGCGCATATGCATGTATATCATTGCTTGAATGTACACACCTATATCCCCAAAAATGTCCACAAAATATGTTTTTGAAAACATACGATCAATAAACCATAAAACACATACTCACATACACCACACACACTCTCTCTCTGTTACACACACACACACACACACACCACACACACACACACACACACACACACACACACACACACACAACACCACACACACAGAGTAACATACACACACAAAAGAAGAAAAACAAAAATAAAATGAAGTGAAAACATACTCAATGACACACATTAAGACATTTAAAAAACAAAAAAAAGGAAAGGAAATAAATGAAATAAAAAACCCAAACAAATAAAGCACCCTCACTCCCTCCTACCCCCCCCCCCCCCCAAAAAAAAAACCCACAAAACCAACAACAACAACAAAAAACACCAACCCTAAGAAACAACAAC
The DNA here is from genome assembly GCA_028751875.1 of Rapana venosa. Lineage (NCBI taxonomy): Eukaryota > Metazoa > Mollusca > Gastropoda > Neogastropoda > Muricidae > Rapana > Rapana venosa. The sequence continues at coordinate 8,663,017 of CM054135.1, forward strand.
AAAAAACTAACAACAACAAAACCCATCAAAACAAAACAACAAAAACAAAGGAGAAGAAAAAACCCCAACAACCACACACAAAAGACTTACGTCTTTGAACTGTACGATGGCCAGCTCTCCCAGTTCTGAGACACAGGCATAAGCTGCCTCCGACTGGAGAAAGAGCTGGCACAGGGCCATCTCTTCGCTGCGAAATATCGACATCTTGCCTCCCCTTCACTTCTCTCCCCTTACTCCTTGTCTTTAGAACTGTACTGGTTCAATCTACAACAGAAAAGAATGAAGGTTTTAAAAAAATATTTAAAAATTGTTAAAATCAGATTTCTGCAAGTCTGAAAGCAATGACGTATCTGCAACCATAATCAAAACCATACAAACCACGCTCATTTTTTATGAAGATATCCAAAGAAGAGAGAGTGGGGGAAAAAAGACATCTGTTTTCAGCAAACATGACAAGTTTGGCAACAAATCTTTAAGGAAAGCAATCTTTAAGAAATCATTATGATGCTATCATACTGGATGTTCAGCTTCAAAGGTAATTTTAAAATGACATTTGAACCTGATAAAAAAAAAGTCAAGCAATAAAACAAGTAAACTATATGGACTACGTAGTCATGGAGTTTTCCAAATTTTTCTCGGGCCAAACATACTGTTACCTATTCTTATAGCAAATCATCTCCGACCTAGAGCAATGAACAATGTGAATTTCACAGAGTAACTGAAAAAAAATCGTTTCCATCAATAGTTTCAAAACTTTTGTTTCAAAACACAACTACAGCATTTCATCTCTGACCAAGGTCTATGAACAATGTGAATTTCACAGAGTAATTGAAAAGAATAAATTTCCATCAATTGTTAACAAAACTTTTGTTTCAAAACACAACTATAACATTTCATCTCTGACCAAGGGCTATGAACAATGTGAATTTCACAGAGTAACTGAAAAGAATAAATTTCCATCAATTGTTAACAAAACTTTCGCTTCACAACGCAAGTCACCCTCCGTACAAGGCACAACAGGCATCTATCCACCACAACTGAACAAAACACCACTGAACAGCTGCTGTCCGCCTCTCATCCCAGTGTGTCCTCTCACAGCAGTTTCTGGGTGTAGTGACAGATTTACTGTTCCTGTGTTATGCTTAATAGGGAAAAATCCAACTACTGACTAGGCCAGGAACACTCACAGTGATAACCGTCCCTGTTATTGGCTAAGATCACAAGGTGAACTGATATAGTGATAAATCAGGAACTGGTAGAGAGAAGAGACTGTATTGGATATTGAACACCGATGTATGATTTTCTGATAAAAGCCGCTGGTAGAAAATAACTGATAGCAAAAATAAATGATGACTTGTAGTTTGAATCAAGTGTGAGGCTCCTCTGTGTGTGTGTGTGTTGTGTGTATGGGGGTGTGTGTGTGTGTGTGTGTTTGTGTGTGTGTCTGTGTGTTTGTTTGACTGTTTGCATAGATATTTATACCAACATTCAAATTTCACACACTGACACACACTCACACCACTCACAACACACTGACACACACTCACACCACTCACAACACACTCACGAGCACAACACACACACACACACACACACACCAACACACACACACACATGACAACAACACACACAAACACTTAAATTCTGCATCAAACAGTCACATTCACACAAAAGTTCTCCATGCTGAGCAAGCAGGGTATGAAAATATCTTTCCCAGCGCTTTCAGTGTGCTGTTTAATAGCATTCCTTTCTCCCATTACAGTACAGTCAGACTTAGCTGCTTACATTTCTCAAAAAGAGAGAGAGAGAGAGAGAGAGAGAGAGAGAGAGAGAGAGAGAGAGAGAGAGAGAGGAGAGAGAGAGAGAGAGAGAGAGAGAGAGAGAAAAGCGCTCTGGGTTGGTTAAGCAGGGCAAACAACTCAACCACAGAGGTCAGATTTCACCACAAAACAACAGCTGTGACTTACATACCCTGACAAAACATAATGCATGCACACACAACAGACACACACACAACAGACACACACACACACACAACAGACACACACACAACACACAGACACACACACAACATACACACATACAACACACACACACACACACCAGACACACAACACACCAACACACACACAACAACACAACACACACACACACAACAGACACACACACACATACACACACACGCAATATATGCCTCGACTTACATATTGCTCTGTTGGGTAAAAGAGAACTTTGAGTTTTTAAAAAGCCTGACCAAATCTGCTTTGATTTCAGTTAGCTACTTCTTTCAAAGGGGGCGTTTCTATTTTTTGTTAACTTTTTTTAAACATTATCATTTACTTTCAATAATGATAAAACACTCAACGTATACAGACAGCATGCATTTATCGACTGAACACAGTACAAACTCTTCAGGTAGCCAAGTGTTTTCTTGTGACGGCTTTGGTTCATTGTGTGTGTACACAATCAGAGATAGTGATAAAAGTATTCCCTTAGAAGATCACGTGCTGTGTTGATGATATGGCTATCCACTTGTCGATCACTTTTCACTACAGGACCGACTCATATGACACAGGAGGGTTGTCTTAACTGATACCGCATAATTGCCATATGACTAGGAACTCAACTACCTCTACACTGACACTTGTGACACTGACAGTGCCACAAATGATTGATCTGAACAAGCTCTGACTGACAAAAAGTGAGAAATTAGACTACAACAATTTAAAATATCCATGACTTGACAACAGGGAGGCACCGTGGTCGAGTGGTTTAGGCAGTCAACTCGTGATCCAGAGGTCGCAGGTTCGATCCCCGCTCGGCTCGGTGTTGTGTCCTTGGGAAAGACACTTTACTCCTATTTTCCTCACTCCACCCAGGTGTACAAGTGGGTACCAGCTCTGCTGGGGAAGTATCTGGCGACAGACTAGCGTCCTGTCACAGGGGTGGTGAAAAACCATCAGTTCGCTTAACGCTACAGAAACCAGGATAAGCTCCGGCTCTATGGGCCTTCTGGCTCGAAAGAACATACTTTATGACTTGACAACAGCAAAATAAAATTTTGCATTTTTGGGAGGGTTAAAATCTATCAATAAAAACACAAAACGAATATGACTTATTTTCCCTTGGCTGGAGCTCAGAGGTTCGCCAATGGTCAGATTTTGCACATGCAACAGTTTTTGCCCACCATGAAGGTAGCCGCAGTATGACTTTGGGAATACAAAATAAAATGCTTTCCTTAACACTTTCAGTTGCAAACATGACCAAATACATGCAGGCTCAAGTACATGCAGTCATACAGTGATACACTCACATGTCACCATGTGTGCAATCATGGGTAGGTACACATATACTGTGTGCACATTCACACACTTATATAAAAAAAAAATTATGCATACTTCTACGCCCAGTTTCTACCACGATTACACTTCATACGGAGCCGTAACTCTTGTAACAAACTTATAACAATAGGATCATAATTACTAAGAAAATTAGGCTATTTCTTCAACCAGTCTCAGTTTAGTCATATTCTACCATCAGAACATAACACAGACAACAAACCTTATTATCATCATCCTCATCATATGATCATCATCAAAATGAGAACACTCAGCATCTATTCATTAGAACTAAGCCCTACCCTGACAAGATCTTTGAACACACACAACCAAGTGTATGCACATGCACACATACATGTGTACATACATACATACATACATACACATGCACACAGAATAATATGCATGCAATCTCACTCACTCACACAAACAAGTGCTTATAGATGCACACACATATGATGATGATGCAAGCATGAATGGCCATGCATGCATGTTCTCACACACACACACTTGTGCACACATACACATGTGTACACACACACAACACACACACACACACAACACACACACACACACACACACACACACACACACTCACCATGACTGTCAACATTACTGATAAATAAAACCTCCATTACCTGTCTCACAATATAATGACAGGTATTAAATCTACTACAACAATTTTAAGGGGAAAAAAACGCAATTAAAACGAGACAGATGGGCCCGGCTGACATTGGCATGCCAACCCCCGAACCATTAAACAACACTTGACACAGCTACAAAAACATGTAACAGCATGTATCGGTACACTGGAATACAAACAGCATCTGTTCTCCCCCCCCCCCCCCCCCCCCCCCTCATTCCTCGGCTAGAGCTCTGAGGTTCACCAATGGTGAGATTTTTGCGTACACAAGCGGCTGTTTTCAACCCACCAATAAGGTAGCCACATTCTAACTTCGGGGATGGTATCTTTACAAGATTCAGCGCTATATAAATTCCATACATTATTATTATTATTATCTACTAAACATGACACCTGTACACGTGCCCGAGTAATTTAAAAATTCTGTCATCTGTTCCTACCAGCGTGAAATGGCCTACTCTTCTGAAAGGTGAAACAGGTTTCAGCAAGATGTTGCTACAGAAATATTTACAGGCACAGGAGAGGATCAGGCACTATGCACCTCACCTGCACCCACTAAGGGAAGGTATTAAAAAAAATTATCTCTTTATTTATTTCATGGATAATGGAATAAGCACCCATATGCTTTTTTTCATCCAGTCCCTGTGTGTTTGCAGTTCTGTAAGTTTTGTCATCCGTTCCCATTGGTACACAATGGCCTACTCTTCCGAACAGGGGAACGGGTTTTAACGCATGTGCAAGATGTTCTGCGTGCATTCGCACAAGGGACCCGGGTTTATAGTCTCATCCGAAGAGAGCTGCTTCACCCACACAGCTGGCTAGCTAGACCCGTCTGCCCTGTGTAAAGTCCCTAAGTGTTTCCTGGTCTCATGGACAGACAGACATCCTATGCAGTGGAACCACCGAGTCACTGTGACTGACTGACACTGACTCAGTGACAGTATTTTGTGTAGACCTATCACTGTGACACTGACAGCAGCGGATGAGTGAGTGATGCCACTGTGCTTCAAAAGGAAACAGGCACTAGTCGTAGTAGTAGTAGTAGTAGTAGTGGTAGTAGTAGTAGTAGTGAGTAGTAGTAGTAGTAGTAGTGGTAGTAGTAGTAGTAGTAGAGTAGTAGTAGTAGTAGTAGTAGTAGTAGTAGTAGTAGTAGTGTAGTAGTGTAGTGTAGTAGTTAGTAGTAGTAGTAGTAGTGTAGTAGTAGTAGTAGTAGTAGTAGTTAGTTAGTAGTAGTAGTAGTAGTAGTGGTAGTAGTGGTATAGTATAGTAGTAGTAGTAGTAGTAGTAGGTAGTAGTAGTAGGTAGTAGTAGTAGTAGTGGTAGTAGTGGTAGTAGTAGTAGTAGTTGTAGTAGTAGTGTAGTAGTAGTAGTAGTAGTGGTAGTAGTAGTGTAGTAGTAGTTAGTAGTAGTAGTAGTGTAGTAGTGGTAGTAGTGGTAGTATAGTAGTGTAGTAGTAGTAGTAGTAGTAGTGGTAGTAGTAGTAGTAGTAGTAGTAGTTGTAGTTGGTAGTAGTAGTGTAGTAGTGTAGTAGTAGTAGTGTTAGTGGGTAGGTGTAGTAGTAGTAGTGTAGTAGTAGTAGTAGGTAGTAGTAGTAGTAGTAGTAGTAGTGAGTAGTAGTAGGTAGTAGTAGTAGTAGTAGTAGTAGTAGTAGTAGTAGTAGTAGTTGTGTAGTAGTGGTAGTTACAGTGTCGCTCACCATTCTCATTTTGTTCATTACATTAGTCGGTCAGAGTGAGAGAGAGGGGGGGGAAGGGAGGGAGGGAGGAGGGAGAGAGAGAGAGGGGGGGGGGGGGGAGGAGGGGGCAGGGGAGAAAGAGAGAGAGAGACAGAAGGAACAGACAGAAAGGAGACAGAGAGGGAGAAAGAGACAAAAGAATAAAAAGACTGAAATAACTCCTTACAAGATGCTTGCCTCAACCCTATTAAGCATTAGAAAAAAAAAAATTTAATAGATTTTGGTCAAGGTCTGAACTCGAAAGGAATTTCAGACTGACTCTACTAAAAGTACTACTACAGTACTAGTCTACACCAAGTCAATAGAGATAGAATCCATCATACAAAAATACTGATATAATAATAATAGTACACTGAATCTATCAGCTAAATCACAACTCCCATTTTGAAGATTTTCTAATAAGTGTCAGTCAACTTCATTATCTATTCTGGATTTTTTTGCAGTCAGTATGTAATGCATATATATAATTATGTGAGAGAGCTGATTGTTAAGTCATCTAAATCTATGATGCCCCTAAACTCTTATCATGACTGCCGCTGCCATCTAGACCAATCCTTATGATGGCCCGAGTGTGCAGTGTATAAATATTTAATATAAAAGAAATGACTACTTGTAAACAAGACCCATCTGACAAGACTGAAAGATGTCTGAGTAATACACCATGGTGAGTTTAAAAATGAAAAAACGGATGCTCAGTGTGACTTCTGCTGATGTCAGTTGTAACGGTCAGTGAGTAGGGGGCGGGGCCCGGATAGCCAAGTGGTTAGAACCTTGGGCTCATGATCTGACTGCCTGGGATCGAGCCACCACGGAGGTGCCTGTTTTAGGGGATTTTGCCCTGGGGTTTAGATCAGTGCTGACTCCACTTCCCCCTAAGTCCTTTAGACGAGACTATAAACTGAGGCGCCATGTACGAATACACAGAGAACATCTTGAGCACATGTTAGAAACCCGACGGGACGGGATAGCCAAGTGGTTAGAACATTGCGCTCGCAATCTGACGACCCGGGTTCGATTCCCGTTCAAGGGGTTATTTGCCCCTGGAGTTAACATCAGTGCAGACTCCACTCTCCCCAAAAGTCTTTCGGATGAGACTACAAACCGAGGTGTGTGAATGCATGCAGAACATCTTGCGCACACGTTTAAATCCTGTTCCACTTTTCGTACGAGTAGGTCATTATGTGCCGGTGGGAACAGATGGCAATAAAACTGCATACACACGGGGACTGGATGTAAAAAAGCACACAAGTGCTTACTCCATTATCCTCAATATAAAAGAATTAAAAAAAATAAAAAAAATAAACCTGCTACACCTTTCAGAAGAGTAAGCCGTTTTGTGCTGGTAGGAGCAGATAACATTTTTTTTTAAATGCACGCACACAGGTGCTGTGTTTAGACACTATCCCTGAATGCACCTTAGTTCACCTTCACCTATCCCGTAGTTCTGTAGACCATGGGGGCACTGATGAAGATATTGCAACCAGCCTCCTCCACTCCCCACAGTCCTCTGCTTTCCATATGGAGCCTTAGTTAATAATGGTGGGTAAAGATGGTCACATGAAAAATATTACTAATTGGTGAACCTTGGAGCTGTAGCTGAGGGGATAAAAAATCCAGTGAGTAATGCTGAGTTGGACCTTTGATTGAAGGTGTCTGGGTGTGTTAAGGTTGAAAAGATGACAGGATGTGTTATAATGTAACTTGCACTGTAAACAGGAATCTGAAGTAAAGTACAAAAAAGCTAAACACTACTACTACTACTACTTTAAAAAAAATAACTTTTATTGTCAGCTGTCAATAGAATATTTTCTTTTTCAATTTAGCTACCTAAACCAGGAAGTAAAATCTAAGAGGGAAAACTTTACCTGGTAGACAGGAAAGAGTGTGTATGTGTGTGTGCATCTTTGGTTTTATAAGATCTGTTCACTTACAAAAAGTGTACACTTGAGTGTGTGTCACCCTGAGAGTGTGTGTGTGTGTGTGTGTGTGTGCATGCGTGTGTGCATGTGTGTGTGTGTGGTGTGTGTGTGCAAGTGCGTGTGTGCATGTGTGTGTGCATGCATGCATGTGTGTATGTGTGTGAGTGTGCATGTGTGCGTGCATGTGTATGTGTATGCATGCATGTGCTCATGCACATCTGCATCTGTGAGTGAGAAAAAATTTTCTTTATATATAAAATTATGAACTAAATCTCTAACATAGTTACAAACTAAATATTAGCTTTAAAATGATATAACAATGTCAATATACTGTTTTTCTCCCCTTTTATTTTTTTCGCTGCCTCAACTCCAATGATGTTTCAGTTCTACTGTTCCTACACCACTCAATTCCAGTCTCTGCTTTAGTCATACCCTGGTTCATCATGTGTCCTCAAGGTCAAAAGTCCATGGACACTTACAAATATTTGGCTGCCATGAGGCCACCACCCACACAGGCTCTGCTATGCTTCCTGGGTCACTTCACTGAGGTGTATTCAGTGGTGCCTGTTTGGAGCCAAAATATAATGCAGTCCTGACCCATCTACTAAGCTGCCCAGCAGTCATAATAATGGCTTTGTTATAGAGCCATACTGAGTGAGACACCCACTTAGTTGACATATGGTGGCAACCACCACAACATCCCTCCAGACAGGAAAAGAGAAAAAAATATAATGGGTGGCACTGCTCTTGTGGTGACGTGCTCTCCCTGGGGAGAGCAGCCCAGATTTCATGCAGAGAAAAATCTGCCATGACTTAAAGTGGTATACAATACAATTACCTTCTCCACGAATCTCAGACCCAGAAAGCTTTAATGTCCACAAATGTACCACAGATCTATACACAAAAGAATTTAACTTGAGACCACCATGAGACTAGTGTGACAGAAGGGCCACTAAATTTCATTGACTGCATGAAGCCTTGATGGTCGATAATGATAAAGATGATATTGATATAAATTTATATAACAATGATGCCATAGAAGTGCATGAGCTTAGAGACTATTGCAGTATTTAACAGGAATGTACCATAGTCTTCCTATCACAACACAATCTGGAGACAACAGGCCTAGGAGACAATTTAAGTTAAACACCTGCAGAGTACTGAGTAGGTCAAAGTACTTGAAGTGTTGATAACACTCTTGAAACCGCATCCATAAAGAGGATAATGCTAGACTGAATCATGGTGTATGGTCTCATCTTCGCAAAGAGCCTACAGCATACTCACTCTGGGTACAAGTAAAACAACAACAAAAATCTCTATGACTCTCAAAGGATTCAAACCCACAATCTACCAACCAGGAACCCAACCCACTATCAATTGCAAAATGGTGGCTGGTTATGCATAATTTAAATAAGAACTGACCCACTCAGTCAGTGTGACCATGTATTGATATGAGGAGAAGATCTGTTTTCTTGTGTGAATCAATCAAAGCAATAACTGGTCACACCCAAACATTGTGTGAGGAAGTGAATTAATACAAGCAGTATGAAAAGATTTAACTTTACAATGACTTCATGACTCACATTTAATGTTTAAAACTAGCACTGTAACAGACTACCTGAACCACTTTTTATCATTTTTTCTTTTATTTCGAGGATAATGGAATCAACTTGTCAAGTCAAGTCAAATTTTTATTTCCAGATGGTACATTGAATAAGCAATGCATTTGCTTTTTTTCATCAAGCCATCTATCTAAGAACAAATTTCTAAATGATTATACTGAAATACTACATTATTACAACCTTTACCAATAACTTGAATAAGTTAAACCAGTAAGAGGAGGAATAAGCACTCATGTGCATTTTTACATCCACTGATGATCCAGTCTCCCTGACTATCCAATTTTGTAAATGTTGTCATCTGTTCCCACTGGCACACAATGGCTTACACTTCTGAGAAGCAGAACGGGTTTTAACTTGAGTGCCAGATGTTCTCTGTGTGTTCATACTTGGATGAGACTATATACTGCCATTTACTTTTTTTATTTAGAGCTTTGCCCTTTAAAAAAAAAACCCACAACAAAACCCCTCCAACAAATACCATCCACACTTGAAAGTTGTACTTTGAATGATACTGAGTTGTAAGGTACTTTCGCATTCACACACTTTGTTCGAAATTAGTGATTTTAGTTTTAGTCTTTTAGTATATAGTCACTGATGTGACAATGAAAATATTGAAATTGAAAAAACAACAACATTCAACCACCCCTAAACCGTCAAAATTTCTCACAGCACAAAATTTCCTCAACTTGATTCAATACCGGATTTTCCAAGTCATACTGGAAATCCCGCACAAAGCACTTTCACACAACTAGACTGGGCTTACAGGACCCCTACCTCAATATTTAGTAAGTAGGGCCTTGTCCTACCTCAGTACCTGTTAACGACCAAAAGTAAACAATTGAAACAGAAACTGTGAAAGACAGACAAGAAATGCGGAACTCTACGATTTTGGAGACACTTTTAGTGATCAAAAGGAAACTGCAAACTTATTTAAACTTGTGCAGCATACACAGAATTTGTAAGCAATCCATAGATTTCATCTACAATTTACCTCGATTTTCTAGAAAGCCTCCCCCAGTCTAGTTGCTCTTCACAATCATAGTCAGCAGACCATCACGGGGCTCTTTGGTCATGTGATTTTGTCGAGACAACCGCCTTCCGTCTTTCAACCCAATCCTCGT
>CM054135.1:8678394-8710894 GCA_028751875.1 Rapana venosa
GAAATAAAAATCTGATATGACTTGATACACTTTTTGCCAGACAGTCATGTTAGTGAACACATTCCAACGTAGCTATGTCTTATGTCATACATTGATTAACACACCAGCTGTACATGTGCATTGCTAAGTTATGTATATCTCTTAAAAATGATTCACCAGTCCACATGCTGACCTCTTTCTTGTCAGTTGTAACTCTTGTGGAGAAAAATGCTTTCAATATAGTAACTTCTCTCTCAGTCTCTCTGTCTGTCTGTCTCTGTCTGTCTCTGTTTGTCTCTGTCTGTCTGTCTCTGTCTGTCTGTCTGTCTCAGTTTCTCTCCCTGTGTGTGTCTTTCTTTCGTTTCTCTTTCCCTTTCTCATGCACACACCACACACACACACACACACCACACCACACCACACCACACCACACCACACCACACCACACCACACACACACACACACACACATGTATGCATGTGCACATGTGCATGCAAGCATATGCACATGAACACATGCACAGAAACACATGTACATGCATACACAAGCGTATGTGCACACAAGCATACATGCACACACATGCACACACACATGCAAACATACACACACATGCACACACACATGCCCTTAGGGCAAATGCACACACACACGCTCAAACTCACACACGCACTTATGCACACACACATACACACACATGCTCGTGTATGCATGCAGTGATGAACTTGCATTCAAACCATGCACACACACACACACACATTATCCTTGATATAAAAGAATAAAATAAAAACACACACACCTGTACACACATGTGTGAGAGAGCGCACGCACGCACATGCACACACACTTACACACACACTTATGCACACACACATGCACACACATGCTCGTGCATGCATGCAGTGATGAACTTGCATTCAAACCATGCACACACACACACACACACACTCACACACGCACACAGACACACCTCTGCACATGTGTGAGAGCGCACACATGCCCACATATAGAGACACACAGACACAGACACATCATCATCAATGCCTTTGTGCCTTATTGGCACGTAGGGCAGCAAGACACAGACACACACAGACACAAACACACACACATACAGATACACACACATGTGAGAGAGCACACACACACACACATATACACACACACACAAAGGTGTGCTGTCTTAGTTCTTCAGACCATTATAACTTTCATTGTACTTTGCACTGGTCTTTGTTCACAGAAACTCAACAATGGGGAAACCTAGACGTTCTTCTTCCTGCTCCTCTTCTTCCTCAAACTCCTCCTCATCATCGTCCTCCTCCTCCTGCTCACATTCTTCCTCCGGTGATGAAAAATTTAAATATCTGTCAAAGCATGAGAAAAAGGAGCGCAAAAAATGGAAAAAACAGATGAAGAAGGTAATATTTGTTCTTGGTTGTTATGCTTGTCTTATGAATCTAGTCTTGTGTTGCGTGTTTACTCTGGCATAATGTGTGTGTGTATGTATGTGTGTGTGTGTGGGGGGGGGGGGGGGGGGGGGGGGGGCATGGGAGGGTGAGTGGGAAGGGGGGAGGGGGGGTTGGAGTCATCTAAAATCACATACATCATTACATGTGAAAAGACATGAAATGAAATGAAATCTTTAGATTCGTTCATTTATTGATAAAAATTTGTGTTGATTTTGAAGAGGGCTGATGAATAGTGTTAAAATCATAAAGTGTTATGAATTGAGAAAATATGTAAATTGAATCCGTTTATACAATCTTTCTTTTTTTCTTCCCCCCCCTTCCCCTCCCCCCCCCCCATATATTTCATTGTAAACTTGTTGAACTATAGACTATAGTCATTGTAAACTTGTTGAACTATAGACTATAGTGAGGTATAATGGGAGTAAAGGACTTTTGTGTTTTACATTCCTCAGCTAGAGCTAGCTCCAAGGTTCGCCAATGGTGAGATTTTGCAAATGCGACTGAGTTTGCTCACCGTTAAGGTAGAGAGCTGCACTTTGACTTCAGGGAAATAAATTAAAAGGAAATAATATATCAAATCATGAAAATCACAAATACAAGTCACATAGGAACAAGCATAAGAAGGTTGAGTCAAGTCAAGTCAAGTCAAGTCAAAATTTTATTTCCAGATGGTACATTGAATAAGCAATGCATTTGCTTTTTTTCATCAAGCCATCTATCTAAGAACAAATTTTGTAATGATTATACTAAGACATTCTATCCTTAGTGTAGTTTAGTTTTGTTTGTTTGTGCAGACACCTATTTTTGTTTTGTTTTCGGTTTTTAGGTTAAAACATGTATTCAGTTACGTTTGTCTAACAAGTTACCATCATTAACCTTTAGAATGAAGTATTAGTTGTTATCGCTGTATGTGGTAAGTTCTGTTGTGTGGTGGTGTTATTAGTTATTGTGAATACTTCATTTCTTTTTTCAGGGCTTGATTGCGCCTGGCACTTTACCTGTAAGTATTTCACTTGTTGTTGTTCTTCAATGTAATGTCTGTTCACATTAAGTGATATTAGACACAAATTTTCACTTGTGTCTGTTGTTATGTGTGTGTGTGTGTGAAATGTATTAATTTTCATTTTTTTGGTGATCGTTTGGATTGTAATTAATGTTTTGTTGCAATGTAATTTGTTACTTAAAGATAGATTAAAAAATTTTACTTGTGTCTATTGAGGAGAGTAGTTGTGAAAGAAACAAGTTTGTTCGTGAAGGTTGATGTGTATGTAATGTTTAATCAGTGTTAATTTGCTTTCCTCTTATAATTCACCCCAATTAAATTTATTATTTATTATTATTGAGAATAGCATGAAACATCATGCATTATATAATCATATTATTAATCTCCTCCTTTCTGTGTCATATATTATTAATTATTATTCTTTTGTCATATATTATATTTTTCATCATGCATTAATTTTTCACTTGATCATCTTATTATTACTATCTCTTGTTGTGTTGTTGTGTTATTTCTTTTCTTCTTCTTTTTTTTAATTCTTCTGTATTCATTTTTTTCTTCACTCCTTCTTTTCACTCTCCTTTTTTCTTTTGTTTCTTCTTTCTTCTTCTTCTTCTTCTTCTTCTTCTTCTTCTTCTCCCTCCTCCTCTCCTCCTCCTCCTCCTCCTCCTCTTCCACTTTTTTGACATTTCCCCCCAAAACATTTTGTTTTCTTTGCTCTTCATCTCATAACTTTTTATTCCTCCTCTCTGCATCCACTTTCCCTGATACATTTCTCCTTCCACCTGCAGCCTTGGGAACAGCAAGGTCACTACGGGTCAGAGGGAGCGCATTATGGAGCACCCCCCCATGGTGGCGCTCCGCAGGGAGCGTATGGAGCTCCCGGAGCCTATCCGGCCCAGCCGTATCCGGGTCAGCCGTATCCGGCAGTTCCAGGGGGGGTGCCTGGTCAAGCCCCCCTCCCACAGTGGCCTACCCTGCTGCTGGAGCTGAGTATGGGATGCAGGGTGGGTGTACTCTTGTGGGTTGGGGTGGGTGGGCCAGTGGGTGGGTATGTGTGTGTGTTGGGGGTGAGGGCTTGGGGGTGGGGTGGTGGTGGGTATGTGTGTGTTTTAATTTTTTTAGTATTTATTTATTCTTTTATATCGAGGATAATGGAATAAGCACTCCTGTGCTTTTTTACATCCAGTCCCCGTGTGCGTATGCGGCTTTGTAAATTTTGTCATCTGTTTCCACCGGCACACAATGGCCTACTCTTACGAAAAGCGGAACAGGATTTAACGTGTGCGCAAGATGTTCTTCATGCGTTTGAACACGGGGCCTCGGTTTATAGTCTCATCCGAAGGATGTGTGTGTGTGTGTGTGATGGGAGAAGTGTGTGTGTGACTGTGAGAGAGAGAGAGAGAGGGTGGGGGTATGCTGAGGGTAGAGAATGTGTATGTGTGTGTTGTGTGAGTATGTTTGGGTGGGTGGGTGGGTATGATGGGGTGTGGTGGGGAGGAGGGGCAAAGTGTGCATGCGTGTGTGTGTGTGTGTGTGTATGGTATGATGGGGGAAGGGAATGTGTGTGTGTGCACACATGCGAGTGTATGTTCGTGTGCGTGTGTACACATGTATTTGAGTGTGGATGAGTATTTTGAAGAGGTAGAACCCTGAAATAGTTTAATAGTGTCAAAATGTACACTTTGAGCAACTGGAAAAGGGATCAGTCCATATCCCACTATGTCAGAGTAAATGTGTCGCTTTGAATCATGACCTGAGGACTGAGTATGCTCAGATGTTTCAGAGCAACAATCAGTTTTTGCTGTCTCCATATCTGACATTTTCACTAAACATTTGCAATGTTTAATCCTTCGTATGAGACCTTAAAGTGAGGACCCGTGTGCAAAACCCGCTGAATATCTTGCACTTACATTAAAAACCCATTCCACTTTTCGGAAGAGTAGGCTATTTCATGCCAGTAGGAATGGGTGACAAAATAAAAAAAAGGACAAAAACCGCTTTATACTGGTTTCTTGTTCAGACACCATTCCTGAAGTAGGAATACGGCTACCTTAATGGTAGATAAAAACAGTCGCGTACGCAAGATCTCACCATTGGTGAATCTTGGATGTTCTAGCCAAAGAACAACAAAAAATCCCCACTCTACCCGCCCCACCCCCCCTTCAAAATCCAGAGTTGTCAGTCTTGCCCACAGAAATATTAGCCCTAGATAGTGCATTATATATATATATATATATATATATATATATATATATATATATATATATTATATATATATATTCTCCTGCCCAGGATATGCTGCCTGAATCATGATTTTTGGACTCTCTAGGTTATCCTGCCCCAGGACAAGGTCAAGGTTATCCTGTCCCAGGACAAGGTCAAGGTTATCCTGCCCCAGGACAAGGTCAAGGCTATCCCGACCCAGGACAAGGTCAAGGTTATCCTGCTCCAGGACAAGGTCAAGGTTATCCTGCCCCAGGCCAAGATCAAGGTTATCCTGCTCCGGGTTTTTGTGCCATGGGACAAGAACAGGGGTATCCTGCTGCGGGTCAAGCTCCGGGCTACCCTGCTCCGGGACAAGGTCAAGGTTACCCTGCTCCGGGACAAGGTCAAGGTTACCCCGCTCCGGGACAAGGTCAAGGTTATCCTGCTCCGGGGCAGGCTCCAGGTCAGGCTCCGGGGTACCCGGCACCAGGAGGCGCGGCCGTCCTTGATCCCAACATGGGGTCCACAGGCATGGTTCCTCCTGGGGCCCAGCCCCCGCCTCCTGGGGTGAGCTTGTTCTCTTTTTCCTTGTGATGGTGTGGTAAGTAGATTACCTCCCATGTGTTCAGAGCGACGTGTTACTATTTTGGGACACACCTGCAGATTGTGCAGCGCTCTGTTTCCCTGGGTGGTGGTTGAAAACTACCCGTTGCATACACTTTGCCTACATGGTAAAATGTAATATTTATGCAGCCTCTTTCTTAGAGGCCATATCCTCCCTGTTCATACTGTGCTGTCCTAGCCGAGAAGTTGTACAGAGTTGTGGCAGATCAAATATCTCCACTCTGTTACATCCTTTAAAAAAATTAAAAAATTGATGCCTGGGTGGGATTAGCGGGAGGGATTGTTTGTTTTATCCAGCTCCTTGGCTAGATCGCTGAGGTTTGCCAATGGTGGGATTGTGTGTACATGACCGGGTTTTTGTTGTTGTTGCTGGCTATGAAGGTAGCTGCATTCTGACTTCGGGAATGTGTGCTGGGTATGTTTGCGTTTCCGTAACCCGCCAGATGCTGACATAACTGACAGAATCTTTAACGTGCGTATTTCATCTTCTGGATGGATATATATAGATATATATTTTTTATACATGAAGGGAATGAAGGCACTGGCAGTTCTGCACTTGAAGTTGACCTGGAAGATTATAAAAAATCCCTGCCCTAAATTCACCCAGACGCCCCTGAGATTTGAACCCACGACTTCCTGGACCCACTGGGTTGAAGTTGAATGATCTTAACCACTTGGTTACGGCATCTGTCAATGGGATGGAGGGCACGGTCATACCCAGCATGCACTGTGCTGCTTGGAGAGGTGTGGGCTCCGCCAAGTCCAATTTTCCCAAGACACACGCTCTGAGAAATTCTGTACAGTGCTCCAATGACTCCTCAAGGAGTTTATTAAGGGAGAAGTCAGCCAGCCAGCCAGTAACGTTTTCTTTTCTCTGGTCAGGGAGTGCCGGGCCTGGGGCATCAGCTGCAGGAGGTGGTCAGGCTGGACGGCTGTGCGGAACTGTTCCGACCCACCGTGCGCCCCGCACCCAGCTTCTCCCCAGAGCAGGACTGCCAGGCCCTGCGCCACTCCTTGAAAGGGGCCGGTAGGTACACCCACTGAGCGACTGACTGACTGCCGGGTAGGTACACCCACTGAGCGACTGACTGACTGCCGGGTAGGTACACCCACTGAGCGACTGACTGACTGCCGGGTAGGTACACCCACTGAGCGACTGACTGACTGCCGGGTAGGTACACCCACTGAGCGACTGACTGACTGCCGGGTAGGTACACCCACTGAGCGACTGACTGACTGCCGGGTAGGTACACCCACTGAGCGACTGACTGACTGCCGGGTAGGTAGATGTGGTGGTGGTGGTGGTGGTTGTGGTGGTGGTGATTATGGTGGTGGTGGTGATGTTGAGGATGATGATGGGGATGATGGTGGTGATGGTGATGATGATGATGTAGAAGAAGGAAGAGAAGGAGAAGAAGAAGAAGAAGGAGGAGGAAGAGAAGGAGGAGGAGGGAGGAAGGAATGATAATAATAATAATAATAATGTATAGAATTTATATAGCGCTGAATCTTGTAAAGCAACAAATCAAAGCGCTCATGATGATGAAGAGGAAGTAAAAGAAGGAGGAGGAATGATGATGATGATGACAGATTTCAGATGATGGTAGTGATGAGGAAGATGATTACTATGACGATTACCCAAAATTGGATGAAAAAGCTATATCGTGATGCTGATCATAACAGTGGGAATATATTAATGACCGCGATGATAACACACATTATTAAATCGATTGTGATGAGTATGATAACAACCATTATCAAATCGATTGTGATGAAGATGATAACAACCATTATCAAATCGATTGTGATGAAGATGATAACAACCATTGTCAAATTGATGGTGATGTTGGTGTTATGTACAATAATGTGCTTGTCAAACACCTGCTACTATTGTGTATCATTTGGTGCTATATGCCTACAGGAACTGATGAGCGGACCATCATTGGCATCATTGGACAGCGGTCAAATTCTCAGCGACAGGAGATTGCCAAGCTCTACAAAACCATGTTTGGAAGGGTATGGTGCTGTTCCTTAGGGGCCGGGATGGCCCAGTGAATAGACTGTCAAAGTCATAATTAGATGGGGACTGAGGTCACGGATTTAAATCTCTGCTGAGGTGTTTGTTCGAGGAGATTTTTGCCCTCCTGGAATTAACATTGGTAAAATTTTCATTCCCCTGTAAGTATCTTCAAATGAGACTCTACCCCCCACCTTGTGTGGATGCCAGGGGCCTGTCAGTATAACATTTAATAGCTCTTTCTCTGTTTCTGGTCCATCGATTTGGAATGGCCTCCCTATCTCTCTTTGCCAAAGGCCTTCTTGTGACTCTTTAATCTGGCCACAAGACATATTTGTTTCAAACCTAAGAATTTCCTCTCCTGTTTCATTTCATAGCTATCCCTGCTTTTCAACAGCCAAAAATTCCATTACCCTGCCAAAGTGTATAACGTGTGTGTGTGTGTGTGTGTGTGTGCATTTGGACTTGTTAGAACTATTACTTGCTATTGGTTGCATGACTGTGTAAGAATGAGTTGAGTGCAAGTGCTTTGATTTGTCTGTGCAAGATACAGCGCTATATAAATTCCATTTATTATTATTATTTCCATCTTCTGGAAATTCTGTGGCAGGAATTCCCTTTTTTCTGTCCTTCTTTTTCTTGTTTTTGCCTTGTTCCTTTTCTTCCTGTCACCTCGTTCTGCTCTTTTTTCTGCCTTCTTGGTCCATTCTCCTGCCTTTTTTTCCCCATGTCAGTCAGATGTGCTGGGCCTGACTTGTCAGGCACTTAACAGCGACACATTACATTTTTGCTCAAAGGACAGACGACAGTAGTTGCTGTCTGAGAGTTCAACAAAGAAAAAGAAGACGACTATAAACCAAGGTCCTGTGTGTGTGTGTCACGGCAGTCGTTTTCCCCCATTTTCTGCTGCACTTAGACGCTGGAACTTGACCCCTGATGTGCTATTTTTAGCTCTGGCGCGGACCAGATGCAATGGTCCAGTTTGGCGCCATCAAGATAGCATGGCGTTCTTTCCACTGTTTCAGCGGGGGAAAGTGGCCACATGGATTTTAATTTCCAACTTTTAAGTGCTTTGTGATATGTTAGTCATTTTCTTCAGCGCTACATTCAGGTGTGTTCAGTGCAGTGTTCTCTTGTTGTGGAGACATGAATTTAAACAAGTACAGCACTTTTGCGTTGGCGTTATAAACCAAAATAACAGATAGATTGGATGTTCTCACCAGATAGCTCTTCTTTGTTTAGTATTGAGAGTGATAATTTCTGTGCTAGTGATGTAAATTGATCACAATTTTCCTCCTGAAATGTTTAAGTTTCACTTTGGCAAAGTCAGGTATGTAATGTTAATGTTTGATTTTTTAAGCTGAATCAACTTTTGTTGTATTTAGGATACGTGTTCATCAGTTTTGAAGGGCTCAAATTTGGGCAAAATCTTGTCTGTTTGCTGTCTCAATCTAGCCTAGGCTTAGTGCTTGTGTGTGTTAAGAGGATAGGCAGGCCGCATGCACGCACGCAGCGGGCTTGTCTCCTGTAGGCCTAGCCTAGCCCAGATCTGTAGCCTTAGTCTTAGGCCTGCTGCACGAGCATGTGTATGTGCTACTAGGCTTGAGATGCTGTGAGGAGGGGGAAGGGGAGGGGTGAAGAAATGGGAGGGGTGTGGGGGTAAAAAGGTTGGGGCGCTCTAATTTTAGCACTCTGCCTGAACCTTTGACTGAGCGCTGCTGTATAGGCGTGCTGTGGTGGGGTGTGTGTGTGTGTGAGTGTGTGTGTGTGTTTTAGTGTGTGTATGTATATGTTAGTGTGTGTATATAGGTGGGGGAGGGGAGGGGGGAATGCACATGTGTGTTCAAGTGTGTAGGAATGTGGTATTTTTGCTTGTGTGCATGCATGAATACATGTGGTATGTATGCAAGCATGAATACACATAGTGTGTGTGCATACATGAATACACGAATAAATGTAATATGCATGTACAAATACTTCATGTATGAGAAATATTTTTAAACGTTTGAAAGAAAACTTGCATTTCAGAAAAAAAAAATGTTGCTGCTTTTTTTCCCCCCAGGACATTATCAAAGACCTGGAGTCTGATTTGAGTGGAAACTTCTGTGAAACCATCATGGCGTTGTTCAAGGCTCCGTCCTATTATGATGCCTGGTCCCTCAATAACGCAATGCAGGTTTGTATATATATATATATATATGTGTGTGTATGTTTATTTTATTTATTTATTTATTCTTTTGTATCAAGGATAATGGGATAAGCACTCGTGCTTTTTTACATCTAGTCCCCGTGTGTATGCGGTTAGTAAATTTTGTCATCTTGCTTCACCGGCACACAATGGCCTACTCTTCCGAAAAGCGGAACAGGATTTAACGTGTGTGCAAGATGTTCTGCATGCGTTCGAACACAGGGGCTCGGTTTATGTAGTATGTATGTATGTGTGCGTGTGTTATACTTTATGAAATAAGTATGGACCCCCCCCCCCCCCCACTCCTGTCGGAATGCCGGGTGCCTGTCAGCATAAATAGCATCCCCACCTTCTAGGATTTCTGTGCTAGGAATTCCGTCTTGTCTATCCCTCTCTTTGTTTCTGCCTCGTTCCTTTTCTTCCTGTTACCTTCTTGTTTATTTTCTGCCTTTTTGGTCCATTCTCTTGCCTTTTACCCAGAAAGACTTATACAAGATAACAGTTGTCTCCCATGCTGAAGTAGCATGTGCTGGGTCTGACTTTCCAGGAGCTTAACGGCAGCGCAACACATTTTTGCTCCTATGATAGAAAACAGAAGCAGTAGTTGCTTTGTGAATGCTCAAAGTAGAAGAAGTATGAAAAATTATTGCCTGTCAGTATTTAAAAAAAATTACATTTGTATTTTATGAGTTAAGGACAGACAGTGGTAGTGAACAATACAGTATAACGATACTGTTCCAAGAAAACTTGTTACTGTCAATAGCCTTGCTTGTAACTCCATCGTAAAAGCTGTGCTTTATATCATACGACTTTGGACAAGTTTTGAGTGGGAAGAAGCATGCTTCTCCGCTGAGGTTGATGGAGTTATTTCCCTTGTAGTTAACAGTGGTATGGGCTCCACTCTGGGAAAAGTCCTCTGGATGAGACTGTAAATTGAGAACCAGTGTGGATGCATGCAGACCATGTTGTGCATGCATTAAACCTCATCCGATAGATGCTATAGCTTAGGGGTTAAGACTGTTTGGCTTCAATCCCATGTGTCCATAAAGTAGTGGGTTTGAATCTTGGTGGAATTTGGTGAATTAAGGGTAAGGATTTCTACAACACCCCCCCCAGGTCAACTTCAAGTGCAGACCTGCCAATGCCTTAATTACCTTCATGTATATACACATGCAGAAGATCAAATATGCGTGCTAGCAATCCCATAATTCATGTTGGTGTTTGGTGGGTTATGGAAACATGAACATACCCAGCGTACATCACTGAAGTCGAAATGCAGAGTTCATAATGGGCAAAAATGGTCGCGTATATGCAAAATCTCACCATTGGTGAACCTTGCAGCTGTAGCTGACAAAGGAGTAAACATTTGGCTCTTTCTTTGCAGTGTTTTCATCTTGAATACAATTTCACAGGGGAAAAAATCTGAAAGTAATGTCAGCCATGCTATTTGTTTTTTCAGGGTGTTGGCACCAAGGAAGGTGTGCTGATTGAAATCCTGTGCACCAGAACCAACCAACAGATTCGAGACATTGTTGACTGCTACAAACAGCGTAAGATACTACTATCACTGATTTATTTTTTTGGTAAAGAAATGTGTGGAGCAGCAGTATGATTCTGTAGATTTATTAATGAGATACTCGGGGCACATGAACTCATCCATGTTTGTTAGTGTATTTGTTAAAATGTATTTCCTGTGTTTGGATAATCATCTGCCACAGACCATTTCAGTAAACAAAAAAGGTTTTTGCTTTGAGAAGATGAATTTTTAAGTGTAAAAAGACGTATACACTTTTAGTCTGCATTGTATTACGGGACAGTTTATTAGCTTGTGTTCAGGATCAAATTAAAGGTGGCTGAAAAAACTTACAACTCATGATCATTTGTTTATTTTTATAAGGAATTCAGAACATGCTGTCACAGTTTTCTTTGGAAATACTTTCAGGTAAAAATTAAAATCTTAATATGCTTACCAGAACTGGTGTAAGGAGATAATGTAAGCATAGCGGCAAACTGAATGAGTCGGTATCTAACTGAAGCTTTAAACTGTATGAGTATGAAATAGTTTTACCCCTTGCTCCGAGATTTAGTGGATTTGTGTTCAAAGTATGACCATGCTTTGTGAGTTCAACAATTCTAACATCTTGTGTCTCTTTTTTTGATCAAGTGAAAATAATAAAAAGGGGGCACTCACATGGACATTGTATCATGACTAATACAGTTTTTTTTCTCTTAGTTTGGACCATATTCTTCTTTTTCAAAAACTCAGACAGCAACTATTGTTGTATGTCACATGAGCAAATATGTGTTGCGCTGCCTCTAAGTACCTGACAAATCAGGCTCAGCACATCAGACTTTGGCATGGGTTGGATCATATGATCGCATATTGTGGTACATGTTTCAGACTTCAAACGTGATCTGGAGAAGGACATCGCCAGTGACACCAGTGGTCATTTCAAGAAGCTGTTGGTCTCCTGCTCCCAGGTACTCATCTGAGGGAGATCACTGACCTTTATGGTCAGATCTCTTGTGGACAAAGTGTGACTTGACTTGATTTTGTTTGTAACACGAGTTATAGGGTAATTATCATGAATCATACTTGAGGATGTTGCCATGGACTTTAAAGTTATTGCCATGAATTCTTGGGTTTTGCCATGAACCTTAATGCTGATGATTTGATTTGAGATTATATCATAGTCCCAGCGGAATTTCTTCAATTTAGGGCCTGTGGTGGAGAGTCACAAGATATCCAACTTGAGCATTGAGGGCTACCCTGAAAATAGTACAATTCTTTAAGGAACTGTGCCAGGCCTGTGCAATCACGAGTGTTGCATGAGCCTGAGCTCATCATATATTAAAGTAATATTGATGCCATGAACTACAGTTTTAACACTTCCAGGACAGGAGCCTTCAATCAAAGGTGCAACTGAGCGCTACTCACTGTTATGACATAACTTGTCTGTTGTATTAGACATCTTTCAGCCCTGTAAGAAAGGTTTAGTGTACAAGCAGTCATTTAAAAAAAAAAAAGGTATGTTACAGGCAGTCAATGCCATGAAATTGCCATGAACCACAAAGTTATTGCCATGAACCACAAAGTTATTGCCATGAACTATGAAAACTACCATGAACTGTATCCTTTCACAGAAGCTTATTTCCATAAGCTATAATATAATTGCTTTTAAGTCATAATTATACTTTCAAAGTATTTGCTATGAACTGTAAGGTAGTTGCCATGAATTTTATGCTACCAAGCACATGAGTGCTTATTCCATTATCCTCAAAATAAAAAGATAAATTAAAAAACCCACAAAAAATCCTGACCTACACTTTCAGTTAAAACTTGTCACAAACCATACTCCACACAAAGTAATCACCCCGAACAATTCTTTCAGGGCAACCGCAATGAGCTGACCCCGCAGCAGCTGGAGCAGGTTCGAACCCAGGGTCCGGCAGCCGTGGTGGACAGGAGCCTGGCCCAGCAGGAGGCGGTCAAGCTGCAGAAAGCTGGGGTGAAGCGGTGGGGGACGGACGAGTCGGCCTTCATCACCGTGCTGGCCCTGAGGCACATGTACCAGCTGCAGGCCACCTTCGATGAGTATCAGAAGGTGTGTAGCCCTTAGGACGGAATCTTCTTCCTTTTTTGTCATGTTTCTCCCAGGGGAGGTTTGACAATGCTGAGCCTTCTCCATCTCTCTCTGTTTTGAGCTTCCTCCTTATCCATGCCCCTTTCTCTAAGATCATCTGCAAAACAGGCAGCCCAGGTCTTGCTAGGTCTTCCCTTTGGTCTCTTTCCATCCACTTCGAAGTTCATTGCTCTTTTTATGATGTGGTGGTCTGCTTTCCGTTGAACGTGCCCAAACCAGCGCAGTCTATTGGTAACTAGCTACAGACTTCAGATCATTAACTTTGCACATTCTCCATAGCCCTGAGGACGGAATGCAGCTACCTAAATGGTGTGTGTACATGTGTGTGAGTGTGCATGCATGCGTGAATGCGTGCATGTGTGTGTGTTGGGTGTGGGGTGGGAATGGTCACACACACGTAAATCTCACCATTTGTGAACCTTGGAGCTCTAGCTGAGAAACTATTAAAAAAAATGTATGTGGTTTTTGGAAAGTCGTGTTTTCTAGGTTATAAAGTGCACTGATGTATAAGCTGTGCTGCCTACAATTTGTAGAACTTTAAAAGAAAATCATTTATAAGCTGCAGTTGGGTTATCAGTCACATACTGACAAAAGTAAAGGGAATAGACCCATGAATTATCAATCTTGTTGCAATCGTTGTCGCACAACACATCTGGTTGTTCTGTCAGCTCCTCCTTCTTCTTCTTTTTCTTCTTCTTCTTTTTCTTCTTCTTCTTCTTCTATGTTCTCTACTTCTGTCAACCAGACATTTAGGATGCACACTTTGTTATAAAATCAGAGCAATGGCGTACTTTAGCAAGGTCTGATGGCAGTGATTTGATGCTTATTGTACCAAAACTTTTTTGTGGGAGGAATGGCTGAAGCTGTCTCTTGGCTTTAATCTAATATGGCATACATTTTTAGTGGTCAATTTAAAATGCTGTGATAATGTTAAATTGAATGTCAAAATAATGGATGCTGAATGAGATACCTCTGCAAAACACTTGTTGTGAAAATAATAGAAAATTGGGCTTGCTAGAGATTCTGTTTGATGCAGAGCTTGCAGATTCAGTGAAGGTGCACACACAGCCAAGATCAACAGCTATGACCAGAACTATGTTGATCTTGTTATCAAAATAGGTTGCAGGAAAATTGACAACAAATATTTAGAAGCTGCAGTCATTTTGTAAGTAGCAGGAGGGGGAGGGCTGGTTTAGCTTAAAAGTTGTGGTTTGAATCCCATCAGCATTGAGAGTGGTTACATAGAGATGAGGTGACCGTTCTTACACCTTGGCTTCAGCATGAAAGTAAAGCAGTGAAAGAGGAGATGGGTGCCGCCCTCAACATGCTGGCCTCTAGAGAAGCTGAGGGCTCTGACACCTTGGTCCCCAACGACCGCATAGGTTATGGGAACACCTCTACCTTACTACCTAGCAAATATACCAGCTTTTTCTGACTACCTTTTCCTTTGTAACTTCACAGTTTAGAAAAGATGAAAGTCTAAAAAGTTGTGAAAGAATGTATTTTATGTTCTAGACATGTTCCTGAAACATGAAAGAATGAAGGTGATAAGGGACTATAAAATCATTTGACTAATATGAACAGGACTGTTGCCAAAAAAAAAGAGCATTCAATTTGGGAGACAAAGTCAATTATCTTATCTTTATCTTATCTTTATCTTAAGACAGGTTGTATCCTCCCATTACATTGTAACAGGGTGTTGGAGCCTGCTGCTGCATTAGTGGCTGTGATAAAGGATTAAGAAAGGATAAGGTTTGGCCTATGTTTTTGGAAACTTGTTTGTGTACGTGTCAGGTGGCTCAATGGAAAAAAAGCAAATGCATTGCTTAGTCAGTGTACCGTCTGAAAATAGAAAAAAAATGACTTTGACAGAATCTCTTACAAGTATGTACTTAGAGGCACAGAGCCTGGAATGCTGAAGATTGTGATGGGCTGCTGTGTGTGGTGTGTGCAGCTGACAGGGAAAGACCTGTTGTCTGCCATTGGCAAAGAAACGTCTGGGGACTTTGAAACTGGTCTGAGAGCTATCGGTAAGTGTGTTCTCTGTGTGTGTGTGTGTGCGTGTGTGTGTTAGTTAGTTCTTCAGTTAAACGTCCTTCCACCAAAAAGTGATATTAGATGGTTAAGTGTTTGTGTGGTTGTGTGTGTGTGGTGCGTGCGTGCGTGTGTGGTGTGTGTGGCGTGTGTGTGTGTGTGGTGCGTGCGTGCGTGTGTTGCGTGCGTTGTGTGTTGTGTGAGGTGAGTGTGTGTATGTATGTATATGCGCGTGCGTGTATGTGTAATGCATATATGAGTGCATGCATGTGCGTCATGCCTGTGTATGTGTGGTGTGTGTGAATGAGTAGAGAGTGGGAGTATAATGAGTAAAATTGTGTGCGTTTGTGAGTGTGTGAGGGTGTGAGTCACTGAGTGTATGTGTGTGTGCTCGCGCGCGTGAGTGTGTAAATATATCAGAGAAATTGTTATGTATGTGTGTGTGAGTATGTGCATGTATATGTGCGTGAGTGCATGTGTTGCCGTGATAGTCTAGCGGTTAGGACCTCGCATTGTGTGTGTGTGGTATACATATGGCATTACTTATGCATGACATGTGTATATACTTTACCCCAAAAAATCTTATTTCATTTTATTTTGCTAGTTGTTGGGTTTTTTACCCTTTGTACATCTGATATTTTTTCAGCTTGAGAATGACTGGTCAGGACTCGTGTTTATCTGTGTTCGTTTTATTTCATGGGCAAAAAACACAGCATGCTTTGGGGTTATGTGTGTGTGTGTGCTTTACTTTTTCTGTGTATGTATGTGTGTACTAAATACAGGCACATTCATGTGAGTACTTACATAAAATTAATAGCCAAATATGTGAATTTAGGGGACGGGATAGCTCAGTGGTCGGAGCACTCGCTTTCCCCCAGCCAAGTTAAGCAGCGTCGAGCATGGTTACCAGTTGGATGGGTGACCGTTTGCGCGCCTTGGCTTCAGTACAGTTCCCCCAGTTCACCCAGCTGTAATTGGGTACCTGCCCTCTTTAGGGTCAGGGAAGGTAAAGCAGCGAGGGAGAGGAGATGGGCGCTGCCCTCACTATGCTGGCCCTAGAGAAGTGAGGTCTCTGACGCTTCGCTCCCATACGACCTTATAGGTTATGGGACTCCTTTACCTTTACCTTTATGTGAATTTGTTGCTGTTTTTTTCTTTCCATCAGTGCGTTCAGCCAAGAATCGGCCAGAGTACTTCGCTGACAAGCTTCATGACTGTATCAAAGGCATGGGAACCAACGACTCTCGGCTGATCAGGATTGTGGTGTCCAGGTCTGAGGTAAGAAGCCATCAGTGTGTGTGTGTGTGTGTGTTTGTGTTTGTGTTTGTGTAGTGTGTTGTGTGTGTGTGTTTGTGTGTGTGTGTATGCGTGTGTTGTATGTGTGTGTGTGTGCTTGTGTGTGTATGTGTGCGTGTGTGATGTGAGTGTGTGTGTTATGTGTTTTTCCTTTTCAATGTATAACACTATTCAGAGATTTGATAAAAACAACAACAACAAAGCATGGGAGACCTGTGTTGTGTGCCTCTTTACAATGCTGTCACTGTTATTAAGTGTGTATTATTTATTTATTTTTTAATTTAATTTTATTTATTTTATACCACTTAAGTCATTAAAGTGGTATAAAAAAAAATACACACTTCAGTGACAGCATTGTAAAGAGGCACACAACACAGGTCTCCCATGTTTTGTTGTTTTTATCAAATCTCTGAATAGTGTTTATAATTGAAAAGGAAAAACACATACCACACACTCACACACACACTCACACACACGAGATGTAATTTTATGTCTGTGAGGGTTTTCATTTGTGTGTGTTTGTGTGGGATAGTTACCTTTCACAGATACAGACAGACAGAGTGTGTGTGTGTGTGTGTATGTGTGCGTGAGTGCATGAAACCTTATACATGCATAAACATGTGTCTGTATGTATGCATGTATTCATATATACATATTTTTATATCACTGCATATGTATCCATATGTGTGTGTTTGTGCGTGCGCACATGTGTGTTCACAGATTGACCTGCAGGACATCAAAGAAGTGTACCTGGGCAAATTCCACAAAACTCTGGAGTCGGCTGTTGCCTCAGATACCAGTGGTGACTACAAGCGACTGTTGTTGGCCGTAATTGGACATTAGTGGTGACTGCAATTAACTGCTGTTGGCCGTAATTGGACATTAGTGGTGACTGCAATTAACTGTTGTTGGCCGTAATTGGACATTAGTGGTGACTGCAATTAACTGCTGTTGGCCATAATTGGACATTAGTGGTGACTGCAATTAACTGCTGTTGGCCGTAATTGGACATTAGTGGGTGACTACAAGCGATTGTTGTTGGCCGTAATTGGACATTAGGGGTGACTACAAGCGATTGTTGTTGGCCATAATTGGACATTAGGGGTGACTACAAGCGATTGTTGCTGGCCATAATTGGACATTAGGGGTGACTACAAGCGATTGTCGCTGGCCATAATTGGACATTAGGGGTGACTACAAACGATTGGTGCTGGCCATAATTGGACATTAGGGGTGACTACAAGCGATTGTTGCTGGCCATAATTGGACATTAGGGGTGACTACAACGATTGGTGCTGGCCATAATTGGACATTAGGGGTGACTACAAGCGATTGTTGCTGGCCATCAGGGGTCATTAGGGGTGACTACAAACGATTGTTGCTGGCCATAATTGGACATTAGGGGTGACTACAAACGATTGCTGCTGGCCATAATTGGACATTAGGGGTGACTACAAGCGATTGTTGCTGGCCATCAGTGGTCATTAGGGGTGACTACAAGCGATTGTTGCTGGCCATAATTGGACATTATGGGCGACTAGATGATTTGTCAGCCATAATTGGACATTAGGGGTGACTGTAGATGATTTGTCGGCCATAATTGGACATTAGGGGTGACTGTAGATGATTTGTTGGCCATATTTGGACATTAGGGGTGACTGTAGATGATTTGTCAGCCATAATTGGACATTAGGGGTGACTAGATGATTTGTTGTATATAATTGGACATTAGGGGTGGCTGTATATGATTTGTTGGCCATAATTGGACATTAGTGATGACTACAAATGACTGTTGTTGGCCATATTTGGACATTAGGGTTGACTGTAGATGATTTGTTGGCCATAATTGGACATTATTGGTGACTACAAATGACTGTTGTTAATAATAATAATGATAATAATAATATATGGAATTTATATGGCGCTGAATTGTTGGCCATATTTGGACATTAGCGGTAGCTACAACCAACTGTTACTGTTCGTGATTGGGCATTGGACATCATGGAAATATCTTTGTGTTTATCAGTCCACCTTCATCAGACATGTTATAGTGTGCCATGATATAGTGTGTGTGTGTGTGTGTGTGTGGGGGGGGGGGGGGAGGTTAAGGATGGTCTGTCATTTTTGTTTTTTCCTTCATTCCCTGACTACTCCATGGGACCCTGTACTAAAACCTCCATGCAAAATGTGTTTGAAACAAATCAATGCTGATGGAGCCAGTGTTTTGCCATGCTTCATGCTGGGAATATTTTCCCGCATCCCATGGTGGCAGTAATGTTTTTCCGCATCCCATGGTGGCAGTAGTGTTTTTCCGCATCCCATGGTGGCAGTAATGTTTTTCCACATCCCATGGTGGCAGTAATGTTTTTTCCACGTCTCACTCTGGGAATGTTTGCGTTGTTCATTCCTCTGGCAGTCGCTGTTCTGTAATCTAACATGTGAGGATCAGGAATCAAACAAATAACAGATCAAGTATCAAATCACATAGGATATATATATATATATATAATAAACTACCCCGTTGAAATGTAATTTACAGTAATCTGGAAAAAAAGCTAGTGTCTAGTTTCTAGGTATGCAAGTAACCCAAAAGGAATGTTCCAGTTGAACAAGTTCTGATTAATTCAAGGCACAAGGACTGACAAGTAATAGAAGGGGATGAGATCGTAATTGAAATATGCTTTGAAAGTAACATATCTTTTGATTGAGAGTGTGAGGCTCACAAGGGAAGGGAATTAGAATTACCCTATAAAAGAAGAAAAAAAATCTCGAACACATATTTTGATACTAACCTATCAAGAATATGAACCAAAGCAAAGCAGGCAAGGGACAAAGTCTAACAAGTGAAAGAGCAACATGAATAGGAGGAGTTTTGTAAAGGAAATTGACTAGATTACAACAGTATTTCCACCAGCAAAGGCAAAAGATAAAAAAACAAAACAAACCCAAACCATCATATGTTTGTGCTGAGCCCTTACAAAGGAATGAGAAACCAGCCTTTCTTCTTCTTCTAAAAATCAACATGAAAATGAACTTAAGAACTTGAAGACTTTTAGAGAAGTGATCTGAAAAATATCAACCCACTAAAGTTGACACATCAACACTAAACTCCCACGTGGGAATGCATGGAGCCTGTCAGTATATATAGTATCCCCTCCTCCTTGAAAATCTGTGCTAGGAATTCCCTCTTTTCTATCTCTTTCTTTGTTTCTACCTTGTTCCTTATTTTTTCCTGTCACCTCTTTCTCATCTATTTTCTTCCTTCTTTGTCCATTCTCCTGCCTTTTTCTTCCCAGAAAGACTTGAAAGATAACAACTATCTCCTACATCGAATTCAGATACTCAGGGCCTGACTTGTCATGTGCTTAATGGCAGGAAAAGCATTTTTGCTCATGTTACAGACAATAGTTGCTTCCTGAGCTTTCAATGACCAAGAAGAAGAAGACAAAATGATGGGTTGGAGATGGACAATCTGTTACATATCATTTGGGTGGGGGTGGGGGATGGAAATGTACATATTGCTTCTACAATCCCTTCTTGCAAAGTTAGTGTGGATCGGCTGCATGATGTGTTGTCATATGTTACAGTTATGCAATTGTATACTGTTGTGGTGTTTACGTCATTGTGTATTACAGATCTAATGTAATAGAATATCAACACCTGTTGAGGAGACTTGTTATGTACATCAAATGCTTGTATATGTATGCATATCAGTTTAGAACACTTTGTATCGCTTGTTTTGTAAATCAACAATTATGAAAGCTGTGAATTTGGTAAAAAGAAAGGGCATATTTTGATAATGTGCCCCCCCCCCCCCCCCCCCATCCCCCAAGTTATATTCGACATGATTGCTATTAGATTTTGTAGTTAAAAAAAAAAAAGCACCCACAACATTTTCTTTGGTTGCACAGTCCATTGAAAACATGGTTTTCCATCGCCATATTTGCATGTCGTGGCATACGTACACAGGAATGTATTTCTATGTGCACATGTATATTAGACTAGCCATGCTGCTTTCATTATTTACAAACAATTGAGTTAAATTTTATGTATAAAAACCCTGACCAAACTCAAACAATTTTCTATCCAAAGAATGAACAAAAAGCTGCTGATATTATCAATTTATGACTATCTTCAGAAATTGATCACTATTATTGGAGTTGTGAAAATTCTTTTGCATTTTTCTTTATGTTTTTATCGTTGATTTTCACGGCTTTAGTGTTTAGTGTTTTGATATACTGGATTTTGGGGGGGGGGATTGTTTTCATTTTTTGTAAATCTTTATTTCTGCATTTGTACCAGAAGGGAAAAATAGCATTTATGAATATAATCCTGAAGAATCTCCTTTCATTCTTGACTTTTTTGTGGAATTTTGAATCTTTAACATTTGTAGATCTGGATGGTGTATTGTTTTGTTGTTGCTGTGATGCTGAAAACTAAACTTATGGATTCAGTTTTGAACCTTGTTGAAGCCTTTTTTGAAACTGTTATTTTGATGATGATTACTGGTTTCGAATTCCATCACACGAAATGAGTATCTCTCTCTCTGTCTCTGTCTGTCTGTCTGTCTATCTGTCTGCCTTTCTGTCTCTCTCTCTTTGTATCTCTCTCTCTCTCTCTCTCTCTCTCTCTCTCTCTCTCTCTCTCTCT
This sequence comes from Rapana venosa, assembly GCA_028751875.1. Classification (NCBI taxonomy): domain Eukaryota; kingdom Metazoa; phylum Mollusca; class Gastropoda; order Neogastropoda; family Muricidae; genus Rapana; species Rapana venosa. Next base: position 8,699,498 of record CM054135.1, read on the forward strand.
CTCTCTCTCTCTGTCTCCCTCCTGTGTGCATGTGCACATGTGTCTGTCTGTCTGTCTCTCCCCCTCTCTCTCTCCCTCCCTCCTCTCCCTCTCTCTGTCTCCCTCTCTGTCTCTGTCTGTCTGTTTGTCTACCTGTCTCTCTCTGTCTCTCTTTTTCTTACTATTATTAAATATTGTTGTTCTTTACCACATATTAACTTTTACTTCTAATTTTGAAATTGACCCAGTTGTGACAGGTTTGTTGTCATCAGGTGCTTGATTTATTTTTATATTTTTATCAGAAAATTTTATTTTTGGCTGCTTAAATGGTTTGAGCTCTCTTTTCTTTAATATGTAGGTATTTGTTGATTATCATGGGTTTATATATCTTTTCTATGTTACTGTCGTAATTATATTATGTCGCCTTATCTGCATTTGCCATACATGATATAGCTATACCATATATACACTTTGCTTTTTATATGTTGTTACTGCTTGGGCTCAGGTACATTTGTAACAACCACAGCGTTATTGATTTATCATGGTTTTTATACATGCGTGTATGTAATAAAGGTTTTGATCAGCTCTGTCTGGTCTCGTTCTTTTTATTGGCCTGCCTGATTCTTGTTGTTGTGGTTGTGGTTGTTGTGGTTTATAGCACATTTTGGTGTTGTTGATGATGTTGTTGTTATTGTTGATGACGATACCTTTGGACTTGATGTAGTGAATCGACATACAGATTTCAAAAGCAGTATAATTTTTTTTTAGGTAAAAAAGGTAAAGGAGTCCCATAACCTATAAGGTCGTAGGGGGGTGAGGCGTCAGAGACCTCACTTCTCTAGGGCCAGCATATTGAGGGCGGCACCCATCTCCTCTCCCTCGCTGCTTTACCTTCCCTGACCCTAAAGAGGGCAGGTACCCATTTACAGCTGGGTGAACTGGGGGAACTGTACCGAAGCCAAGGCGCGCAAACAGTCACCCATCCAACTGGTAACCACGCTCGACGCTGCTTAACTTGGCTTGGGGAAAGCGAGTGCTTCGACCACTGAGCTATCCCGTCCCCATTTTTTTTTAGTCTGTTGTTATTTGATCTCAGATATACTGGCCAAGCATTTTTTCCAGCTGCCCGCTGCTTTGTTCCCATTCCTCCCCAGCCTGTAATGTTTTCTATTGTAAATTCAGTCTGTGCATGTACAAACACACACACACACACACACACACACACACACACACACACACACACACACACACATATATATATATATAGATAGATAGATATGATAGATAGATAGTGATAGATAGATAGATATAGATATATGATATGACATGTGTTGTGTCAAGTACAGGTAAATGACTACACACACCACTGTGAGCTTTTAACAGTTTTATTAATGCCTCTGAAAATTAATCTGCACACACACATGTACATCATCAAAAATTAAAAAAACCAGCCAGGAGAAGAACATGGACACAACGAAAGATCAGAATAGGCAACAACAGACAGGACGTCATCCACATTGACTGATATATATATATATATATATATATATATATATATACATACACATATATATGTATGTATGTATGTCAACATGTATGTATGTTTTTATTTTTATTTTTATTTTATTTTTTATTTTATTCTTTTATATCGAGGATAATGGAATAATCACTTATGTGCTTTTTTTTACATCCAGTCCCCGTGTGTATGCGGTTTTGTAAATTGTCATCTGTTTCCACCGGCCTACTCTTAGGAAAAGTGGAACAGGATTTTAACGTGTGCGCAAGATATTCTGCATGCATTCGCACACGGGGATTTGGTTTATAGTCTCATCTGAAGGACTTTTGGGGGGAGTGGAGTCTGCACTGATGTTAACTCCAGGGGAAAATATCCCCCTTGAATGGAATCAAACCTGGGTTGTCAAATTGCGAGCGCAATATTCTAACCACCAGATATCCTGCCCCCCCTTCCATGTGTGTATGTATGTATGTATGCATATTTACAGCAGATAAAAGAACATACGCATGACAAAAATTCAGAAATAATTGGCAGTGATAGTTTTTACATGCTGATCTATGTGCACAAATGTAGCTGTGGAACAAAAGGTAAGCTGTTATCACGGTGATACGGTTTTTCTTTGCCTCGATGATAGGAATGAAAATAATGACAATAACAATGATAATAATAATAGTAATATAATAATAATAAAAATAAGAATAATTTATAATAATAACAATAACAAGAAGAAGAAGAAGGGAAAAGACAACAATAACAACAACAATCATCAGCATCATCATTATCATCATCGCCACTTCGTTATCCTCAACATTTGGCAGAGTTATTCATATTCCCCGTCAACAACTGCTTTCAAGTTCTATTTGGAGACTAGAAGCTTTCCGGTAGTGGGTTAATGCAGTAAACCGTTTGCTGAGATATTGTGGGTTCAGTTCTTCTAGGAAGCACATAACTTGATGTTTTCTCTGGCTCCAACCAAATTCTTCCTAAGCTGAGAGTGTTAGCTAACTGGCTAGACAGGCAGAACTAAGACCACAGAATTGGGATTTATCCACTGTGCAGATGCTGATGTCAGTGAGTGTAGCTGCACGTGTTACTTTAACCAGCAATGCACGTGTCTTTCTTGAGCACTGGAGACGCAAAATCTGTTATGAAAGGAAGCATTGAATACAGCCCTGACATATTTTGTCACCAATTAGACTGAATATTTAAGGCACCATCATATTGTCTGATTCTGTTGCCTTTCTTGTCATGGTTTTGGCTCAGGCCAAAAGCCGTGTGCCACTTTTCTTAGGAAAATGAGTGTACATGCAGACAGGGGTAAGGGGAGGGGGTGGGGGAGGGAGGGGGTTGGTTGTGTGGTTCTTGTGGTGACTTCGCTCTCTGAGGGAAGAGCAGCCCGAATTTCACAGAAATCTGTCATGACTGTAAGTAGTCCAATCATAGTAGACTAGAAAGCAATGCAGTGATAGTGCCTTTCAAGGAGTGTGAGAACAGTGTTGTGTGACTGACTAGGGAGTCTTACCTTGTCTGCTGAAGATACTTCTAAAAACCAGAATGAGAAACATACACACACACACACACACGCACGCACGCACGCACGCACGCACGCACGCACACACACACACACACGATGTATATGAACACACAAAGCTACATTGAATATGACCATGTCTTAGTAGAAGACAGTTCTCTTTTCGCTATTGTTGTTTTTTGCAGAGCTTGTGAGAAAAAGAGTTTTGTTAATATAAAGGTATCACAACTTTACAAATAGGTTTACAGTGACATGAACCAGTAAAAGGTAAAGGTGTTCCCATAACCCACGCGGTCGTTGGGGAGCGAGGTATCAGAGACCTCAGCTTCTCCAGGGGCCAGCATATTGATGGCGGCGCCCATCTCTCCTCCCTCACTGCTTCACCTTCCTTGACCCTAAAGAGGGCAGGTACCCATTTACAGCTGGGTGAACTGGGGGACTGTACTGAAGCACAAACGGCCACCCATCCAATTGGTAACCACGCTCAACGCTGTTTAACCTTAACTTGGGGAAAGCAAGTGCTCTGACCACTGAGCTACCCTGTCCCCATGAAGCCAACAAATAAATAAAGAAACTGTGACAAAAAAGTTCAAACAAGCAAATAAAAAATTGTCAATAAATACAAGGTTACACACAAAATCAAGTTATAAAAACAGCCAGAGAAACGAGACCGAGATTACAGAAAATCAAATAGTACATACCACATTAGCTCATTTTCTCGTTTTATATATATTAAAAAAAATGATAACAGACCAGAACTACTTAAAATTACTTGCAATGAAAATGTACAAATGCAGGGGGAAAAGTGTCCAGAACTTAAACGACAGCCATGGAAAGCATGCACAGCAAAACAGATGCCCAACTGAACCACTTGTCACTGTAGATCTCAAACAAGTATCAGATTAAACCTGACCGTTTGAAATACGCCGTGATCGTTTTGAAATAACCCGTGTAATCGATAGAAATATGATATGATCTTTTGAAACACTCAATAACCATTTGAAATACACTGTGATTGGTTTGAAATACGCTGTGTGATCACTTTGAAATACACCGTGTGATCGTTTTGAAATACGCTGTGTGATCATTTTGAAATACGCCGTGTGATCGTTTTGAAATACGCCGTGTGATCATTTTGTGAAATACGCCGTGTGATCATTTTGAAATACGCCGTGTGATCATTTTGAAATACGCCGTGATCGTTAGAAATACGAGGGGTGATTGTTTGAAATACGCTGTGATAGTTTCAAATACCTCATGATTGTTTGAAATACGTCATAACTGTTTGAAATACGCCATGTGATTGTTTGAAATAGGCGTGTGATCGTTTTGAAATACGATATGATGGCTTGAAATACGCTGTGATAGTTTGAAATACCATATCATCATTTGAAATGCACTGCAATTCGCAGAAATATGACGTGATCGTTAGAAATACGCAGTATGACCCTTTGAGATATGCCGAGTGATCGAGTGATCGTTTTAAATACGATATGATCATTTGAAATACATTGTGATCAGTGATCCTTTGAAATACGATATGATCATTTGAAATACTCTGTGATCGTTAGAAATACCACATCATCGTTGGAAATACACTGTGATTAGTAGAAATATGTCGTGATCGTTTGAAAGACACTGTATCATCGTTTAAAATATGCCGCCCTGTGATCGTTTTGAAATAGGCCGTGATCATTTTGAAATGATTTTGAAATACTCCGTGTGATCATTTTGAAATACGCCGTGTGATCATTTTGAAATACGCCGTCATTGTCTTGAAATACGCCGTGTGATCATTTTGAAATACGCCGTCATCGTTTTGAAATACACTGTGATCGTTTCCAATACAATATGATCGTTAGAAATACACTGTGATTGTTAGAAATACGATATGATCGTTTTGAAATACGCCATGATCATTTAAATTACGCCGTGTGATCGTTTGAAACAAGCCGTGAAATACGGCGTGATCATTTGAAATACGCCTACACTGTGTGATTGTTTAAAATACGCCTTGATAATTAAAATATGGCGTGTGATCGTTTGAAATACGCCGTGTGATCGTTTAAAATACGCCGTGATCATTTTGAAATACACCGTAATCGTTTGAGTACACAGTGTGCTCGTTTCAAATAGCCTACACTGTGATCGTTAGAAATTACACACGTTAAAAAGATTTTGCACTGCCGGTGTCAGCACTCAGTCAGTGAGGTAGGTATAGAAGCATAGATCAATCCTTCATCCACCAGCACCGTGAAAGAATGAAAGATATGAAGAAATAAAAAAACAACTGACTCTACTATCTCTCTCCACCCCCCCCCCCCCCCCCCCCTCCCCCTCCCCCCCATCCCTCCCGGCTTTGTTTCCGAAATTGTGCCCTTGAGAAAATTCTTACTGCAGCACAAAAACCAAATCAAACAACAGTAGCACATATACCATACACGAAGGGAGGAGAGCTCTGCATATTAAATAAAGACCTATTCCCGAAGTCGGAATGCGGCTACCTTCAAACCGGTCGCATACGCAAAATTGACCGTTGGTGAACCTCACAGCTCTGGACAAAAGCAAAAATGAAAAAAATGGCAATATGACTTAGAGATGGATAAAAGTAAACGTAAAGGTAAAAAGAAAAAAAGATGGATAAATTACGAAAAAAAAACCCAGCAATTACATACTGAAGCTGTATCCCACATGGAAGTGTGTACGTGTAGCGTGGAACTAGCAGGCTCCAGTATGCTAGAGAGTGGAGCTGGGCCTGTACAACCCCTCTTCACAGTGTGCAACTGCTTGTGTTGGAGGAGTAGATACAATGTGCAGTGCAGAAACGAGTCAAAAGCAAACCGTGCCCTCTCCTTCCCCGCCCCCCCCCCCCCCCACCCCCTCCTGAAGTTCTTATTGAATAGCTGATGGAAAATCATGGATCATCATTATCGTCGTCATCATCCTCGTCGTCGTCGTCGTCACCATTATCATCATCATCACTATGATGATCCTTGTCTGATGTCACCATCATCATAAACATCACTATGAACAATCATCGCCATCATCATCATTACCATCACTGTCATAATCGTCATCGTCGGTCGTTTTTTTGGTTTTGTAATCGTCGCTTGTCATCATCATTATCTTCACGGTCATCTACAGAGACACGGGTATGCATTTTGAGATGTGCTGTTGGAAAAACAAGAGACCACCACAGACAGAAAAGCGAAAAATAAAAACACCAGCAGAAGTCTTTGCTGGTACGGCAGCAGTCAAGTTCTTTTTTCCACATCGAAGCTGAAGTCTCCTCCATCTAACGGGATACAAAAGCCAGCACAAAGTTTTGTCTCTTTTTCTGCAGACCAAAAGACTGTACAACACTCTCAGACACCAGACGTGGCCCAGCCCAGTACAGCTCCAGGACAAAAACCCTGTAGGGGCCGGCAGGGTCACTACTACGTCAGACTGCAGACTTTGCCATCCAGACCGGATTACAAAATGTAGCATGGCCATGGAACGCAGAAAAGGAAGAATATACACACAGTTCACACACTGTACAACACTTAACACATTAGCCAAAAAAAGTGGGGAAAAAAAAGCAAAGTTTCACGTTCATAATCCTACATCGTCAGTTGGACAATCATGTCAAGAAGTTCACCCCTCGTAGGTAAATCTTCACCACAGTCATGTCAGCAACACTTCAGGTTCCTCTTTCAGCAGTAGAGCTACTCTGCTTCAACCAGTCCACACAGTGTGCCATACATGTCTCAGTAAAGCAACAACAACAACAACAACAAAATCCACACGTGGCAGTTTTAACACCCATGGAGCCATGGATCCCAGAACAGAACATCCCACGATAACTCCAGCCCTCCATCAGCACTGATTCTGCCAACGCCATACTCCCTCTCTCCTCTCCGTTCTCAGAACTTTGGGGTCAGTGTCGTGAGGGCAGTGTAAGTGGTCAGTTTGATAACAGCACGAGTGTGGTGTGGTCAGTTCCTGTACCGTGTCCGGTGTGTGTGTGTGGATGTGTGTCCGGGACCAGTAGCGGTGCCAGGGTCACCAGGGTCATCAGGGTCATCAGGGCGTCTCGCACTGACCAGCGTGGACTGAGATGTCGTCAATGGCCATGTCCCCTTCACTGCCCCCTGCCATCTGGGCTTCGAAGATGATCTGCACACACACACACACAGTCCTGGTAATGAAGATTGGTGTACGCAGACAAAGACACACACACGCACGCGCACGCGCGCGCGCACGCACGCACGCACGTACACGCACACACATACTTCTATCTGATATCACTATTTAGTGGAAGGACGTTAAACTGAAGAACTACTTACTACACACACTTCTCAGTCCTTCGGATGGGACTATAAACTGATATCCTGTGTGTGAATGCATGCAGAACATATTGCGCACACGTTAAAACCTGTTCCGCTTTTTGAAAGAGTAGGCCGTTGTGAGCCATTGGGAACGGATGATAAAGATTACAAAACCGTATACACCCTATAAAGCACATAAATACTAATCCCATTATCCTCGAAATAAAAGAATGAAAAAGGATCACACACACACACACGCACACACACACACACAACGCACGCACGCACGCACCCACGCACCAACCACCACATCACACACAGTCTTATATCTTTGATAGTGAACAGGCATTAAATACAGAACGAATGAACGAGCACACACAGGACACAGACACACAGACAGACAGACAGACAAGCAACAGACGACAGACAGCACAACAATTCTCTTCAACACAACACACGCAAACACCCCCCCCTCCAAACAACACACCCACAATGTAACCCCCTCTCTCCCTTCTCCACACACACGACACACACACACACACACACACACACACACACACACACACGAGGTGTGTGTTATGTTATATGTTGTGTCATATGTTATTGTCTTTTCTTGTTTGATTTGTATGGTTTATCATTGATTAGGTTTTTTAAAATTCTATGTCTGCATACATATGATCTTTTTCTCTCTCTCTCTTTTTTAAAAAACTTTAGATAGATGGCTTGATAAAAAAAGCAAATGCACTGCTTATTCATTATACCATATGAAAATAAAAGTTTGACTTTGACTTCTCTTACACACACGCAAACACCCTCCCTCCCAAAACCATATCTGCCCCCCCCCCCTTCCACAACAACACACACACACACACACAACACACACAACACACACATCAACAACACAAACACACACACACACACACACACACACACACACACAAGGAGAAGAACAAACACACACCCCACAACCCTCCCTCCCCCACCCACTCCACCCTCACCCCCCTCACCCTGCCCCCACCCCCACCCCCCAATACCCCCCTCCACCCAACACCTCACCCCAACACTCCACCCCTCCAATCCCTCCCCCACAACACCCCCTCCAACCTCCACCCCCACAACCCCAACCTCCACCACCCACCCCACAACACCACAACCCCCCCTCCACCCCCCCCACCCCCCTCCACCCCCCCACTCCTCCAACCCCCCCCCCCCCCCCCATCCAACACCCCCCCACCACCCACAAACCCCTACACTCACCCTAAAGCTTTGCCCAGGCTCCGACGGAGGTACAAAGTCTGCCTGTGCCAGACATTGCCAGCGCTGCCGGAGCGATGCCACACGCTCTCCTCCTCCCCATCCTCCCCCTGTCCCCCTTCATCCCCCTGCCCCTGCTGCTGCTGCTGCTGCTGCTGGGCGGAGGAGTTGTCCCGGCGGGTCAGCAGACGCAGTGTGCCCATGCTGCTGCCCTGCATGTGGTACCAGAACTGCAGGCAGTGGCCCGGGCCTGGGCCCGACACCTGGCCCGACATCAGCCGTGCCGTGTCGTTAGGGAAGGTGCGAGAGGACTCCACGTACAGGTAATATTCTGACAGAAAGAAGATGAAAGAAGAAAGAAAGAAAAGTAAGAAGAAAAAGTGTTGGGTGTTAAGTGGTTAAAGAGGCGGTTTTGTTGTTGGTTTTTTGGTTTTTGTTTTGTGAGGTTTAGCGCTTTAAAATTCCGTATATCCTCCTCCTCCTTGTTAATACTGTCGTCCTCCTCCTCCTCCTCATTGTTATCATCATCATCATCATCATCATCATCATCATCATCATCATCATCATCATCATCATCATCATCATCATCACCACCACCACCATCATCATCATCATCATCATCATCATCATCACTGTCGTCGTCCTCCTCATCGTCGTCGTCGTCGTCCTCCTCATCGTCGTCGTCGTCGTCCTCCTCCTCCTCCTCCTTCTTCTTCTTCTTTCTTCTCAATATTACTGTTTAAGAAGCCAGTGTTATGTATAGGTAATACTCTAGAAGATAAAGATAATGGTATGTTAGAGGTAAAACTCTGAGGAAAAGGTAGTGGTATGGAGAGAAATACTCTGAAAAAGACACACACACACACACACACACACAGACGCACGCACGCACGAACGCACGCACGCACACACACACACATACATACACACACACACAGAATAGTGTTGCCTATCTATCTATCTATCTATCAATCAATCAATTAATCTATCTATCTATCTATCTATCTATCTATCTATCTATCTATCTATCTATCTATCTATCTATCTGTTAGGGGACGGGATAACCTAGTGGTTAGAACATTGCGCTCGCAATCTGACGACCCGGGTTCGATTCCCGTTCAAGGGGATATTTTCCCCTGGAGTTAACATCAGTGCGCGCAGACTCCACTCTCCCCAAAAGAACTTCGGATGAGACTATAAACCGAGGCCCCGTGTGCGAACGCACGCAGAACATCTTGCACACACGTTAAATCCTGTTCCGCTTTTCGTAAGAGTAGGCCATTGTGTGCCGGTGGGAACAGAAGACAGAAGTTACAAAACCGCTTACACATGGGGACTGGATGTAAAAAAAAAGCACATAAGTGCTTATTCCATTATGCTCGATAAAAAAAAAAAAAAAAAAAAAAATATATATATATATATATATATATATATACATATATATATATATATATGTTGTCTGCTAGTGTTGTATGTATAATGAATAATAATCGTTTATAGGGGGCGATTCACGAGGGGCGACTCGAGTGGCCGGCTTGTTGATGTCTGGTTTTGTTGATTTTTATGTGTGCTTAAACTCTGTAATGTCACTCATAATTTCTCTAGTTGAGACATTAAAATATTCTTGAGTCTTGAGTCTTGAATACATCATGTTTGAGAAGAAGAAGACGAAAGGCCAACAAGTCAAACCCACCACCCACCCAACCACCCACCCACCACCCAACCACCCACTACCCAAACCACCCACCACCGAACCACCCACCCACTCAACCACCACCCAACCACCCACCACCCCAACCACTCACCACCCAACCACCCACCACTCCAACCACCCAAACCACCCACCACCCCAACCACCCACCACTCCAACCACCCCAACCACCCACCACCCCAACCACCACCACTCCAACCACCCACCACCCCAACCACCCACCACTCCAACCACCCACCACTCCAACCACCCCAACCACCCACCACCCCAACCACCCACCACCCCAACCACCCACCACCCCAACCACCCACCACTCCAACCACCCACCACTCCAACCACCCCAACCACCCACCACTCCAACCACCCACCACCCAACCACCCACCACTCCAACCACCCACCACTCCAACCACCCACCACCCAACCACCCCAACCACCCCACCACCCACCACCCCAACCACCCACCACCCACGCAGCCCAGCGCGCCTTGCGGTCAGTCATCACGTACCGTCAGGGTTGTTGTTGTTGTTGTGGTCAGTCATCACGTACCGTCAGGGTTGTTGTTGTTGTTGTTGTGGTCAGTCATCACGTACCGTCAGGGTTGTTGTTGTTGTTGTTGTGGTCAGTCATCACGTACCGTCAGGGTTGTTGTTGTTGTTGTTGTGGTCAGTCATCACGTACCGTCAGGGTTGTTGTTGTTGTTGTTGTTGTGGTCAGTCATCACGTACCGTCAGGGTTGTTGTTGTTGTTGTTGTGGTCAGTCATCACGTACCGTCAGGGTTGTTGTTGTTGTTGTTGTGGTCAGTCATCACGTACCGTCAGGGTTGTTGTTTTTGTTGTTGTGGTCAGTCATCACGTACCGTCAGGGTTGTTGTTGTTGTTGTTGTGGTCAGTCATCACGTACCGTCAGGGTTGTTGTTGTTTGTTGTTGTGGTCAGTCATCACGTACCGTCAGGGTTGTTGTTGTTGTTGTTGTGGTCATGTCAGTCATCACGTACCGTCAGGGTTGTTGTTGTTGTTGTTGTTGTGGTCATGTCAGTCATCACGTACCGTCAGGGTTGTTGTTGTTGTTGTTGTGGTCATGTCAGTCATCACGTA
>CM054135.1:8715894-8718394 GCA_028751875.1 Rapana venosa
ATCCCCTTCTCTGCACCACTTCCTTCGGACGAGACTATAAACCGAGGCCCCGTGTGCCAACGCATGCAGAACATCTTGCGCACACGCTAAATCCTGTTCCGCTGTTCAAAAGAGTAGGCACAGAGGACAAAATTTTAAAAACCGCATATACACACGCATAAAAAAAAAGTTATCTGAGCGCTTTTGATTTGTTGCTTTACAAGATTCAGCGCTGTATAAATTCCATACATTATTATTCATCATGATGACTTCTCCCCGGCCCTCTCCCCTCTTCTCTCACCTGGTAGTATCTTGGCGGGTCAGGGATGTCCAGTTTTTCGTACTGCCAGTCTCTGCCCCGCGCTCCTGAGCGGTGCCACAGCTGCAGTCGCTCCCCGGTCATTCTGAGCTGGTGGACAGAAAGGTTGCCCATGCCGCTGCCCTCCATGTGCCAGAAGAAGAGCAGACAGCGGGCCCCCTCCCCCTGCACAGGCCCACATTTTGTCCATGTCAGTCACGAAACAAGCAACTTAACCCATCCCTCCCCCAACAACAAATATAGAAACAAACAACTAACCCCTCCCCCCCCAACAACAAATAGAGAAACAAACAACTAACCCATCCCTCAACAAACAAATAGAGAAACAAACAACTAACCATCCCTCCAAACAACAACCAATAAAGAAACAAACAACTAACCCATCCCCCAACAACAAATATAGAAACAAACAACTAGACAACCATTCCCTCCCAACACCATAGACACCCCATCAACACTGACCCAAAATCCCTCCTTAACAACAACTAGCGTAAACAAATAACTACACTGCGCCCCCTCTCATAAGATAAAACTACCAGCTAACACAACTTTCACCTCCCCCCCGCCCCCCCCCCCACAAAAATCCCTTACCCATCCCTTCCTACAACAATTTAGCGAACGAGACTAAAACCCGAGCCCCCCAACAAATGCAAAAACAATCAACTTAAATCCCCCGTTCAAAAGATAGGCACAGAGACAACTAACAAATCCCTAACACACGAATAAGAAACAAAAAATCCCATTTTTTGTTTACAAGAACAAATAAACAACAAACAAGCTGACTCCCATCCCTCCACCCAAACCAGGAGTATTGGAGTCAAGCCACTAAGCCTCCCCGCAACTACTGAGAACTGCCACAGCTGCACCCGCTCCAACACATCTATAGGAACAAAAATAACCCATCCCTCCCCAACCAAAATAAGAAAACAACAGCGCCCCCCCCCCCCAAGCCAAAATTTTAGAGAAACAAGCAACTAACCCATCCCTCCAACAACAAATATAGAAACAAACAACTAACCCATCCCTCCAACAACAAATATACAAACAAAACTAACCCATCCCCCCAACAACAAATAGAGAAACAAACAACTAACCCATCCCTCCAAACAACAAAAAGAGAAACAAGCAACTAACCCATCCCCCACCAATATAAAAAACAAACAACTAACCCATCCTCCCAACAACAAAATAAAGAAACAAACAACTAACCCATCCCCCCAACAACAAATAGAGAAAAAAACAAACAACTAACCCATCCCTCCAACAACAAATAGAGAAACAAACAACTAACCCATCCCTCCAAAAAACAAATAGAGAAACAAACAACTAACCCATCCCTCCAACAACAAATAGAGAAACAAACAACTAACCCATCCCTCCAACAACAAATAGAGAAACAAACAACTACTACCCCCAACAACAAATAGAGAAACAAACAACTACCCATCCCTCCAACAACAAATAGAGAAACAAACAACTAACCCCCCCCATCAACAAAATAGAGAAACAAACAACTAACCCTCCCCCAACAACAAATAGAGAAACAAACAACTAACCCCCCCTCCAACAACAAAATAAGAAACAAACAACTAACCTCCCCCCCAACAACAAATACGAAACAAACAACTAACTAACAAAAAAAAACACACCTCACCCCCAACAACAAATAGAAAACAAACAACTAACCCACCCTCCAAACAACAAATAGAGAAAAAAAGCAACTAACCCATCCCCCAACAACAAATAGAGAAACAAACAACTAACCCCCCCCAACAACAAATAGAAAAAACAAACAACTAACCCACCCCCAACAACAAATAGAGAAACAAACAACAACCCATCCCCCCAACAACAAATAGAGAAACAAACAACTAACCCATCCCCCAACAACAAATAGAGAAACAAACAACTAACCCATCCCTCCAACAACAAATAGAGAAACAAAAAACTAACCCCCCCCAAACAACAAATAGAGAAACAAACAACAACCCATCCCCCCCCAACAACAAATATAGAAACAAACAACTAACCCATCCCCCCCCCAACAACAAATATAAAACAAACAACTAACCCATCCCCCCAACAACAAATAGAGAAACAAACAAGTAACCCACCCCTCCAACAACAAAGTAGAAAAATCAAACAACCCCCCCCCCCCCCCCCCCAGATTTGTTCAATGTTATATTTATTTTTTATTGTATT
>CM054135.1:8725894-8730894 GCA_028751875.1 Rapana venosa
GGACGGAGCCCATCCGTCTCCATATAACAAATTGCATGCTGGGTATGTTTATGGCATTCGTGCCACCTACCATTACTGGATTAATGCTCTTTCACAAAGGATTGGATAGCTCTTAAAGTGAGCGCAAATCGTTCTGCATGCGTTCGCACACAGGATCTAGTTTTTTTCTTTTCCTTTTTTTCCCACAGGATCTAGGTTTATAGTCACATCCGAAGGACGTTCAGGGGAATGGTATCAATGTTAACTCCAGAGGAAAATTTCTCTGGAGCAGGCACCTAGCCAAGATTCTAACCCACGACTTCAATTACCGTTATCCCCCGTGGAAATGCCTGGGGCCTGTCAGTACAAATAGCATTGCCATCTTCTGAAAATTCTGAGCTAGAAATTCCCTCTTTTCTACCCCTGTCTTTGTTTCTGCCTTGTTCCTTTTTCTTCTTCCTGTCGCCTTCTTCTTGTCTATTTTTCTGCCGTGTTGGTCCATTCTCCTGCGTTTTTCTTAAAACACAAAACAATTCTCTCCCACACCGAAGTCGGATGCGCTAGGCCTGACTTGTCAGGTGCTTTACGGCAGCGCAACGCATTTTCGCTTATATGACAGACAACACTAGTTGCTGTTTGAGCGATTGAAGAAGAAGAAGAAGAATGCTAAGAAGAAGAAGAATGCTAAGAAGAAGAAGAAGAAGAAGACGAAGAAGAAGAATGTGAAGAAGAATGCGAGGAAGAAGAAGAATGCGAGGAAGAAGAAGAATGCGAAGAATACGAAGAATGCGAAGAAGAAGAAGTCACATCCAAAAGAAGTCATGGAAAATGGAGTCAGTATCAATGTTAACTCCAGAAAAACCTCATCTCACGCGGACATCTAGCGAAGATTCTCACCCACAATCTCAAATACAGTCAAATACAGCCAGCTCAACACTCTAACCGCTTGGCTGTAATTACACCGTCCCCCCCCCCCCCCCCCAAAGCAGACGGAGACGAACGAACACAAAGCTGCTCACACCTGTCAAGTTACTCGTCACCACAGCATGACCCGAAACCACGTGGTCCTGATGTGGGGTCAAGAGAAAAGCCGCCAACCCTAAGAAAACTCCTGAGAAATACTGCAGGTACATCCTCGCCCTACACACCAGCACCATCACACTTTGTCAATTCATGTCATATCTTCATCAACATCATCATCATCAGCATCATCATCATCTCTTGGCCTCGTTGGGATGACACTTAAACTCCCCACCACAATTGTTGCATCACGTTCTGTCCACGTTGACTGTAAGGGTGGAAAAAAAAGGCCAGGTATGGGGAATATTTGGCGTCAAAAGCTGAAGAGTTGTGGAAATCAGGAGTAAGATTATTACAAAGGTAAAGGTGAAGGCGTCCCATAACCTATGTGGTCGTAGGGGAGTGAGGTATCAGAGACCTCAGCTTCTCCAGGGGCCAGCATATTGAAGGTGGCTCCCATCACCTCTCCCTCGCTGCTTTACCTTCCCTGGCCCTAAAGAGGGCAGGTACCCATTTACAGCCGGGTGATCTTGGGGACTGTACTGAAGCCAAGACGCGCAAACGGTCATCCATCCAACTGGTAACTACGCTCGATGCTGCTTAACTAACCTTGGCTTGGGGGAAAGCGAGTTCTCTGACCACTGAGCTATCCCGTCCCGATTATTGGTCAACAAGAAAAAAGACAAAAAAAGATATGCATACCGGGAATCAACGAAATGCTGCATTCTGCTGGACCTGGCACACACGCGGCAGCATATTGGTGCCGGCAGACGATCAAGATGAATTACACAACTTCCTTCACACACCTCACCCCCTCCCTCCCTCCCTCCCTCCTGCATGAGCAGATGGGATAAACAGGTTTGTAAGGATCGAGCTTGTGTCGTTGATGCTGGTAAAGGAATCTGCCAGCCTGCTCAAGACACCTGTACTACCACAGTAAAAGAAGACTCCCTGCCACCGTGATATGTTACGCATACAGTGCTCTAGGCATAGTGATGCTCCTTTCATGGCTGTCCACTGGTACTGCATCGCAGTTAACACATCACTCCTTGGGGATGTGTATGTCTATCTTTTTTCACATGTGAAAGGATAGACCACAGATTTGTTTTGAGAAGGTTTCTGATGTCGAATGTTTTTTTAGTTTTAGAATGGATGGGCTCAAGATTTTAAAGTCTTGTCATCGCTTGGTAAGGAGGGGGTGTGGATTAAAAAAAGAGCTAAATCATCAGCGATAAATAAACCCCATGATCCAGCAGCTAATATTGAGGGGACGGGACAGCTCAGTGGTCAGAGTACTCGCTTTCCCAAAGCTAAGGTTAAGCAGAATTGAGCGTGATTACCAAAGTGAATGGGTGACCGTTTGCGCACCTTGGCTTCAGTATAGTCCCCCAGTTTACCCAGCCGTAAATGGGTACCTGCCCTCTTTAGGGTCAGGGAAGGTCAAGCAGCGAGGGAGAGGAGATGGGCGTTGCCATCAATATGCTGGCCTCTGGAGAAGCTGAGGTCTCTGACACCTTGCTTCCCAACGACCGCATAGATTATGGGAAAACATTTACCTTGACCTAACTCTGAGCACAGACTACTACTACTGTGACCTCCCAAAAAATGATTTATGCTTTCCTCATACTTGACCAGGTTTCAGAAGACCTTTGGAACTTTCTGAATAAAGGAGTAATGAAAGCATACCATGTGTCCAGTCCATAATTACGCTGTTTTCTTGCCAAACTGGTACACCAGGGTCAGAGTGTAAGAAACCAAGAAGATGGGATATACCTGGGGACAGCTGGAGAGAATATCCCAGGACAGAGGACTCTGGCGGACTGTTGTCGGCGGCCTATGCTCCAGGGGGAGTGATGGGCCTAAGTAAGTAAGTAAGTGAGTGAGAGAGGTGGCAAACCCTGGTGGCATTGCGTGGAGCTCCTTCCCACAACCGTGGCGATGGAGGCAGTTGAGTTGACTCGAGTTACAAGAGGCGAGGCAGTGAAGTGGTTAGAACACCGAACTTGTAATCTGACGATAATTCAGAGCGCGAGTTCCAGTCTCAACTGAGGTGCCCTTTCGGTAGCGTTTTCCCCCTTGAGTTGACATGTTACTGACTTGTTCCCCCTTTAACACTTTTGGATGAATCAAGTGACTTGGTTCCCCCTTTAACACTTTTGGATGAATCAAGTGACTTGGTTCTCCCTTTAACACTTTTGGATGAATCAAGTGACTTTGTTTCCCCTTTAACACTTTTGGATGAATCAAGTGACGTGGTTTCCCCTTTAACACTTTTGGATGAATCAAGTGACGTGGTCCCCCCTTTAACACTTTTGGATGAATCAAGTGACTTGGTTTCCCTATACTCCCTCAACTTTTCGTACATAATCAGGCCAGTTATGGTTAAGTGGCACGGATGACACAACACACCCAGCATGCACTCTGCCACCTGGAGAGGAAATGAGCTCCACCAAGTTCAACGTACCATCACTATACTGCTCCCAAAACAAAAATCAAGAGAGAAGAAGCCAAGCTGTTGCGAACGTTTCTGTCTAGTTTCAAAAGAAGACTATAAAACGAACCGTTGACGCGAAGGAAACGCCATAGACAAGACAGGCGGGGATGGCTCTCTCTTGGCGGGAAGTCTGAAGCATTGTGGACGACACAACTGTCATGGCTTCCTGAGCGGCATCCGTATGGCTCTATCTCTCGGCCCCACACGTTCCTGGCGCCATGAATCTACGTCCTTGCTGGAGTGAATGGACCTCAGAGAGAGCAGTGGAACGAAAAAGGTTCGGTTGTTTGCGGCAGTTATCACATCGTTTGCGCCTGTGTGTTCCTTTTCCCGTCAGATACCATCACAACCGACAACAAATCACAGATGTATCATGTCCCTAATGCCGACATCCTTACAAGTTACTGTCAACGATGGTACTATAATGACCTGTATGACGATTGTCATCATCATCAATATTATCGCTTTTATGTATGATTGATGAATGTCGTTTCCAAGTTCAGATCTGAAATAAAGCTGTAGACTGCAAGACCAGTGTATGCAAAAGTGGAATGCTGAAATACATGAAAGGGAACTGTATCCTACGAAGAAAAACGAGCATTTTGAAAAATATATCACCGTATTTCCAGGTTATGTGAGAGTCACTCTCATGAAATTCAGAACATCAGATTACAAGTGACCAGTCCATGAAGGCAGATTCATGGGCATTGAAAGAAAAGAAAGATGATGAAGAAAATGCAGCCAGAAGGAATTGGGTAACAAATACCATTATACCCTACAAATGCCCACATTATTATCTGAAAAGCAAAAAAAGGTTTATAAAAACACTATTATTATGATTATAGAAGGCTTAAAGTCATAAAGGTTTACACATTGTTTAAGTTCATTTTCAGAAAAAAGTACTCTTGCACCTGGCAAAGTTTATGAAAAATTATATTAAGTTGTATTAAGTAGCAAAAATGATTTTGATTTGTTGAAACTATATTTTGCAGGTGGATATTTTGTCCTTTGTTGTTGTTGTTGCTGTGTGTGTGTGTGTGTGTGTGTGTGTGTGTGTGTGTGTGTGTGCTGTTATTGCGGTTGTGGTGGATTCCTATTTTGGAGGGTGTTTTCTGTGGTTGGTTGTTCTAAGTTTAAAAAATTTCTTATCAAATGATCGCAAACTCGATTGTTGATGATGAATTACATGGTTTGGGATATGTTTTCCCATGTACCCCAAAGATTCTTTTAATAAAGAATTCTGACTTGACTTGAAGAGTAGCAAATACGGGTTTTAGATGTTTAAAAAAACACACCCTCACCCTGGAAAGAAACTAAATGAACTGTTCGTGTGCAATTCACCACAAGGATAAAGAATCTAAAGAGGTAAATATTGATACAAATGATGGTAGCGAATTAAGGCAAATACTGGGGGAAATAACCGTTTTAACACTAACATGAAAGGGTTCACTTAACTAATACGCGCGCGCGAGAGAGGGAGAGAGAGAGGGAGAGAGAGAGAGAGAGA
>CM054135.1:8735894-8765894 GCA_028751875.1 Rapana venosa
CAGACAGACAGAACAGAGAAACAGAGACAGACAGACAGAGAAACAGAGACGACAGACAGACAGAGAAACAGAGACAGACAGACAGACAGAGAGAAGACAGACAGACAGAGAAACAGAGACAGACAGACAGAGAAACAGAGACAGACAGACAGAGAAACAGAGACAGACAGACAGACAGAGAAACAGAGACAGACAGACAGACAGAGAAACAGAGACAGACAGACAGACAGGAGAAACAGACAGACAGACAGACAGAGAAACAGAGTCAGACAGACAGACAGAGAAACAGAGACAAACAAACAGAGACAGACAAACAGAGACAGACAGACAGACAGAGAAACAGAGACAGACAGACAGACAGACAGAGGAACAGAGACAGACAGACAGACAGACAGAGAAACAGAGACAGACAGACAGACAGACAGAGAAACAGAGACAGACAGACAGACAGAGAAACAGAGACAGACAGAGAAACAGAGACAGACAGACAGACAGACAGACAGACAGCAGACAGACAGAGAAACAGAGACAGACAGACAGACAGACAGAGAAACAGAGACAGACAGACAGACAGAGAAACAGAGACAGACAGACAGACAGACAGACAGAGAAACAGAAGACAGAAGACAGACAGACAGAGAAACAGAGACAGACAAACAGACAGACAGAGAAACAGAGGGAGACAGACAGACAGGGACAAACAGACAGAGACAGGCAAACAGACAGCGACAGACAAACAGAGAGCAACAGACAGACAGCGACAAATAGAGACAAACAGAAACAGACAAACAAACAAACAGACAGTGACAGACAAACCAACAGACTCAGACAGAAACATACAAACAAACAAAAAAAACACACACACATACAAACAATCAGACAGATACAAACAGACAATCAGACAAAGAAGCCCCCTCCAACCTCCATCCCCAACCCCCACCCCAAAAAAAGAAAAAGAAAAAGAAAAAACCCAAAGAGAGAAGTAGAGAGACAAGGAAGAATGGAAGATGAAGGAAGAATGGTGATGATGGCGGCAAGGTGACCTAAAAGCAATACACTGTCCTCTCTCCTGTCGCTGCTGTCTGGCACCAGATGACTTGTGAGCAGTTTGCTGGGGCTTCACAACACCGATAAAGATTGCGCACACCTCGGGTGGGGTGGGGGTTGGGGTTGGGGTTGAGGAGGGGGGAGGGGGTTGGGGGAGCAGGTGGGGGGGGGGGGGGGGGTAGGGGGGAGGTGGGGTTGGGGTGGGGAGGTTGGGACTTGATATCACTTGGAGACGGGGTGGAGGGGGTGGGATTGAGAGGGAGGGGGGGAAGGTTGAGAAGGAGGAGGAGGAGGGGGATGCTGGAGAGATGGATGGGTTAGGGTGAGGAAGGGTGAAGGTTAGAGATGATTGTTATATAAGTTCCATTTATTATTAGTATTATTATGATTGTAGTGTGCACAGACAGACAGATAGACAGACACACAGGTACAGATGGACAGAAAGACAGACAGACAGATACAGACAGACAGACACACACACACACAAACACACACACAGATGGCTTGATGAAAAAAGCAAATGTTTAACTTATTTCATCTGAAAATAAATTCAAATTTGACTTTGACTTTGTCTTTCACACACACACACACACACACACACACACACACACACACACACACACACACACACACACACACACACACACACACACCACACACACACACACACACCGTACACACACACACACACACACACACTCACAAACACACACACACACACTCACAACACCACACACACACTCACAAACACACACACACCGTACACACACACACACACACACACACACAACACACACACACACACACACACACACACACACACACACACACATAACACACACACAAACCCACCCTACACACACCAGCAACAATAACCACAAATCATCATACAGCTAACACCATAATCACCATTACCATACAAACAACATTATCAACAACCATGCACAACAACAACCATAACAACAACCACAACCACAACCACTGACCCCCTCCACCTGCCGTCCCTGTGGGGATACCGGGGGATCTTTCGGTATAGGTAGCATCCCCACCTTCTGGAAATTCAGCGGTAGAAATTTCATGGATACTTTTTGTCACTCTCTTTGTTTCTGCCTTTTCCCTTTATGCTTCTATCATGTCTCTTGTCCATTTTCTGCCTTCCTGGTCCATTGTCCTGCCTTTTTTCGAACAAATCTTTCAAATAATCTTTTTTAAAAACATATATACATATTTGACATTATGCCTGTACTGTTTTGTTCTGGAGACCAGGTCATAATGTTGTAAACACTGGGATGGGTATAGGGTGTCCATTCTGCAGTGTGATTTGCCCATACGGCATTTTTTCTTATGTATCGTTTTTGTACTTTGAAGAGTTCATTATGCCCTTTTTTCTTTTCCTTTCTTAAACACTTTTTTGTAACCTGGGGAAGATTAATTAAGCAGAATGGCTAGCGTCCGTAGCTCAGCCTGGTTTTCTTGAACTTAAAGTATGAAATGATAAACGACTTTCGTACATAAATCCTTTTTTTTCAGGTTGACAGTGCTGGATGTTTGAAGGGATTGGATATTGCTGTGGTTGAACTTGGAGATCTTACTGCATTTTGCTGAAATTCAATAAGTCAACAACCGTGATAATATTATGGTCTTCGTAGTCGGTTTGGGCTATAATCAACAGGAAATTCTACGTCGAACGCTCAGACAGCAACTCCTGAGGCCCTGACAAATGCTGTTGTGCGCTGAAGGCCCTCCAGGGGTCCGAAGAGTTTGTCCCTCATCGGCAGATCAGTAGGCCAGATATTGGACACAACACGAAATAAAATGACCAAAAAATGAAAGATATGAAATGAGATGAACCATTCAAACAGTCGCCATCATAACTGACCTGGATGACGTCAGCCTGTTTCAAAGGGACGTAAGCCAGCTTCCAGTCGTTGCCTTGTTCCCCGGAGCGCGTGAAGACGAGGCCGTCCTGGTGGCTGTGTGAGGCCCCTGAGGTTGGCAGGGTTCTCTGGTAGACGTTCAGGGTGCCCAGCTGCTTGCCGTGCATGGAGTAGTACAACCTGGCCACACACCCGCTGGCTGTATAAACTGTGTGTTGGGCATGCATGGTGAATTAAGCCTATACTGCATCCATCGGGTTTTTTGTTTGTTTTGTTGTTGTTGTTGTTGTTGGTCTTAGGCTAGAGTTCCGAGGTTCACCAATGGAGAGATGTTTTTTGCGTATGCGACTGACCCCTCCCTCCCCCCACCATTTAGATAGCTGCATTCTGACTTCGGGGATTGTGTGTAAACACGACAACTGTGTGCATGTTTTTAAAAAAAAAACACCTATCTGTTCCTACCGGTACGAAATAGCCTACTCTTCCAAAAGGCAGAACAGGTTTTAACGTATGCACAAGCTAGTCTGCGTACTTTGGCACACGGGGCCTCGGTTTCTAATCTCATCCGAATGTCTTGGATATTCAGTTGTATTTTTTCGTCGAACTAGACAGAAAGGGCAAGGCTGGGAATCGAGCCCAGAACCTCAAGGTTTACTTGTTAGGCAGGTGAACGTCTTAACCATCCTGCCACCTTCCTTCTTTACCATGTGTTTGATCCTCCCCCCCCTCCAAATCTTTTTGGCTCGTTCCGATGGGGATGCAGTTTAATGCTCACTTCTTCTTTGCAGTATTCACGCAAAAAAAGTCTATGAAAGTATGGTATAATTCCCTCTGATACTGGAAGTGGGTTTTTGTTGTTGTTATTTATAGAAGGTATATAGGATTAAAAATATGCTCCAAGGCACTGCCTGGCCTTTCCAGAATCCAGTTTGTTTTTCCAGAAACAAGGAATAGCATCTTCTTGCGTCTGTGATCTGTTTAGGGATCGTCAAATAAAGACAACTTCCCAGTGCTCTATATAACAAAATTATAGCCAGCAGCAATAAACTCGCTGACAGATAGCAAAACTTCTGGTGTTGATACCACCTCTGCAGAACTTTAATAAAAAACAAAATTGTATTAGCAGTATAATCACAGAAAAGTGGCAAGATTGCAGGTACTGACACCATCCCTGTAAAAGGTAAAGGTGTCCCATAACCTATGTGGTCGTAGGGGAGCGAGGCATCAGAGGCCCCAGCTTTTCCAGGGGCCAGTATATTGAGGGCGGCGCCCATCTCCTCTCCCTCCCTGCGGAATAGTTAAAACATAGTGGAGAAGCAGAAACTGACACATGAGTGCTATCTGCAACAACATCTCGCACACTGAGGTGTGGCCTATACATTGGACTCAATCACTCTTCTTCGTCACTCTTCCTGAAAAAGGGAATGCCCATCAATGTCAGAACCACCGCACTGTCAGCTGTATCAGCCATACCAGCCATACCAGCCATATAATGCTGAAAATCACCAAAAATGAAACATCACAGTAAAGTCAGAAGATATCTGCTACACAAAATCGCTTTATTCAGAATTGAATTAGCCAATTGTTCTTTAGCAAGCTATACTGAAAAGAATATAAACAGCGCTGCTTTCGTTTGGAATAAACTTATGTTTGAAGTGCGATGTTGGAAAGCACATCCGTCAGACGCTATAGTCTTGTGGTTAACACCGTTCGACTTGAATCCCATGAGTCCATGAAGTCGTGGGTTCGAATCTCAGCGGGGTCTGGTGAATTAAGGGTGGAGATTTTTACGATCTCCCAGGTCAATTTCAGTTGCGGAACTGCCAGTGTCTTCATTCCTTTCGTGTATATTCAAACGCAGAAGATCGAATATTCCTGTTAAAGATTCCATAATTCATGCCAGTGTTCGGTAGGTTACGGAAACACGAAGATACCCAGCATACATCCCCCGAAGTCAGAATTTGTCTATCCTCATCGTAGGCAAAAACTATCCATTACACAAAATCTCACCATTGGTAAACCTTGGAGCTCTAGCTGAGGAAAAAACAAACAAACAAACAAACAAACAAACAAACAAACAAACAAGAAAAGCCCATTCCAAACACGTTAAAAGGAAATAAAATTGAACAAGGCCTAGTGAGGTCAACAACAAAACCCTCCCAAAGAATCCCTTTGAATTCAGTTCGTCCAGACTAGTGTGTACATGTGCGGTGTGTGTGTGTGTATGTGCGGTGTGTATGTGTGTGTGTGTGTGTGTGTGTGTCTACTCACAACATGCAGACAGCCTCCCCGTGCGGCTGTGTGAAGGTGAGGGGAGGGGAGATAATGCGAGCTTTGTCCCCTTGTTTGGTGGGCGAGGTCTCCAGGTAGATGTACCACCCTGCAACAAACCAGTACACGGCTTACTTTGTATCGAGCGAATCCAGTCATGCGTTTGTCCCCGAAGTCGGAATGCGGCTACGTTAATGCTGGGAGGGATAAAAACGCTACTCGAATCTAGGTCTACTCCATCATGAAAAAAAAGATTTTTTTTTTTAGTATGAAAAAGGTTATTCTCCCGTGGAAATGCCGGGGCCCTGTCAGTATGAACAGCCTCCATCCCCACTTTCTGAAAATTGCGTGCTAGGAATTTCCTCTTTTCTATCCTTCCCTGTGTTTCTGCCTCGTTCGCTTTCTTCTGATCACCTCCTTTCTGTCTATTTTCTGCCTTCTTGGTCCATTCTCCTGCCTTTTCCCCCCCAGAAAGATTTAAAAGATCATTATTCTCTCCCACGCTGTAGTCAGATGTGCTGGGCCTGACCTGTCAGGCGCTTAACGGCAGCGCAACGCATTTTCGCTCATATCACAGATAACACTAGTTGCTGTCTGAGCACTCGACGACGACAAAGAGGATGTTATGTGTGCATTCGCACACTAATGTCGGTGCTTCCTTTCCCCTTATTAAAAAAAACAACTTCCCAAGCATTCCATGGCTTCGTAAAAAGTAAAAGAAACAACAACAGCAGCAGTAGCAGTAGCAGCAGTAGCAGCAGCAGCAGCAGCAGCAGCAGCAACAACAGCAACAAGAATAGCAGCAGCAGCAACAACAACAACAACAGCGGCAGCAGCAGCAGCAACAAGAGCAACAAGAATAGCAGCAGCAACAACAACGAAAGGCTGAAGCCTAAGTCGGGTAGCTAGCCTACCTTCAGCAGAGCCCATGGTGTGATCCTCCACAGGCCCCGTGTTGTTGGACGGGGTGGATCTGTTGTGCAGGGTCCAGTTCCGGGTGGCCGAGCTGTCCCTTGTCCACCCGCACAGGCTGCGGTCATCGTAGCTGCAGATGTGCAGCTCTCCGGCAGGATCCGCTGCAGAGGAGACCCAGCTGATTTTTGTTTTGAGTTGACGTAAAAATTCTGCTGTTCACCAATGGTGAGATTTTGTGCATGCAACCGTTGTTGCCCACTATGAAGGTAGCCGCATTCCGACTTCAGGGTTGTATGTTGGGTATGTTCGTGTTTCCGTAACCCACCGAACACTGACATAAATTACAGGATCTTTAACGTGCATAATTGACCTTCTATAAGTCCCATTGGGCACCGCCGAGATTCGAACCCCCGACTTCAGGACCCATTGGATTGAAGTCGAACCCTTAACCACTCGGTTATAGCTTCCGTCGGTATTCTATCTATCTATCTATCTATCTATCTATCTATCTATCTATCTATCTATCTATCTATCTATCTATCTATCTATCTATCTATCTATCTATCTATCTATCTATCTATCTATCGCACTGCAATAGGAATTATTCATATGGCTGTTCTGTCTCATATTATGGATAGTAACTATGATAGAACAAGTATAGAAGCAATCGATTAAAAAACGTTTGAATCCTATCCACATGTATTCTACATGCCTGAATACATTGTGTTACCAAACTTTAGGTGCTTATCTCATCAGTAATATGCCTGAATAAAATTCCTTGTATTACACATCCCAGCTTCCCCAACCCCCATCCCCTTCCCTTTATTTCTTTAGATCTAACTTCCCAGCTAAAAAAAATTGAAACCAGTAACAAGCCTGCATAATAAAAATATTTGTATAACACATCCCAACTCCCCCCCCCTCCCCCCAACTCCATCTCCTCCACCGCCCACCCCTTTCCCTAACCTTCTTTACATCTAACTTCTCAACTAAAAAGTTGACACACAATACTAACGTAGACAAGATGGCAGACTTCCGGTCCATTCGCCGATATCGAGGCAGAAGCGCCCCCTACTTCCGTAGAGGCGGTAACCGTGGTGGCAGGTGTAGTAGACAGACTGAGCCACCAGGAAGGAGTCCCCCATTCTGGCCCCGTTCCCGGGCACCCCGGGGTCCATGCAGTGAGTGATGTCTGCAGACGACAGTTAAGACAGCGAACAGAGATAAGGTTTACAAAAGGAAGAATCATCTTAAAACTGAAAAAATATCAAACAAGCCTTCTATGTTAAACGTTTAAACGTTATTTAACATATTCTTCTTTTTTTGACAAAAAAAAACAACAAAACCACACCAGGAGGTGGGAGAGAAGATAAAGGTAAAAGTCTTTCTAATGGGAAATAATCAACTAAAATCAATTTCTCCCCTTTCCGTTTTTTAAAACACACACAGACAACCAGACTAGCATAAAAACACACACGTGCTTGCACAAGTAATTAAAGCAAAGAAAACCCCCCACAAAACAAAGCAGCAGCAGCAGCAGCAGCAGCAGCAGCAGCAGAGCAGCAGCAGCAGCAGCAGCACCACCACCACCACCACCACCACCACCACCACCACCACCACCACCACCACCACCACCACCACCACCACCACCACCAACAACAACAACAACAACAACAACAGAACACGTGTCAACTTTTGATTGTCTGCACCAAGAAGTGCGAAGTACAGGTCCATACAAACTCATGCTCTCTCTTCCCTCACCTCTCTCTCCCTCCCCCCCTCTCTCTCTCCCCCTCCTCCTCTCTCTCCCTCTCCCCTCTCTCTTTCCCTCCCTCCCCCTTTCTCTCTCTCTGTGTGACACAGACATGCATCTTTGACTCCTACCCCCTCACACACCCACAACCACGCACCCATCCACCCACCACCCACCCACTCACCCCCACCCACACACTCACATCCACCCCCCACCCTACCCCCACCTACCTCTTCCCCCACCTGTCAGTCGTGCTACTA
The DNA here is from genome assembly GCA_028751875.1 of Rapana venosa. Classification (NCBI taxonomy): domain Eukaryota; kingdom Metazoa; phylum Mollusca; class Gastropoda; order Neogastropoda; family Muricidae; genus Rapana; species Rapana venosa. Next base: position 8,744,018 of record CM054135.1, read on the forward strand.
TCAATTACGGCGTATTAGTGCAATTCGAAAGTACCTGTCCACTGATGCAACATCCAAACTTGTCACATCTCTCATTCTTTCACGTCTGGACTATTGCAATTATCTTTTGGCTGGTCTGCCAGCATCATCTATCTACTCCCTTCAACGCATTAAAAACTCTGCTGCTCGACTTGTTCTCAAAAAGAAAAAAATCTGAGCATACTACTCCTCTCTTGGGATCTCTCCACTGGTTGCCTGTGCCACAGAGAGTAAAGTACAAGATCTGTACCCTCTGTTACAAATGTCTCCATAAAACAGCACCTTCCTACCTCTGTGAATGTCTTCACCTGTACACTCCTTCTCGTTCCTTCCGCTCTGCTGCAGATACCCTGTGCTTACAAATACCTAGATTCAACCAGTCCACCGTTGGCCGTCGCTCTTTCTCTGTTTCTGGTCCAGTGATCTGGAATGACCTCCCTCTCTCCCTTCGCGAAAAGCCTACTTACAACACTTTTAAATCCAGCCTCAAGACATACCTATTTCAAACCTAAGACCTCCCCCTACAGTTTCATCTCATAATTATCTGTCCTTGCCTTCAGTGGCCTAAATTCCCATCACCCTGCTGAAGCATATAACCTCTGTGTGTGTGTGTGTGTGTGTGTGTGTGTGTGTGTGTGTGTGTGTGTGTGTGTGCGTGCGCGCGTGTGCGCGCGTGTGTGTGTTTGTGTGTATTTGAACTTGTTAAACTATTAATCATTGTTGGTTGCATGTGTAGGAGTGGAATGGATGCAAGCGCTTTGATTTATTGCTTTACAAGATTCAGCGCTATATAAATTCCATACATTATTATTATTATTATTACTTACTACATTTATACAGCCTCCGAAGCTTCAGCACGTCAATATCAGACAGTTTGATGCGCTGCCCCATCTCCACCCCGGGTGGGAGAGGCAGGGTGGCGTTGATGGTGATGTGGCGCCGGTCCATGGCGAATGTGTTGTTCTTGTAGTGCATGATGCTCCCGTAGTCGTACTGGGTCTGTAGCGTGTCGATAGTGGCCGTGTCGTATTTCTCAAAGTTACTTCGATGCTCTGTGCGGAGGGGAAAATAAAAGAAATGGATGAATGAATGGATGACTGGATGGATGGATGGATGGATGGATGAGTAGATGGATGGATGGATGAGTGGATGGATGGGTGAATGTTTTTTATCTCTTATTCTTTTATTTTTTTAATTTCGAGAGATAATGGAATAAGCACTCATGTGCTTTTTTCTTTCTCCATCCCGTCCGCGTGTGTATGCAGTTTTGTAAATGTTGTCATCCCGTTCCCAAGAATGATGATTGAATGAATAAGTGAATGGATGGATGGATGGATGAGTGGATGGATGGATGGATGAGTGGATGGATGGATGGATGGATGGATGGATGGATGGTATTTCTTTAAGTTACCACGATGCTCTGTTGGAGAGGGGAATACACGATTGGATGAGTGGATGAGTGAATGGATAGATGGATAAATGATTGGTTGGGTGGATGGATGAATGGATGGATTGATGGCTGGCTAGATGGATTGATAAATGGATAAGTGAATGGATGGATGGATGGATGGATAGTAGTTTTCAAAGTTACTCCGATGGTCTGTTGGGAGGAAATAAACGAATGGATGAATGGATATGAATGAATGGATGAATGAATGGATGAATGAATGGATGAATGGATGGATGGATGGATGAATGGATGGATGAATGGATGGATGAATGGATCGATGAATGAATGAATGAGTGGATGAATGGATGGATGGATGGATGGATGGATGGGTGGATAAATGGATGGATGAATGAATGGATGGATGATTGGATGGATGAATGAATGGATAGATGAATGGATGGATAAATGGATGAATGAAAATATTAATGGATGGATGAATGGATGGATGAATAGATGAATGAGTGGATGAATGGATGGATGAATGGATGGATGGATAAATGGATGAATTAATGGATGGATGACTGGATGGATGGATGGTGAATGAATGGACGGATGAGTGGATGGATGGATGGATGGATGGATGGTATTTCTTAAAAATTTGTGTATATTATATATATATATATTTCTTTTTGGTATTTCTTAGTTACTCCGATGCTCTGTTGGGGGGGGGGGGGGGGGGGGGGGGATAAACGAATGAACGCATGAATGAGTGAATGAATGGATAGATAGATGGATGGATTGATGAATGGATGGATATATGGATGGATATATGGATGGATGGATGGATGGATGGGTGGATGAATGGATAACTGGATGGATGGATGTATGAGTAAATGAAAAGAAGAATGGATGAGTCAGGGAATGGATGTGTGAATAAACGATTGGATGAGTGACTATGGATGAATGGCTGGCTGGCTGGATGAATGAATGAATGGATAGATGGATGAATGAACGAGTGAATTGATGAATCGATCAGTGAATGAATGAATGAATGAATGAATGAATGAATGAATGAATGAATGAATGAGAAGATAAAAATGAATGAGTTAATGAAGGGATGAATGTACGGACAAATGAACGACTGGAGGCATGAATGGATGAGTAATTGAATACATGAATAGAGGCACGACTGACTGATTTATTGAATGGATAAATACACGAATACATGTATGAAAGAATGAATGCATATCTCCAAAGTCAGAGTGCTGCTACTTATAAAGTAGTGGTGGTGGTGGGGGGGGGAAGAATAAAATAAATGAATACATAAATGAATAAAGGATCTTGAATATGCAAGGATGAAGGTTTTCAGTCATGCGTAGTCTTACAATCTGTAAAAACATACATGCATCAGAAAAATCCGTAAAACATGGCTTAAAACCCAATAATGCAAACTAGCAATGCAAAAAAGTCGCATGTACAACAATCAAAGAGCACACAGCAAAGACCTAGGAGGCCACGTCTGACTCACATTCCAGGTTTGAGGTTTTGTTTTTCCCCCCATTTCTCTCTAGTTTTTCCTATAATTCGAAAACGCATGCAACACTGATCAGTGTAGCATCCCCTTATATAAAAAAAAGTGATTTTTTTTTAGAAAAACTCGCTCTTGATTTCACAATTTGGATTAATCTGAACAAATTTGATGGATCTGAATTTCTTTAAAAAACCACAATTAAGTAATACTGTACCTCCTTATATTAAAAAAATGTAATTTTTTGGTGAAAAACTCGCTCTTGATTTCACAATTTGGATTATTCTGAACAAATTTGATGGATCTGAATTTCTTATAAAAAAAATTCAGTACCTACTGTACCCCCTTATATAAAAAAAGAAGTGATTTTTGTATTAAAAACTCGCTGTTTATTTCACAATTTGGATTATTCTGAACAAGTTTGATGGATCTGAATTTCGTTAATAAAAATCAGTACGTACTGTACCTTCTCATTTCTTTGTTATATGCTAACCTCCCAACGACAATATACACGCGCAGGGTCATTGTCCTAGGAACACAAGCAATGCTCAGATGATGGTGATCTTTTTCGCCTTTCTCATGACTACCTGGCGTCAGTCTGTGTCCTCAACCCTCAAAATTATCACATAGTGCATTTTTTTCCTACTTTGAAAATGTTTTTCAAAAATGAGCAAAACTGTGTAGAAGATACTACCATCCTGGTAACTTGAAGCTGGAGTGCAGTGCGAGGTATTCTATCTACTGTCACAGTGAAGACAGCAGGATAGCTGACCTACCTGTGACAATAATGGACTCTACTGTCACAGTAAAGACAGCAGGATAGCTGACCTACTTGTGACAATAATAGATTATACTATCACAGTGAAGAATCAGGATAGCTGACCTACTTATGACACTAATGGACTCTACTTACACAGTGAAAACATCAGGACAGCTGACCTACCTGTGACAATAATGGATTCTACTATGACAGTGAAGACAGCAGGACAGCTGACCTACCTGTGACAATAATGGACTCTACTAACACAGAGAAAACACCAACAGGCCTGACCTACCCGTGGCGATGTTTCCCCAGACGATGGAGATGTAGGAGTCTCTGTCAGGACGGCTGTGTTCGTGCCAGAAGCCCAGGGCGTGCATTAACTCATGCAGCACCACTCCAGTGACGTAGCAGCCCTCTCCCAGGATCACGTCCTGCCGACCTCCCTTCCGGCCCACTGAGCTGCTGCAGCTGATCAAGAATGGGTTAATGATAGACATTCTGCACCTGGTGTAGACAATGGGTTTATTACTGGTAGGCGTTTTGTGCATGGTGTAGACAATGGGTTTATTACTGGTAGGCGTTTTGTGCATGGTGTAGACAACGGGTTTATTACTGGTAGGCGTTTTGTGCATGGTGTAGACAATGGGTTTATTACTGGTAGGCGTTTTGTGCATGGTGTAGACAATGGGTTTATTACTGGTAGGCGTTTTTTGCATGGTGTAGACAATGGGTTTATTACTGGTAGGCGTTTTGTGCATGGTGTAGACAATGGGTTTATTACTGGTAGGCGTTTTGTGCATGGTGTAGACAATGGGTTTATTACTGGTAGGCGTTTTGTGCATGGTGTAGACAATGGGTTTATTACTGGTAGGCGTTTTGTGCATGGTGTAGACAATGGGTTTATTACTGGTAGGCGTTTTGTGCATGGTGTAGAGAATGGGTTTATTACTGGTAGGCGTTTTGTGCATGGTGTAGAGAATGGGTTTATTACTGGTAGGCGTTTTGTGCATGGTGTAGACAATGGGTTTATTACTGGTAGGCGTTTTGTGCATGGTGTAGAAAATGGGTTTATTACTGGTAGGCGTTTTGTGCATGGTGTAGACAATGGGTTTATTACTGGTAGGCGTTTTGTGCATGGTGTAGACAATGGGTTTATTACTGGTAGGCGTTTTGTGCATGGTGTAGATAATGGGTTTATTACTGGTAGACGTTTTGTGCATGGTGTAGACAATGGGTTTATTACTGGTAGGCGTTTTGTGCATGGTGTAGACAATGGGTTTATTACTGGTAGGCGTTTTGTGCATGGTGTAGAGAATGGGTAATAATAGATGTTTGGTGCCTGGGGTAGAGATTGGGTTAATGATAGACGTTTAGTGCATGGCATAGATGTTAGGTTAATAACAGACATTTGCGATAACATAGAGAATGGGTTAGTAATAGATGTTTGGTGCCTGGAGTAGAGATTGGGTTAATGATAGACGTTTAGTGCATGGCATAGATGTTAGCTTAATAACAAACATTTGTGATAACATAGAGAATGCGTTAATGATAGACATTCGGTGCATAAATGGAGGATGGATTAATGATAGACATTTGGTGACAACGTAGAGAATGGGTTAACTGTAGACATTTGGTTCATAAGGAAGCCAATAGATGAATGAGAAGACATTTGGTTCATAAGGAAGCCAATAGATGAATGAGAAGACATTTGGTTCATTTTAGTGATAGATATTTGGTGGTTAACAAAGCCAATGGATGAATGACAGACATTTGGTGCATGACGGAGAATAGGTTACTGATAGACCTAAGGTTCATCGTGTGGAAAAGACAATGAATACACTAATGACTTTTGGTCCACTGGCCCAGCTCACCTGTTCAGCTGTCGATGGCATTACTCTGGATGGTAGCATCTGATGTATGCCCCAATCATCTGTCTCCACCCCCTTCTGTCTCCACCCCCTTCTGTCTTCAATCCCTTCTGTCTTCAGTCCTTGTTTAGATTTCATCCTCCAGACAACTCCATCCACTTAGCTATGTTCTCGATGTAAAAGTCGGTTGGTGGTCTTCCTTGTCGTCTCTTGCCCTCCATTTTGCCCTGGGCCACAATCTTCATGACATGGCAGTTCTGATGTCTCATAGCATGTCCACATATTTCATGTTCATTTTCCGAACCAGGTCTTAAAGTTCAGGATTTTTGTTCAATTCTTGCCAAAAATGCTTTGGGTTTTTTTCTCCAGTCCAGCTTATTCTTTTAGATGTCTTCTGTAGAACCACGTCTCTGCACTTTGGAGAACTGATTTTGTCTGTATTCCCATACCGTTTTTATCACATAAGAATTGTGTGTAGCACTTGAATCCCTCCCCCCCCTTTCCACGTAACACACAGACACACTCACTCACTCACTCACACACAAGGGGAGGAAAGAGGAGAGAGGAGAGAGAGAGAGAGGAGAGAGAGAGAGGAGAGAGAGGGAGAGAGAGAGAGAGAGAGAGAGAGAGACAGAGAGAGAGAGAGACAGACAGACAGACAGACAGAGAAGAGTGAGAGAGTGAAGAGACAGAGACGACAGACATACTGACAGCAGAGACAGAGATAGACAGACAGAAAAGACAGAGAGTGCGTGCGTACATGTGCATGCGTGCGTACGTGCATGCATATGCAGCGTGTGTGCGAGTATACGTATGCATGTGTGAACATGCGTGTGTAACACCACACACCCAACACACAAACCCACACACACACCACCAACACACACACACACACACACACACACACACGTGTGTATACATGCATACGGACACGCGTGCGCGCGTGCATGGGTGCGGTATGCGTGGTGGAACGTACCCCTCCAGTTTGATAATGCTGATGTAGTCAGGCTCCTTGGTCCTGGGGATGAAGCGGACACAGGACTTGTCTGCTATCTCCTGCATCGCCACCCGCACCTGAGATTCCTCCTGGGAGTCTGCAACCACACACACACACACACACACACACACACACACACACAACACACACACACACACACACACACACACACAACACACACACACGCACACACACACACACACCACCACCACACACACACACACACGCACGCACGCACACACACACACACCACGCACGCACACACACACACACACACACACACACTACACACACACACACACACACACACAAGCAGACACACACACACGTACACACCACACACACATACGCATACACACACACATACATACACACACACACACACACACACACACACACACAAGCAGACACACACACACACATACACACACATACACATACACACACATACATGCGCGTGCGTGCTCACACACACATACATGCGCGTGCGTGCTCTCACACACACACAAACAACACACACACACACACACACACACACACACACACACACACACACACACACACACACACACACACACACACACACACACACACACACACACACACACACGCAAACACAAGCAGACACACGTCAGAGTAGGCCATTGTGTGCCGGTGGGAACAGATGACAGCATTGACAAAACCGCATACACACGGGGACTGGATGTAAAAAAGCACATAAGTACTTATTCCATTATCCTCGATAAAAAAGAATAAAATAAAATAAATAAAATGAAATGAAATAAATAAATAAATTAAACATACACATACACACACAAGCAGACACACAGACACACACACATTCACTCAGACACACAACACACACACACACACACATACACACACACACACACACACACACACACACACCACACACACACACACACACACACACACACACACACACACACACACCACACACACACACACACACACAAACCCACACCAATAAACTATATATTGCTAGATTAGTTAGAAATTGTACTAAAATGAGCGTATCAATGACTCAAGTGAATATACAGCTAAAACAGCACATGAATTTAAACAGAAATGGTTTAAAGCTAAAGATTTAAACCAACTTGATCAAGAAACGTTGCGTCAAAAATGTTTAACTCACAAGAAACGAGAGAGGAAAAAAAGAAAAAAAAGAGGGTGGGGAGATTGAGAGAGAGAGAGGCAGAGAGAGAGAGAGAGAGGCAGAGAGAGACAGAGACAGAGAAACAGACAGACAGACAGAGATGGCCATAGACAAAGACGCAGACAGATATGAACTGAGGCACTGAGATAGACAAAGAGGCAGGCAGACAAAGAAAGGATGAGATAGGAAAATCCGACAGATAGACATCATGTTTAATTAAGGGGAGAAAAAAACGAAGTGTTGTCAAAGACGTCATCAGAGAAGTGACGTCATGACTCACTGAGCCCCTCCATGACGTAAGGCACGGTACGGTTGACCCAGGTCCTGTAGTAATCCCTCACTGCGTTCCTCCGCTACACCGTCACAGACACACACACACACACCACAGACACACAGACACAGACACAGACAAACACACACACACACACACACACACACACACACACACACACACACACACACACACACACACACACACACACACACACACACACACCACACACACACACACACACACACACACACACACACAAGCCTTCTTTTGTACAGTTCAACAATGATCAGTAACAACAATAACAACAACGGTAATGTTAACAATGATTATATAACATCATAAACCACCACCACCACCACCACGCCGCCGCCACCGCCGCAACCATCACCACCACCACCACCACCACCACCACCACCACCACCACCACCACCACCATCATCATCATCATCATCATCATCATCATCATCATCATCATCATCATCATCACAACAATAGCAATAACAACGATACTGCTACTTATTGCTACTGCTACTGCTACTGCTACTGCTGCTGCTGCTGCTGCTGCTGCTGCTACTACTACTACTACTACTACTACACATCAATAACAACAACAAGAATAACAGTAACAATAACTATGGTCATAACAAAAACAACAAGAAAAAACGATGTCGACGGCGATGATGATGATGATAATGATGATGATGATGACGACAACGACTACAACAACAAAATAATAATATAATAATAATAATAATAATAATAATAATAATAAGTAATAATAATAATAATAATAATAATAATAATAATAATAATAATAATAATAATAATAATAATAATAATAATTAATAATAATAATACTCTTCTTCTTCTTCTTCTTCTGATGATGGTGATGTTTCAAAACAATACTATAACTGTTAACATTACTACTTCTACTCCCGATCATTTTGTTTATTTGTTATTTATCTAAAAAGGATAATTCCCGGTATCTAACCAATTCCACGATGTCTGAGAATTCTGTTCACTTGCATGCTGGTTTGTTTCTTTTCTGGATCGATTGTTTGGGTTTCTATCTAAAGACTGCGACTCACCCGAGAGAGCAGAATGTCCCCTTCTTGCAAATACTGCTGCACCCCTGGAATCAGAGACATCTGAAATGATGATGATGAGGAGGAGGATGCCCAAAACAATAGAGTCAAAAAGAAATAAACACAACACCCAGAGGAAAGAAAACCGGGGTAAAAAATGATAACAAAACAAACCTAAACTCGAAAATACAAAACTGGTAATACACCCCCTCCCACACATGCAAATATGCACGTTAAAGTTCCCGTAATTCATTTCAGCGTTCGATGGGTTACGGAAACACGAACGTACCCAGCATCCATCCCTGAAGTCGGAATGTAGTCACCTTCATGGTAGGCAAAGAAAACAAAGCAAAAACGGTCGCATACGCAAAATCTCACCATTGATGAAGCTCGGAGCTCTAGCCGAAGAACGAAAAGAAAAAAGGGAATGAATAAAACGCTTTGACACACAGTATGACAATGCAGTTGAGCGTTTTCTGTTTTCGTTTCTGTGATTTCTCCATCACTCATGAAATGACTTGACTTCTTTTTCTTCAACTTCTGCGGAAGTCATCAAAGCTCCACGATGAAGTTTTTCAGGCAATGTGTTGCGGGTGGGCAAGTTTGAACCTGGCGGAGCTCATCATTTTCCAAGCCGCAGGGTGCATGCTGGGTATGTTCGTGTTATCTATCCCACCTATTATGGCTTTCTGCGAAAGGTTATGAAGTTTTAACGCATGGGCAAGATGTTGTGCGAGCGTTTGTATATGGGACTTTGGTTTAAAGGTCATCTGAAGGGCTCCCGAGGGATTGGGTTCAGTAACAAGATCAAGTTTAGGAAAAAAAAAACCTGGAAAAAACCAGTCCTCTCAGGGGATATTCAAACATAACCAGCGCCCTTAGTTACCATCAGACTCTTCTTCTTCTTTGATGTCTGTTATATGAGCGAAAATGCGTTGCGCTGCCGTTAAGCACCTGACCAGTCAGGCCCAGCACATTCGACTTCGGCATGGGAGAGATTTGTTTTCTTTTAAGTACTTTCTGGACAAAAGACAGGAGTATGGACCAAGAAGGCAAAAATAAGACAAGATGGAAGTGACAGGAAGAAAAAGGAACAAGGCAGAAACAAAAGAGAGGGATAGAGAAGAGAGAATTCCTAGCACACAATTTCCAGAAGGTGGGGATGCTGTTTATACTGACAGTCCTCCCTCCACTCCCCTTCCCGGCATCCCCACCGGTAGGGGGAAGGGGGGGGGGGGGGGGGGCGAGGGGGTAACCACTAGCCTATCTCTTCCCCACCCATAAAAATGATAGAATAGAGTATTAACTTCACTGATACTTGTCTTATCATACATGTTATACAAATGATTTTTTTTTGATTTTTGATTTTTTTCTTTAAATACGTGCGCGTGTTATTATTTTAGACTGTTCAATATCTTAAAAGAACAGAGTATTAATTTAATTAATATTTGTCTTATACAACATGTTATAACAATTTGACTTATATTATTAAAATGCGTGAGCATGGGTACGAATGTTTACAATGCGCGATCGTGCGTGCGCGTGCGCGAGTGACTGTGAATGTGCGGACGTACGGGTTTACTTGTGCGCACATGAGTAAAGTGATTTTTGTTGGGGTGGGTTTGTGGCTGGCTGAGATTTTGCTGATTTGTGGTGCATTTTATCTCATGATGGGTGCGTGCTGATGTTGGACAGTGTGTGTGTGTTTTAAATATTATGTTTAAATGTTTATTGTTTTTTATGTATGGCGAGTAACCCGTCGGAATTTCTCTGTCTTTGAGATAATAAAGCTTTTGAATTTGAATTTGAATTTGAATTTGAAATAAGATAATAATTATACACTTACCAAGATTCTCTTCAGGGTTGCTTTCAGGAACTCGTTTTGGCTGTCAGAAAATCAAACATTCATTTATTTATGTAAGTTTATACACAAATGCTAGGAAAACGTAAAATCTTAATTCAATCATGAAAGAATTTATGAAAAGGAAAGGGGAAAAACCCGAAGAAAAAAAAATCAGAAGATGGCAGTCAAAAATTAAAATATTCATTATAATATTGACATGAACCGTAAGTAAATACACAAATACTATAAGCACGTAAAGCCTTAATTCGATCATGACAGAGTTTGTGAAAAGGGCACCCCCTCCAAAAAAAAACCCAAACAAAAACCCGGAAAAATATCAGACGATGAACCGAAGTCTTCAGTGCAGGTTACATTTAGCGTAAGCAAAATCTCATAGCAACAAGAGTTTTTTCATCGCAGTTTTTTTTTCTTCAGGAAAATCAAGTTTTATAAACGAAATAATTCGCAGAAGACAAAACAACAAAAATTAGAAACAATATATGATGTTATTCTGTGATGATACTCTATGATATCTACCCGTTAGAAGACCTCTCTGTCTGTCGGCCTGCCTTCCAGGCTGTCTTTTTGTCTGTCTGCCCTCTTTCTCTCTGTCTTCTGTCTGCTTGTCTGCTTGTCTTCCTGCCCTGCTTGCTTTTCCTGGCCGCGTCTGTCTGTTTTCCTTGTTCTCTCTGTCTCTGTTTGTCTGTCTGTCTGCCTGCCTGCCAGCACGTCTGTCGAACCTTTCTCTCTGTTCTATCTGCTTCTTTCTGTCCTTTTCGCCCCACCCCCCCCCCCCCCCCCCCCCCCCCCCCCCCCCCTCTCTCTCTAACATAACCGTTTTTATGTTTTGTATATAAATTTAATGTGCAACACACCCAAAAATGAAACAAAAACTTTGACCTTCCCCCAAGAACCCCCCCTCCCCCCCCCCCCAACAACGCTATGATATTTAAGAACTAAGGAACACACAAAATTTTATACAGACAAGTACAATCATCCAAAACACCCCGTAAAGGGGCGCAATAATACAAAAAAACAACAACGCAACGTAACTCGGCAGTACATAATAGCGACACGACTTAAACCGCAGCGCATCACATCACATCACATCACATCTCATCACATCTCTGTACGATTCATACGGACAGTACACCAACACCACGCGCGCCGCAATAACGACAAATACTATATAGGCTATACTAGCACATAGGTATATAATAATAATAATAATAATTATAATAGTAAAGAAAGCAGCTTTGTTTCATCAGTCAGTCAGCCGCTCTCAGCCCTCAGGAAGTGAAGGGTTAAAAGGTGAAAGGGCAGGGTTAAAAAGGTGAAACAGGTTCAAGTCAAATGAGTATGTATAGCAGGGGTTGGAGAAGGGCGAAGCGTCTCTGTTGAGAGTTTGTGTGGGCATTTGAGGGCACTGGTGCATTGGGGGTGAAGGTGGAGATTATTTATTTATCAATCACTGAAAGCTTTGTCAAAACGTGCGCATGCGCGCGCGCGCGCGCGAGCACACACGCGCGTGCACGCATTCACAAACGCACACACGCACGCACGCACGCGCACGCACGCACGCACACACGCACGCACGCACACACACAGTGCGAGCGCGTGGGTGCATTCACACACACGCTCGCGCACGAACACACACACACACAGACGCGCGCGCATTCTTTACCTTGTGTTAGAAATGCATATTTTTGCAGCACACACACATACACGCGCGCAAACACACACACACACAACACACACACACTTACACACACACACACTTGCACACTTACACACAACACACACACACTCACCACACACAACACACACACACACACACACACACACACACACACCACACACACACACACACACACACACACTTACACTTACACACACACACACATACACACACACTCACACACACACACACACACACACACACACACACTACACACACACACACACACACACACACACACACACACACACACACACACCGCGCACCGTTCAGTTTAATCCAAAATTCTTTGCCTTTTGTCAGGAATGCACTATCTTTACACTAGTACAGTTCACAGCTCTCACATCCAACACAGAAAGCTTGATTGTTCAGAGCAGACACCGTCTTTCAAAATTCATTCTTCCCAAGTGGGGATGCCAGGGGGCTCTGTCAGTATAAAATAGCATCCCCACCTTCTGGAAATTCTGTGCCAGGAATTCCCTCTTTTCTATCCCTCTCTTTAGTTTTACCTTTTTTTTTCTTTTTCTTCCTGTCACCTCCTTTTCGTCTTTTTTCTGCCGTCTTGGTCCATTCTCCTGCTCCCCTCCCCCCACCACCCCACAGATAGACTTTACATAAATAACAGTTCTCTTCCACGTCGAAGTTAGATGTAATGGGTCTGACTTGTCAGGTGCTTAATAGCAGCGCAACACTTTTTTTTTTACTCATATTACAAACAACAATAGTTGCTGTCTGAGTATTCGACGACGACGACGGAGAAGAAGAAGAAGAATGGGGAAGAGGAGGAGAAGGAGGAGGAGGAGAAGAAGAATTGCAAAGAAAGAAGAAGAATGCGAAGAAGAATGCGAAGAAGAAGAAGAATGCGAAGAAGAAGAATGCGAAGAAGAAGAATGCGAAGAAGAAGAAGAAGAAGAAGAAGAAAAGAAGAAGAAGAAGAAAGAAGAAGAAGAAGAAGAAGAATTATTGCGAAGAAGAATAATTGCGAAGAAGATTGTGAAGAAGAAGAATGCAAAGAAGAGAAGCAGAAGAAGAATTGCGAAGAAGAATGCAAAGAAGAAGAAGAAGCAGAAGAAGAATTGCGAAGAAGAAGAATGCAAAGTAGAAGAAGAATTGCGAAGGAGAAGTATTGCGAAGAAGAATGCAAAGAAGAAGAAAAAGCAGAAGAATTGCGAAGAAGAAGAATGCAAAGTAGAAGAAGAATGCGAAGAAGAAGAAGCGAGAAGAAGACGATTGCGAAGAAGGGAAGAAGAGAAGAAGAAGAAAAGAAGAGGAAGAAAAAGAAGAAGAAGAAGAAGAAGAAAGAAGAAGAATGAAGAAGAAAAAGAAGAAGAAGAGAAGATAATTCGAGAAAGAATTCAGCGGTTTGCAAGCAGAAATCACAGATGATGGAAAAACATAAGAAATGAACATAAATTACCGGACGACCACCAAGAATAAGTGCGATGGTCAAAGAAGGGTAGCAGAGAGGTAATTTGTTTCGTCTGCTTCCAAGCAACATCCAGCTATTGGAAAATTCAGGGATCTTGTAACCTCCCAACATATAGTTCTCTTGGGGTATCCCCACAAATGTAAAAGGCGATTCACAGGGTCTGTCTGGGATGATTGTGCTTCCACCTTTCATAAAATCAGGCGCTGATTTGGGATTTAACGTACAACTTTAGCTTTCTGGCTGTTGCTATGACGGAAAACTTTTACACTGTCTACATTGCTGCATTCGCGCTCTTTTGCTACTCAGGCGCTGCTGGGCTTTGCTACAACTTAGATTTGGCCTGCTTGCTTGATCGCTTACACAACACACTAACAACTACTACTACTACTACTACTACTACTACTACTGCTCTGCTACTGCTGCTGCTGCTGCTGCTGCTGTTGTTGTTGTTGTTGTGGTGGTGCTGCTGCTGCTTACCACTATGCTGCTACAACAACAACACGAACACCAACTACTACTATACTACTCTACTACTACTACTACTACTACTACTACCTTCTGCTACTAACCTACCTTTACTACTACTAACTACTACTACTACTACTACTACTACTACTACTACTACTACTACTACTACTACTACTAACTACTTTTACTACTACTACTACTACTTTTACTACTACTACTACTACTACTACTACTACTACTACTACTACTACTACTACTACTACTATATGGAATTTATATAGCGCTGAATCTTGTAAAAAAGCAAACAAATCGAAGCGCTTGCACTCAATAATTTACAGGCATGCAACTCTCCTTAAACATAATGAACAACAGATTTCAAAACCATGCGCACGCACGTGTGCACGCATGCACGCGCGCACACACACACACACACACACTCACACACACTCACACACACTCGGAACAACACTTAGAAGGTAAAAGATGCTGTTGAAAATTAGGGACAGATATTTGGGGGGAAAGTCTCAGGTAGGAAATAAGTGTGTTTTGAGGCTGGATTTGAAGGTATCAAGTGAAGGCTTTTGGCGAAGTGAAAGAGGGAGGTCATTCCAGGTGGATGGACCAGAAACAGAGAAGGAGCGACGGCCAACAGTGGTTTGTTTGAATCTGGGTGCTCGAAAGCACAAAGTATCTGCGGCTGAACGAAGGGAACGGGATGGAGTGTACAGATGAAGACAGTTACAGAGATAAGAGGGTGCAGATTTGTGGAGACATTTGAAACAGAGGGTATTGATTTTATACCCCAGTCTTTTTTGGGACAGGCAGCTAGTGAAGAGATCGCAAAAGAGGAGTGATGTGTTCAGATTTTTTTTTCTTAGGACCAGTCGAGCTGCAGAGTTTTGTATGCGTTGAAGAGAGTGGATAGATGATGCTGGTAGGCCAGCCAAAAGAGAATTACAGTAGTCTAAACGTGAAAAAATGAGAGATGTGACAAGCTTGGAAGTGCATCAGTGGACAGATACTTGCGAATCGCGTTTATGGCCCGTAATTGATAGTAGCAAGACAGGCAGGTCTGGGTGATAAATTTTTTTTCATGGGACAGTGTGTTGTCAAGAACAAACTCCTAAAATACTTCACAGAGTTGGACAAAGGAACTGACGTATTCCCGAATTCTATTGAAGTTTTTGCGATAGAGGAAAGTTTAGGGTTGGGTCCCTATGAGCATGGCTTCGGTTTTATCGGCATTAAGTTGTAATTGTTCTGAGTCATTCAGTTTTGAATGTCTTGAAGGCAGTAGGACATATTTGTCAGGAGGGAAGGCAAGTTTTCAACAGTATCACTGCACTGAAGCTGAGTATCATCGGCATAGAAATGTTGTTTCAATATGGTGGTTTTTTTATTATATGGAGAGTGGAGCAGTGTAGAAGTAAAGAGAACGGGGCCCAGGACTGATCCCTGTGGGACTCCACATTCCATTTTGACAGGTTTTGATTGAATTTTGTTTACAAAAACTTTCTGGAACCTGTCTGTCAGGTATGAAAATAAACCAGGTGAGGGCTGTGCGTTAATACCAAACGTATTTTGGAGGCGAGAAAGAAGAATTGAGTGATCTTGGTATCAAAGGCTGCAGATAAGTCAAGAAGAGTGAGGGGGGAGATTTTTCCTGCATCAGAAGCAAGTAGAAGTGTATCTAAAGTGTGGACTAGGGTGGTTTCGGTGCTGTGGTTGGGGGCGATAGGCAGTTTGGGAAAAGTGGGAAAGGTCATTGGAATGAAGGTGACTGTTGAGCTGTTTGAGAACAACTTTTTCTAGTACTTTAGAGACAAAGGGTAAGTTTGAGACAGGCCTATAATTCTTCAAATGTTGGGATCGAGGTCGTGTTTTTTTCAGTAGAGGTTTTGACTATTGCTGTTTTAAGAGCTGATGGAAAATTTCCTGAACAAGAGATGAGTTTACTATTTTAGTGATATAGGTACAAGTTGTGGAAGGCATTGTGAGAAAAAAGGAGCAGGTATGGGATCAAGGTCGCATGATTTTTTTAGTCATTTCCTTCAGAATTGTCATGATTTCTTTTTCACTTGTGGGATGGAGGGAAAAAAAGAGGAGTGCCAGTGAACTGGGGATCAGGAGGCGCAGGCTGGAATTGAGTTGATGCAGTCTGGAGCGTATGTTTCGAACTTTGTCTGAAAAGAAGGGAGAAAATATGGTGGAAAATTCAGACAGGCTGTGGGTGTTAGGCAGAGGAGTTGTTTTTGCAGATCCAAGGAGATTTGAGGTGAGGGGAAAAAAGAGATTTTATGGATGTAGCACAGAGAACTTGGGAAGAGTAGTAGTCTGTCTTTGCTGAATGGATTTAAGAGTTTTTACTTTGTTTATTTTTTTTCGGAAAAGCTGTTTGTTGATTTCGGTTTTTGACTTCCGCCACTGCCGTTCTAGTTGCCCGGCGTTTGCGCTTCGCTATCAAGATGTCTTGGGTTTTACCATGGCGCACAGGGTCTGTCAGGGAGGAGATGGTCAGTAGGAGGTGCATGCTCATCAAGCAGTTGGCGGAGAATAGTGTTATAGTGATCAGAGAGGTCAGTGTGGTCAGAGGTTTGTGAAAAACGTTCGGAAGCTTGTGAAGAAAAGGTATGAATGTCTAAGGCCTTAAGATTGCGACGAGTAACATATTTCTTCTTTCTGACAGGTTTTGTGATGTTAAGATGGAAAAGAATGGCGGAATGATCAGAATGCAGTTCGTCGGTGACAGAAACAGATGTGACAAGATTAAATGAAGCATTAGTAATCAGCCAGTCTAAAATATGACCAGATCTGTGCGTTGCTTCGTTTACCAGGAGAGAGAGAGAATGGTTGGACAGAGAAAGAGAAAGACGTTTGACATCTGGAGAATACTGGTTGTCGAAATGGAAGTTGAAGTCACCAAGAATTATAAGTTTAGTGGGAGAGAGGCTGTAGTGGTCGAGGAGTGACTGGAATTCTTGGTGAAAAAGAGAAGATGTTAGGTTGTTTTTACGGCTGGGAGGTGGACGGTAAAGGCAGCAGATAGTAATAGAGTGGCCAGGTAGGTTGAGACTGATTTCGCAAACTTCAAAAGATTCATGAGAGAATTGAAGGTTGTGACTGAAAGAAAGAGACGGTTCCAATGTGTCTTTGAGAATGGTGGCAATCCCACCTCCTCGAGAGAGTCGGGGGAAAGAAATAGTTTTATATCCAGGAGGAGTCAGCTGTTTTATTTTTGGTTCATGGCCATGTGGTTTAAGCCAAGTTTCGGTGAGGAAGGTTAAGTCAATGTTTTTTTCAGAGATGAAATCAGAGATGTAGTCGGCTTTTCCATTTGGACAGACAGACTGCACATTCAACAAACAAACTTGAAGGAGATCTGAAGGAGGTGGAGAGGTTGAAAATGAAAGTGGTGAGTTTGGACAAGCATCAGAGGAAGAGGACGAAGGCGATGGTGGAGATGCGGCTAGCGGAAGGACAGACAAGAGTTTGGATGGTGAATCGGGAGTAGAAGATGATGAAAGAACTGTGCTCATCAGGGGATTCGGTGTTTGAAACACATCATGATATACATCATTATCATCAGAACAAAAAACATTATCAGAGTCACAAACAACAGAACAGTGAACAGCTGAAGGGGCGGGTGGACGGCAGTATGGGGAAGAAGCGTTGTCAGGGGTAACAGAAGTGACGTCAGAGGTGAGGGGGGAGACACGGGAGAGGGAAGCCCACCACTGGCGATGACGTCGGCCTGCCCGTGTTCCCCGTCTGGTTTGGCGGCGATGAATGCCTAAGTGTGTTAGAAGCTGCTTAATATCAAGAGCAAGCGTGTATTGTTTTTGACAAAATTCAGGTGCGAGCATAGCGAGTGCGAGCATACTACTACTACTACTACTACTACTACTACTACTACTACTACTACTACTACTACTACTACTACTCTACTACTACTACTACTACTACTACTACTACTACTACTACTACTACTACTACCACCACTTTAGCTACTACTATTCATCATCATCATCATCATCAGTCCCGTGACCTTGGCGGTCGTGGAGGAGACACGAAAGACGATGCCGTGGTAAGCCTCCTCCATCCATCTCGGTCCTCGGCTCTGCGCAGTAGTGCCGAGTCATTCATCCTGGTCCATTCTCTACTACTATTACTTCTACTATTACTACTACTGCGGCTGCTACTACTTCTACTGCTACTACTTCTACTTCTACAATTACTACTTCTACTGCTGCTACTGCTGCTACTACTACTACTACTGCTGCTGCTGCTGCTGCTGCTGCTGCTGCTACTACTACTGCTGCTGCTGCTGCTACTACTGCTGCTGCTGCTGCTGCTACTTCTACTACTACTGCTGCTGCTGCTGCTGCTACTACTACTACTGCTGCTGCTAACCTGTATACATGCAAGCATTCATACATGCATACACAATTATCGCACAGATCAGATCATGGCTGCTAGCAGGACACGCTGAAACAAGGTTACTTCTCAGAGAACAACAGGACAAGGAAGTGAACAGGACAGTAGGTGACGACAAAGATGACAAAAACCGACAGTGATCTGACGCGAGCAGAAGAAGAAGACCAGGAATTGCGAAGAAGGATGCGAAGAAGAAGAATAATGCAAAGAAGAATTGCGTAGAAGAATAATAATTGCGAAGACGAAGAAAGAATTGCGAAGACGAAGAATTGCAAAGAAGAAGAATAATTGCGAAGAAAAAGAAGAATTGCGAAGAAGAGGAAGAATTGCGAAGAAAAAGAATTGTAACGAAGAAGAATGGCGAAGAAAAGAAGAAATGCGAAGAAGAATGCGAAGAAGAAGAAAAATTGCGAAGAAGAAACAAGAGAAGAAATAGGAGGAGGAGGAAGAGAAGGAGAAGAGGAGAAAAAGAAAGACGAAGAGGAGGGGGAGCATGCAAAAAAAATGTAAAGAAGAAGAAGAAGAATGCGAAGAAGAATGAGAAGAAAAAAGAAGTAGAAGAAGAAGACTTGCATATTTCATTTTCTGCATACGTAAATGTACGAAGGGAATCAAGGTACTGCAGTTGAGTGAATAGTGTGTGTGACTTCTGTCTCATGGGTCGATAAAGTTGCAGGTTCGAATCTCGTCAGTGGCGACTGGTGAATAACAGATCGGGATTTTTTTAAAAATTCCAATCTGCTGAGTCAGCTTTAAGTGCAGACCTGCCAGTGCCTTTGAATCCTTTCAGTTTAGACTGCCTATGATAGCCTATTCATTTGTCAAAATAAAATAAACAGAAATGTAAAAGTAAACAGCCTAAATGCATGGCAAACACACAGAAAAAGAAAAGATAGCCAGCAACAGATAAAGCAGAATATATTTTTTTTATATCATCGCATCTACAAAGGAAGTGTTTAACACGCTAAACCATCCCGACAATTTCGAACGTATGGGCGGGTAGTAGAATCAACCAGACTGTGATAAGTTTGCAGTGGGATTAGAACCCTAAATCCTTCGTCTTCTCATCCCACGAGGCCCTCGTATCGTGGGGCCTTTGTGTGGCAGGTTTGGATCCCCCTTGTGTTGGCGGCGTAGGTAAACAGACAGGCTGACAGACAGACAGACTGACAGACAGAGAGACAGACAGACAGACCGACCGACAGACTGACAGACTGACTGACAGAAAGACAGGCTGACAAACAGACAGACACGTTAAATCCTGTTCCGCTTTTCGTAAGAGTAGGCCATTGTGTGCCGGTGGGAACAGATGACAGAATTCACAAACCGCATACACACGGGGACTGGATGTAAAAAAGTACATAAGTGCTTATTCCATTATCCTCGATATAAAAGAATAACAAAAGAAAGAATAACAACAGACAGGCAGACAGACAGACAGACAGGCTGACAGATAGACAGACAGACAGGCTGACAGACAGACAGACAGACAGACAGACACTCTGACTGACTGACAGACAGACAGACAGACAGGCAGACTGGGGATCCCACTAGAGAAAGAGGGGGGGGGGGGGGTTGATGGCAGGGGATTTGTTTTCACATACCACAAAGATCTGAGGGAGAAACGTAGTGTTGGAACACAGGTGAGGAAAAGGGGTAGAAGGGTAGGAGGGGTAAGGGGGTAGGGGGTATGGGGTGAGGGGGTAGGGGTGGAGGAGTGAGGGGGTAATGGGGTAGGGGTAGAGGGGCGAAGGGGTAGGGGGGTAATGGGGCAGGGGGGTAATAGGGTAGGGGGGTAAGGGGGTAGGGGGTAAGGGGGTAGGGGGGTAAGAGGGTAAAGGGGGTCTAGCGGTTCAGAACAGTGTAGAAATGTATGAGGAAAAGACAGACTCTATGACCACGGGGTGGTTAAGACCGTTTGATTTCAATCCTGTGAGCCCGTGAAGTCGTGGGTTTGAATCTCGTCAGTGATGTCTGATGGATTAAGGATTGAGTTGGGTTTTTAAATTTTTTTTTAACGATCTCCTAGGTCCATCTTAAAATGCAGACCTGTCAATGCCTCGATTCCTTTCTTAGTGTATATACGCATGAAGAAGATCAACATATGCACGTTAAAGATCCTGTAGTTTATGTCAGCGACCAGTGGGTTACGGAAACGCAGACATCTTAGTATGCGTCCTGTACAATAAAAATAATGAGCTACTCTGAAGTGGGAACGTGACGGCTGAGGCCAGTGGGCAGACCTCCAGCAGAGTTACAAGTGCAGGAGAAGACCTGGCACTGCGCATCCTACCCAATAAAGGAACGCGGATGAGAGAGTGAGAGAGAGAGAGAGAGAGAGAGAGAGAGAGAGAGAGGGGGAGAGAGAGAGGGAGAGAGAGAGAGGGAGAGAGAGGGAGAGAGAGAGAGAGGGGGGGGGGGGGGGGAGAGAGAGAGGGAGAGAGGGAGAGAGAGAGGAGAGTGAGAGAGAGGCGAGAGAGAGTGAGAGAGAGAGGGAGAGGAGAGGGAGAGAGAGAGAGAGAGAGAGAAAGAGAGAGAGGGAGAGAGAGAGAAAGAGGGAGGGAGAGAGAGAAAGAGAGAGAGAGAGAGAGAGGGAGAGAGAGACATACACACACACAGACAGACACTGAGATACAC
This sequence comes from Rapana venosa, assembly GCA_028751875.1. Classification (NCBI taxonomy): domain Eukaryota; kingdom Metazoa; phylum Mollusca; class Gastropoda; order Neogastropoda; family Muricidae; genus Rapana; species Rapana venosa. Next base: position 8,765,667 of record CM054135.1, read on the forward strand.
ATAGCTTCTACATATCGTCCACAGAAGACACTATTTTTTGTACTGTAGGAAAACTACAAATGACTAGTACCTTAACTAAAATCCTGGAAACTCTTGTTTAAGTCCTACAACTTTCTACGTTTTTGTCTTCGGCCGGTTTTATTCTTTATTCTATGTTTTATTCTTTTATTTCGAGGATAATGGAATAAGCACTTATATGCTTTTTTAATCCAGTCCCGTGTATATGCG
>CM054135.1:8770894-8775894 GCA_028751875.1 Rapana venosa
GCTACTGCTGGTAGTATCACTAATGTTTGGGGTCTGGTTTTTGCCCGTCAGTGATGATGATGTGTGTGGTTATAGAATATATTATTCCTGTTTTTGTGTTTTGTTGTTATGGGTTATTGCTGTAGCAGTTGTTACGCTGCTGTTGTTGTCGTTGATTGGTGTTGGCGGTAGTAGTTGTGGGATTGTTGGTGACGTGTTGTTGTTGTGTTTGGTTGCTGTTCTTGTTAGTGTTACTGCTGTTATTGCTTTTGATGGTAATGATGGTCAAAATGTTGTTGCTCTTGTTTTTTGTTTGTTGTTTGTTGTTGTTGGTTTTTAGCGGTGTTGCTGCTGTTGCCGATGTTTGTGCTGTTGCTATTGTTGTTGCTGGTGGTGTTGGTGTTGGTGTTGGTGTTTTTTTATGTTGTTGGTGTTGCTGCTATGAATGATTCGCCATTGATGATTGTAGTAGTGTCGTTCACGGTGGCTATAGTGATGGTAGTGTTACTGCTTTATTCTTGTCGATCTACTTTTTGTTAGTGTTCTTTTAAAAAAAAACTTTGCTGCTGTTATGGCCTTGTTGTGATTGATTGGAGAGCTTCAGATATTGTGTGTATGAGCACTTTGTTGTTGTTGTGCTTACTTTTTCTTGTTAACTTTTTTCTTGTTGATTGTTCTGGTAAATTGTTGTGGGTTTAAAAATTTTTATAAACCTTGTTTACACTTATTTTCTGGGACCTATAACCATGTTCAGGCTATATATACTTGTGATTTGTTTTGGTGTCTTCTAAGTATTGTTGTTGCTATTATAGATGCTTTTTTTCTGCTGTTGTTGTTACATCCCGTTCTCGCGGCTGTTTGTATTCATTGTTGTCTTTATTGTTGGCTTTTTAGTTTTTACTTTGTTCTTCTTGCTATTAGTGAAGACTAGCGTGATTGTTATTGCTATACCTTTTAGTAATGTTACTGTTGTTGTTGTTGTTAATGTTAAAACTGATGTCACTGTCGTCACTGCTAGTGCTTTGCTGTTTGCTGCTTACGTTTTACTACTGCTATTTCAGCTTTGTTGCTGACGTTTGTCACTACTGTTTCAGTTTTGTTGCTGACGTTTTGTGACCGTTGTTTTATTTTTTGTTGTTGTTGCTAACGTTTTGCCACTGCTGTTTCAGTTTTTTGCTGACGTTTTGCCACTGCTGTTTCAGGTTTTTGATGACGTTTTGCCACGGCGGTTTCAGGTTTTTGCTGACGTTTTGCCACTGCGGTTTCAGTTTTTTGCTGACGTTTTGCCACTGGGGTTTCAGGGTTTCAGTTTTATCTGATCTGAAGTTATGCCACAATGGAATTAGCTTTGTTGCTGACGTGATGCCATTGATGTTTCAGGTTTGTTGCTGACGTCTTACCACGGCTGTGTCAGGTCTGTTGCTGACGTTTTGCCACCGCTGTATCAGTTTTAAAAAAAAGTATCGACACTTTTGTTTCAGGTTTGTAGCTGATGTTTCGTCACTGATGTTTTATTTAGTTGTGCTGACGTTTTGCCACTGCTGAATCAGCTTTGTTGGTGCTGCTGACGTCGATGATGTTTCTTCACTGCTGAATTGCTTTTGTTGCTGACGATGCTGACGTTGCTGATGCTGCTGATGACGATGTTGCAGTATCCACAGTATATTTCCTGACCACTGGCCACCGTTATCTGCGGAATGAAGCAAAAAAACAAATTGACATGTTTTTTAATCAATATACACAAAATAGAAACAATCAATTAACTCTTTCGCAGTGAAAAATGTGATTAAAACAAAGACCAAAGCGCATAATGAAACAACAAAGCCAAACATGTAAAAACAAGCGAAATAAAAAGAATCCAAAAGCAGATATGTGAAAAAAAACAAACATACAAAAGGAAATCCGTAAAATAAAGATAAACAAATGAAAACGAAAACAAAAACAAAAGAGGAAAGCAGAGACAAACATGTAAACACAATGATAACTACGTTCAACAAAAAGAATAGTGCACCCCCCAACCCCCCAAAAAAAACAACAACAACAACAACAACAACAAACAAACAAACACCCACAACCAAACCCAAAACATAAAAAGAAGAAAACCCCCTAACAAAAACAAAAAGGCGAAAAATGCAAAAGCCACCACCATCACCGACAAAAACATGCAAAAGCAACGACTAACATATAAAACAAACAGAAATATGCATGAAAAGATAAAAATTGCAAAACGATAGGAAAATGTGTTACAAACTAAACCAAATTCTTAAGACAAAGACAATCCTACCATACACAAACTCAAAAAATGTAAAAACAAAAACAAATAAATATACTAAAACTGCCAAATACATTTGTATCCTCCCTCCAAATATTCTACAGCAACTGACGAAATATGTACAATTAATGAAAACATGCAAAAACAAAAACAAGCATAGAAAAATGTCAATCATGCACTAGGACAAGATTTTATGTAAAAGGATCCCTGCCCCCTCAGTGATAACAGAAAAACCCAAAGTCAAATATGTAAGAATAAGGACACACATGTTATAAATATAGCCAACAAAGCCTAATACACAAAAATAAGGACACATATATTATAAAATAAGCCAACAAAGCCTTATATGAAAGAATAAGGACACACATGTTACAAATATAGCCAACAAAGCCACATATGAAATAATAAGGACACAATGTTATAAATATAGCCAACAAAGCCAAATATGCAAAAGTAAAGACACACATGTTACAAATATAGCCAACAAAGCCGGCCAAATATGAAAGAATAAGGACATACATGTTGCAAATATAGCTAACATAGCCACATATGCAAAAATAAAGAGACACATGTTACAAATATAGCTAAACATGTCCAAATAAAGACAAACTTGTAAACCGAACACACGTATGTACTATAAAAACAAGCATGTAAAATATAAACAAACAGGTAAACAAGACACACAAGTAAAAACAAAACCAAACATGAAAAAAGAGATAAACCACATACACACAAAGAACAACATAAGTATGAAGCAAAGACATACACATAAACAAACAACATCTTAAAACAAAGAGACACATATATAAACAAAAACCCATAAAAAACAATGTTAAACGCGTAAAAACAAAGGTAGACCTGTAAAATCAAAGGCGAACCTGTAAAACAAAGATATATAATTATATTTCAACAAAGATAAACATTTAAAAACAAAGATAAAGTCTTAAAAGAAAGATAACCATGTTAAAACAAGGAAACATGTAAAAACAAAGACAGGTGTAGAAGAGCACAGGCAAATTTGACAAACTTGTAAAATTAAAAAGCAACAACAAAAAACCTACCCTCAAGAAAAACGTACAAAATTAAATAGTAAATATGTGTATCAAAAAGATAAACATATGAAACAGATATAAGCTTACGAAACAAAGATATACATTTACGAAAAACAATGAAGAGAAAGAAAGCAAATGAAAGTTCCCGCTTCATCAATGGCATCTTTCCTTCCTTCCTTCCTCCCTTCTTTCCTTCTTTCCTTCCTTCCTTTCTTTTTGTTTGACTGTAATCCTTCCTCCCTGGCCTTCCTCCCTCCTTCCTTCCTTCCTTCCTAGGACCTCTCTTTCTTTCTTTCTTCTTTTCTTTCTTCCTCCCTCCCTCCTTCCCTCCATTATTTCCTTCCTTCCTTTCTCCCTTCCTTCTTTCCTTCCTTCCTAGGACCTCTCTTTCTTTCTTTCTTTCTCCCTTCCCTCTTTCCTCCCTCCCTCCTTCCTTCCTTTCTCCCTCCCTCCTTCCTCCCTTACCTTTCTTCCTCCCTTCTTCCTTTTTCTTTCTTTCTTCCTTCCTTCATTTTTTCTTCCTTCCTTCCTCCCTCCCTCCCTCCCTTCCTTTGTTTTTGTTTGTTTGTTTCTTTCTTTCTCCCTTCCTTCCTCCCTCCCTTCCTTGTTTGTTTTTCTTTCTTTGTTTCTTTGTTTCTTTCTTCCTTCCTTTCTTTCCTTCTTCTTTCTTTCTTTTTCTTCCCTTCCTTCCTTCCTCCCTTCCTTTGTTTGCTTATTTGTTTGTTTGTTTGTTTCTTCCTTCCTTTCCTTCTTTCTTTCTTTCTCCCTTCCTTCCTCCCTCCCTCCCTCCCTTCCTTCCTTTGTTTGTTTGTTTGTTTGTTTCTTTTTTCTTCATTCCTTCCTTCCTTTCTTTCCTTTCCTATTTTGAAAACAGGTTCACGTCTCGTTATTGTACTTTGACTCGGTCAGTCGGTCACTACCTCCTTTGTTCAGCCGCACAAGTCTGTCTTTTTTTTGTTGTTTTGCTGTTCTTTTTGTTTTGTTTTGTTTTTTTTGGTTTGGTTTGGTTTGGTTTGGTTTTTCATCTTGTACTGTACGGCGTAGATGGCAGAGGGAAAATCTGTCTAGGGAATGTGAAGCATTTCAGAAGTATTTGAAGTAACTTGGGTTTTTGCCGTTGTAGGAGTACGTCCACATGAACAGTCTTTTTGGCTTGGGTCGAGATTGAACAAGATTTGTCAGTTTCTTTGTAGTGGTCTTGGTCGTGGTGTTGGTGGGTGGGTGGTGGTGGGTGGTGGTGGTGGTGGTGAGTGGGGGGGTGGGGATGGGTGAGGTGGTGTGTGGGGGTAGGGGTGGGACGGTATGTGTGTGGGTAGGTAGGTGATAGTGTGTGTGTGTGTGTGTGTGTGTGTGTGTGTTTGGGTAGGTGTGTGTGTATGGAAGATTCGTGTGTATGTGTGTGTATATGTGTGTTTTGGTTGCGCGCGCGCGTGTATATATGTGTGTGCATGCGTGTTCATTTCTTTCTTTAACTTTTTCATATAAGTATTTTGTTGTTGTCAAACCTCCACCATTACCTGCTATTCTTCTATCTCCATCTCCACACACCCACACACACACCCACACACACACCCACACACACACACACACACACACACATTCACTGATCATCCCCCCCCCCCCCCACACACACACACATACTGATCACCCACCCACCCCCACCCCCAACACATACACACTTGATCACCGACCCACCC
>CM054135.1:8780894-8783394 GCA_028751875.1 Rapana venosa
TATCAATTAAACCAAAACAAAACAACCCCCAAGAAAATAAACAAACACTAAAAAAAAAGCATTGAGATTTAATGCCCATTAATTTAAACATGTAAAAACAACACCAATCCAATTACATCTTCAAGCTGCGTCATTATCGAAACAAAACAAATGAGTTAAAAAAACAACCCTCATAAAACACCCACCACACAAAGCCTTTTCTATTTTACAACATTGCTAGCAATAAAAAAGTCACATCAAGATAATAATGTGCAAAAAAACCCAGTTCCTGTATCTACAGCAATAATAAACATAACATTACAAAAATGTTAAGATCTATACCGACAAATCAATGAATGTTCCAGGCCGTGTGGTGGACAAGTTTGAATCTGACACGATTCACCAATGGTGAGATTTTTGTATGCGTATTTTTGCCCACCATTAAGGTAGCTGCATTCTGACTTCGGGGTATAATTATATTGATGAAGGGAAATATTAAGCAAAGTGATTGAAATATAAAAAAAGCTGTCAGAAAAATGACAAAACAAAAAATTCAAGAATATTCAAAGAAAGAAAGGCAGGGTGGAAAGGAAGAATGAAAAAGGAAAAAAAAATAGAAAGAAAGAAAATGACAAAGGAAAAAAAGGACGAAAGAAACCCTAGGTTGACGATACCTTTTGGTAACTAAACAAAAACAAATCGAATTAATAAAACATGCCTTCAGATTTTCATTTTAAAAATCAAAAACAAAATCCAATCATTTGTTTTAGAGGTCACAAACAAAAACCAATCAATCAGTTTAGAAATAAAAAAAACAACAACAATCATTCAGTTTAAAGATTATTAACAAAAACCAACCATTCAGTTTAAAGAAGATTAATTAGAAAAAATCAATAAAATTCAGAAAATGATCAATAAAAAAACCAAAATTCAGTAAATTGTAACTAAACAAAAACAAATCATTAATTTAAAAACATGCAAACCAATATTCATTTAAAATCAAAAACAAAACCAATCATTAGTTTAAGAGTCATAAACAAAAACCAATCATTCAGTTTTAAAGGTCAATAAACAAAACACAATCATTCAGTTTTAAAGTTATTAACAAAAACCAATCATTCAGTTTAAGATTATAAACAAAACCCAATCATTAATTAGTTAAAGACAAAAAAAACAAATCACAGTTACAAAGATATAAAAAAAGCATCATTATTAAATGCATTAACAAAAGACCAACATTCTATTAAAGACAAACAAAAACCAATCATCAGTTTAAAGATCTTAACAAAACCATCATCAGTTTTATAAGTCATAAACAAATACATTCTCTTCCCTTTTCAAAGTCATTAAACAAAAACCAAACATTCAGTTAAAGGTCACAACAAACCAATCATTCAATAAGATCAAGAATCAAAGATGAATGTATCATGCTGCTTACAAGAAATCAAGTACGGGTCAAGTGGTCAAGGATACAACAAAAAAGGAAATCATTCTGCTAAGATCAGCAACTCAAGTGGTCTGTGCAAAAGTTATTCTATTTGTAGTATGCAAAGCTATAATATGTGTTATTCTTTGCCTTCCACAGAAATTATCACGTCAACCAAAGCAAAGTTGGCAAAATCATTCTGTATGACAATAATTTGTGTGCTTGAAATACCTCACTGTCATAATAATAAAAAGAATACTCTAAATACGGCAATTAAGGTCTACATACATAGTTATTATCATCTATTGTATATGTCATCTATAATCTATCTTTATATTTCCAGTTCCCATTTATCATCAACTAACAAGATCATTTGTATGATCTAATGTTGTGTAATATCATACTACTATCTATGACATGTATTACATACATATCTAATCATAATCTATTATCTATCTATCTATCTATCTATCTATCTATCTATCTATCTATCTATCTATCTATCTATCTATCTATCTATCTATCTATCTATCTGTCTGTCTGTCTGTCTTGTCTATCTTATCTATACTATGACTGGTATTATCTATCTATCTATCTATCTAATCTATCTATCTATCTATCTATCCTATCTACTACTATCTATCTATCTATGTCTGCTTTGATCTTTCTATCTATGACTGATTCTATCTATCTATCTATCTATCTATGACTGTATTCTATCTATCTATCTATCTATCTATCTATCTATCTATCTATCTATCTATCTATCTATCTATCTATCTGTCTGTCTGTCTGTCTGTCTGTCTGTCTGTCTGTCTGTCTATCTATCTATCAAGTCATACAAATGCACATTTGCTTACGTGTATACTTTTACCATATTTACCTATAAGGCGAGGTATTTGAAAACAATCAAACATGCAAACTTGTTCTTCACTGTGTACTTACAGTGAGTCCCAGGTGGAACTCGCAGCAGCAGCAGCAGCAGCAGCAGCATCAGGTGTCCAAACTTAATGTGCTAAGATAGTTTATTTCTTTATCTATTCTTATATTTCGAGAATAATGGATTAAGCACTCTTGTGCTTTTTTCACATCCAG
>CM054135.1:8785894-8795894 GCA_028751875.1 Rapana venosa
GTCCTCAATGGTTTGCAGCCCTCTACTGTTCTGCTTCCCACACAGCAAAGATGGCAATCCTTGCCCCAAGGGACGTGTAGAATATCCTCCTTGCCTTCCACTTTGTTTGCTTGATTATTTGTTTATTTTGCTTTGCTGTTCATGTCATTGCTATAAACAAAAAACACCCACAGAACCGTGTGCGTGTGTGCCCATGAGTCATCCAACTACAGGCTTATTTGTATCAATTATTAATTTTTTTCTCTAAGCTTTTGAAACAGTATATTTTTAAAAAATACATCTTCGTTATCATTTAAATCAATCAGCAAGATCTCCTACATCCGAACCAGTCTGGAATTAAAGAATATTGTTCCGGTCACACAGTCTTTTAAAAATAAAAAAGATTGATTGCTGGTCATCAAACAAACAGCAATTAACTGGAGTATTATATGTCGATTTTGCAAAAGCCGTTTGCTGTGAGAATTATACATTTATTTTAAAAAGCCACTTAACAAATGATCTCATAGTGCTTTTGAATTAATCTTTTCTGTCTAACCGGCAACAAAAATTATCTTGAAACATATGTGTATCTGTAGCTGTGGCTGATTTTCTTCCAAACACTGATGGTGGTGTTCCCCAGGGTTTAGTTTTAGGTCCTTTGCTGTTCTTCTTGTACATCAATGATCTCTCTGTTTTTCATACTTACACAATGCAACATGTTTGCTGATGACACCGCTGTAGAAACAACTGGCTCTGATACCTATGAGGTTTATCATACAACGCAAAAAATAGTATCAATGACCTTATAAACGGACATACTTGAACCACATGTCTCTTCACCACCCCCCCTCCCCCACGAGAATATAAACAAAATACAACTAAACTGATACTGGTTACCTATTAAAAAGAATCGTCAAAATCTTACTTAGTTACTATCTTCTCTTTATATTTCTAAGGTGGAAGTATAAAAATATTGTGAAGCGCAAAGTTTTGGTTTATCTGTACCTCTCATGATCAAAACATTAAAAAAGAAAAAAAACATCTGGAAATATAGCATCAAAACAGTATCAGTTGAAAAAAACACTTAAAAAATTTACATCAAAGAAACCATTCTTAAATGCCTATTCGATGCTCCTGCACAATTATTCCTTTATGCATATTCAATCTAATATTGATTATGCTTTTATATTCTGGTATCAAGCGAGCAAAAAGCTACTTAAACCGTCAACTCGAGTGCAGACCTGCCAGTGCCTTAGCTTAATTCCCTTCGTGTATACACACATGCAGAAGATCAAATACGCACGTGAAAGATACCGTTATTATTGTCAGCGTTCCGTGGGTTGCAAAAACACGAACTCACCCACCACACATCCCCGCAGTCGACATGCCGCTACCGTCATGGTGGGCAAAAACAATCGCCAACGCAAAATCTCACCGTTTGGTGACCCTTGGAGCTCTAGCAGTGGTATATATGTATCTGTATGTTTGTCCGTCGTGCTCGACGATGACCTCCAAAACAGCAGAGGAGGCAACTGCTGTTTCGAAAATTGGGCAGAAATTTTGATTATAGTGGAGATGTCTTGCCCACAGTACATCCCCACTCTCTCGGCCAAGTGGGCATAAGGACAGTCAGCGTTGGAGATGTTCTCCAAATGCCAACCAGCCCCCAGGGCTGCAGCACATAAGGACTGTGCAAGTCAAGCCTCCTAGTCAGAGAGTCATAGTCGATCACTAAAGACTAAGCTGTAAAGTGGAATTCCATGAGTGGGAAAGAAAGCCACTGGTCATACAGCCTCTCACTTTGCTGTTGTCCCCAGCGTCAATGGTTTAATCAAGAACTGTGATAAAGCCCAGGGTAAAGGAGGTAAAGGAGTCCCATAACCTATAAGGTCGTAGGAGGAGCGAGGCGTCAGAGACCTCACTTCTCTAGGGCCAGCATATTGAGGGCGGCGCCCATCTCCTCTCCCTCGCTGCTTTACCTTCCCTGACCCTAAAGAGGGCAGGTACCCATTTACAGCTGGGTGAACTGGGGGAACTGTACTGAAGCCAAGGCGCGCAAACGGTCACCCATCCAAGTGGTAACCACGCTCGACGCTGCTTAACTTGCCTGGGGGAAAGCGAGTGCTCCGACCACTGAGCTATCCCGTCCCCAAAATAAAGCCCAGTGGAACGAAAAAAGAAAAGCCGTTTAATTACCCCTGCCTATACTTTCTGTGGTAAAGTGTGTCCAGGGATTTGAATCAAAGAGAGAGAGGAGAGTGAGAGAGAGAGAGAGAGAGAGAAGAGAGAGAGAGAGAGAGAGAGAGAGAGGAGAGAGAGAGAGAGAGAGGGAGAGAGAGAGAGAAAATAATTCTGTTGTTCAGACTGGGAAATTCCATAAACAAGGGGAATGGACAGACGCAAACAACTTCAGCAATTCATAAAGTTCACAAGATTATTACAAAACTCGTCTGAAGAAAGGAAAACAGAGAGAGAAAGAGAGAGAGAGAGAGAGAGAGAGAGAGAGAGAGAGAGAGAGAGAGAGAGAGAGAGAGAGAGGAGAGAGAGAATGAATGAATGGATGAATGAGCATTTTTATTGAGGGAAAAGAATAAGAACAATGGCGGCTTTTTTCATCCATCCCTACGTCCCCCCAAAAAGTAAATAATTCAACCAATCATTCAATAATGAAATGTCTAAAGAATTAGGTAAAACTTAAACATACACAAACAAACAGAATAGAGATAGTTATATACACAGGATAGATATCTTCTTCTTCTTCTTCTTCTTCTTCTTCTATCAGAGAGAGAGAGAAGGAGAGAGAGAGAGAGAGAGAGAGAGAGAGAGATCTTTATTAGAGAGAGAGAGAGAGAGAGAGAGAGAGAGAGAGATGAATGACCTTTATTAGAGAGAGAGAGAGAGAGAGAGAGAGAGAGAGACAGAGAGAGACAGACACAGACAGACAGATAGACAGAGAGAAAGACAGACAGACAGACACCGGTATTAATTTGGGGGTCACGTAGTATTTTCTATACAGTGCGAGTGGAAAAAAATGTTGGTGATTTTCACAGATTTTTTTTAAGCATGAAAAAATGGACTGTGCACTTGTTTTTTGGATTGAGGACATAGAGCAATACCAGGTAGTCACGAGAAAGTTGGAAATAACCATGAAATGAGGTTTGCCTGTATTCCTACAGCGTTGACCCCGCGCATGCATATTGCAGTAAGGAAGCTAGCAGACGACAAAGGACTGAGGGGGTACAGTGTTTGCTGAAAAATTCAAAAATTTCAAACCTACCAAATTTGTTCAAAATCCCATGAGTTTTGAGACAGAGGCTAGTCTTTCACAAAAAAAGTGGTTTTTATTTCTGTGGATGCCTTAGTACGTGCGGTATGAATATAAGAGTTACATAGAAAAACAGAAGGAAAAGAGTGATTTTTTAATACCGGTGTGCAGCCCTGCAGCACAGTCGGCATCAGGACTTGTCTGCTGTGGTGCCAGGAGACAGAAACCTGCAGCCACACATCCTGGTCTTCCTCCCAGCTGCTCACCACTGTCATGGACGGGACGGGATTGCCTAGTGGTTAGAACATTGTTACTCGCAATCTGACAACCCGGGTTCGAATCCCGTTCAAGGGGGATATTTTCCCCTGGAGTTAATATCAGTGCAGACTCCACATCTCCCCAAAAAGTCTTTCGGATGAGACTATAAACCGAGGCCCCTTGTGCGAACGCACACAGAACATCTTGCGCACACGTTAAAATCCTGCTCCGCTTTTCGTAAGAGTAGGCCATTGTGTGCCGGTGGGGACAGATGGCAGAATTGACAAAACCGCATACACACGGGGACTGGATGTAAAAAAGCACATCAGTGCTAATTCCATTATTCTCGATGTAAAAGAATAAAATAAATAAATAAATGGACAATATCATTTATTCACTCGAGTCCGGGGACACCTGTCTTAGGGATGTGTCCACGACCACAAATCTGTCCGTCTGTCTGTCTGTCTTATCTGTCTGTCTCTGACTCTGTCAGTCTGTCTGTCTGTCTCTGTCTCTCTCTCTCTAGCACCCAGACCACCACTAATGGTCCAGTGGATGGGGAAAAGTTTCGGGCCCAAACGGGGATCAAACAAACCACCACACACTTCCCACCCGGACTTTTCGCTTTCTAGGCAGAGGCGTTACCTCTAGACCACCGATCCACCCAACATGGGGATGATAACGAAAGTGAAAATGATGATGACGATGGTGATTGTGATGGTGATGACGATAATAATGATTAAATTTGACCCAGAAAAGAAACAAAGACATACCAAACGCGCAATTCAGTAATCGACTAACTTGTAACAGTTATCACACACACACACATACATACACACACAACACACACACACACACATACACACACACACACACACACCACAACACAACACACACACACACACACACACACACACACACCACACACACACACACACACACACAACACACACACACACACACTCATAAGACTCATAAAACAAAACTCATAAGAAGACATATTGTAAATTTCGCACAAGCTGTCACAATTTAATGATAGAGAAAGGGAGACACCAAAATATATCCAGAGAGGACAGAAAATGTAGACACTGTAACAAAATTGAAGATGAATTTCATTTACTTGATGAATGCATTTTATATGATGAACTCAGAAATAATTTTTTATTAAAAATAAAAACGAAAGACAAAGAACGCAAAAACTGTGTACATAAAAAATTAAGTGACATAATCACAGTTGATATATATCAAGCAGATATCATCAGATATGTGTATGAGTGTTTTGAAAAGAGAGAAAAAGAGAAGTAAAATACATGTTTTTAGTGTACATCACTTTTAGCCAAAATAGATAATAATTATAGTTGATGTTTTTGTTGTGTCAAATAAGTCTACATGATTTAAATGGCAATAAAATAATCTGAATCTGAATCTGAATCTGAATCACACTATCGACCCATTTCAAAAACACCCCCACACTTCTAACCAGGTCTTTGTGTGTGGGTGGGAGGGGGAGGGGGCGGGAAAGGGAGGGAGGGGGCAACAGCCAGAGTCCACCGCCACATTGTCCATGATTTAGATCACAATCACACGACACGATCAGCTAATTAACTTCGCGTTAATTAATCCAGCACGCGCCACGCCACGCCACTGCCGCGAGTTTGGAAAGCGAATCAAATTGGACAGCATGGTCCATCTGGCTGTTCACACGGTGGGACCATCATGTTTGGTGTGACGTGATGAGGACAATGTCGTAACCTATGACTGTGTGTCACACAGGGGGTGTGAGGGTTGTCCATTTGTCTCTCTCCTCCCCCCCCCCTCCCCTTCGCTTCCCTCCTAACCCCCCCCCCCCCACCCCCCCCAGATCATGTTATTTTGGTGCGTGATCTTTTTTGGCGGAATCATACAAGAGCAGAATCATTGATTCGTTTTCATTTCCTTTTTAACTTTTTAATTTTGTTGGTATGTGTGTGTGTGTGTGTGTGTGTGTGTTGGGGGTGGAGGGTGGGAGAGGTTAGGGGTGGTTATAGTTCTTCAGTTTTGTTTGCGATTTGTTTTGTTTGTTTAGTGTTTGGTAGGAAAGTAGGAGAAGTAAAGGGAGATAGTTTCTTTGTTTTTGTGTGTCTTTATTATCATCAATTTAAGTGTATGTAAACTGAGAAAATAAGAAAGCAACAAAGGGTATGAGGTTGTGTGTGTCACACGCACACCCACAGACACAGATACACACACACACACACACACACACAACACACAACACACACACACACACACACACACACACACACACACACACACACACACACACACACACACACACACACACACATTAACCAGTCATTTTGAATAAGGGGAAATAATAATCAAAAGCAGGCTTTTTTACGTCTTGCCCTTAAGTGATAAAGAAATAATAATAAAACAGATAAAAATATGAAAGAGACATCTCTCTCTCTCTCTCTCTCCTCTCTCTCTCCTCTCTCTCTCCCTCCCCCCCCCCCCCACATACACATACAGATAGATAGATAGATAGCTTTGCTGTAACAGGATCAAACGCTCTCAGCTCTACAAACACGATAACAAAAAGTAAACAAATCTAATGCTACAACAATTCACCCCAGACAGACAGTCAGACAGACAGACGGGCTGACAGACAGACAGACAGTCAGACAGACAGACAGACAGACACAGACAGACAGAGAGTCAGACAGACAGACAGACAGCCACCCTGTTCAAAGCACACGAGCGTATGACATTCGCAGCCTGAGAAAGTCTGTCATAACCTGCCTGCAACCAAAACTGAGCTTGGAGCAGATGCAGAGCGGTTAAAGCAATCGTTTGAACAGCAAGGGATTCTGTGGTTCGAATCCTTCCGTCAGCTAATAACCTCTCTCCATTACTAGTGCAGGCTTTTGTAATTGTTGTGATGCTTATCTTTCTGCAGAAAAGAAAAACAAACATAACTGATGTCATGTGTGCAAAGTCAAAGTCATTCTTGAAACAAAGATTCAGATGGCAAATTAAGTAAATAAATAGTATATACTTTTTTTTCATTTCATAGAAAAGCCAGGAAAACCTCATAAATTAGTCAGATAAAAGATGATAGAATATAATCTACCTTAATAAACTGACCCAAACCAAACTAAAGAACACATACAGCAACGGTAACAAGACTAGCTACAACAACAAGTACATCATCATCATCATCATCATCATCATCATCATCATCATCATCATCACATCCATCAATCACATCAAAAAAAAATCATGATTTTTCGACTCAGTCCCTTTCTCCACTCCTCCTTTCTTCCAACCACCCCACACCATCCCCCCACCCCTCCTGCCTCTATTCATTTAGCACTGTCAAGATGGCCCAGTTTGTCAAGAAGGGCTGCATTCTTTACGTTCAATCACGCTCTCGTGGACAAACACTAAGTCACTTGGTTAGTAAAGTAAGCTAGCGACTGCAACTGCTACAAGGATCACTGTAGATGCTACTGTCACTGCTACTGCTGCTACTGCTGCATCTATAGCTGTTACCAACTACTGCGGCTACAACCAGCACTACTATTACTGCTGCTGCTGCTTCTTCTTCTGCTGCTGCAGCTGCTGCTGCTGCTGCTACTCCTCCTCCTCATACTGCTACTACTACTACTGCTGCTGCTGCTGCTACTACTACTGCTACTGCTGCTGCTGCTATTACTGCTGCTACTGTTGCTGATACCACTACTACTCTGCTGCTTCTACTACTAATGCTGCTGCTACTGCTATTGCTGCTACTGCTGCTGCTGCTGCTACTACTAGTACTACGCTGCTGCTGCTGCTCCTCCTCCTCCTACTGCTCCTTCTGCCGCTGCTGCTCCTCCTCCTACTACTACTTACTGCTGCTGCTGCTGCTGCTGCTGCTGCTGCTGCTCCTCCTCCTCCTCCTCCTCCTCTACTACTACTACTACTACTACTGCTGCTCTACTCTACTCTACTAACTCTCTCTGCTTGACTACTGCTCTACTACACTACTACTAACTACTGATCTTCTACTGCTGCTCTTCTCTGCTCTCTCTCACTCACCTCTTACTACTACTGCCTATCTAGCTAGCTACTATTACTTTACTGACTGCTCTGTTCCTCATGTACTGCTGCTAACACTACTACTACTGCTACATGCTGCTACTGCTCTACTACTAATACTACATACTACTCTACTACTTACACTACTACTGCTACTACTATACTCATACTGCTGCTCACTCTCTACTACTACTACTGCTGCTGACTACTCTACTCTGCTGCTTCTACTACTCACTCCCCTACTTACTACTACTACTACTGCTACTGCTACGACTACTACATTACTCTACTGCTATTACTGCTGCTACTGCTGCTGAACCACTCACTACTGTCTACTACTACTAATCTGCTCTCTACTACTCTACTACTCTGCTACTACTGCATACTACTGCTACTGCTCTCTACTACTCTACTGCTCTGCTGCTGCTGCACTACTCTACTACTACTCTCTGCTACTGCTGCTCTGCTGCTGCTCTCTACTCTACTACTACTACTACTACTCTACTACACTACTAACTACTACTACTCTACTCGCTCTCTACTGCTGCTGCTACTACTCTAAGCTACTACTACTACTATCTACTACTACTACATACTGCTACTACTACTACTACTACTACTACTGCTACTACTACTACTACTACTGCTACTACTACTACTATCTATCTGCTACTAACTACTACTACTGCTGCTGCTGCTGCTACTACTACTACTACTACTGCTGCTACTACTGCTCCTACTTCTACTACTCTACTACTTACTACTACTGCACTACTGCTGCTACTGCTGCTACTACTTACTACTACTGCTACTGCACTGCTCTCTACTCTAACTACTGCTACTACTACTACATACTACTGCTCTACTACTACTACTACTGCTACTACTACTACTCTACTACTGCTACTCTACTCTACTTACTACTACGTACTACTACTACTTCTACTACTCTTTACTACTACTACTACTTCTACTACTCCTACTACTAACTAGCTGCCTACTACTACTACTGCTACTACTACTAACTGCGTCTACTCTCTACTACTACTACACATACTACTACTTAGCTAACTACTACTACTCCACTAACTCTCTACTACTTCTACACTACTCTTACTACCTACTCTCTCTGCTACTATACTACTACTGCTACTACTACTCTACTACTGCTACTACTATACTTACTACTGCTTACTCTACTACTCTACACTACTCACGCTACCTTACTCACATACTTCTACTACTCTATACTCTCTACTACTACTACTTACTACTGCTCATTACTCTACTACTAACTATCACTGACTTGCTACTCTACTACTACTACTACTACTACTACTCTACTACTGCACTACTACTACTACTGCTACTAGCTCTACTACTGACTACTAATACTACTACTACTGCTACTACTCTACTACTGCTAACTACTGCTCTACTATTCTTACTACTACTCTACTACTACACTGTTTGCTACTACTACTATACTACTACTCACTACTACTACTACTGCTACTACTCTACTACTAGCTGCCTCTTCTACTACTTCTACACTACTGCTACTACTACTACACTATTTCTACTACTACTCTACTGCTACTATCTTTACTATTTAACTACCTACTAACTATCTACTACTGCTACTACTCTACTACTGCTATACTATTTCACTACTGCTCTACTTCTACTACTCACTACTATCTACTACCTCTCTACTACTACTACTACTACTACTACTACTCTACATACTACTACTCCTCTCTACTACTCTACTACTGCTACTACTACTACTTCACTACTCTGCTACTACTACTACTCTCTACTACTGCTACATACTACTTCTACTACTCTACTACGACTACTTCTTACTACTGCTAACTTACTACTACTACTCTACTATACTATCTACTACTACTACTACTACTCTCTATACTACTCTACTGCTACTACTACTACTACTATTCTACTACTAACTGCTACTACTACTACTCTACTTCACTCTACTAACTACTCACTACTGCTACTGATCTCACTCACTACTCTACTACTGCACTACTACTACTACTACTCTACTACTACTACTACTTTACTACTGCTACTACTACTACTACTACACTCTACTACTGCATACTACTATCTACTAACTACTACTACTTCTACTGCTACTACTACTTACTACTACTACTACTACTACTCTACTCTGCTCTACTACTACTACTTCTACTACTGCTACTACTACTACTACTCTATACTAACTACTACTGCTACTACTCTACTACTACTACTACTCTACTACTGCTACTACTACTAGTACTCTACTCTACTACTGCTACTACTTCACTACTTACTACACTACTACTACTTACTACTTCTACTACTCTACTTACTACACTCACTACTACTCTACTACTCTACTACTGCTACTATACTCTACTA
>CM054135.1:8803394-8815894 GCA_028751875.1 Rapana venosa
GAACAGTTTGGCGTCGGTTCCGGTAAAGAGTGCACGCGCCAGCTTAGGCGGCAATTTGTAACGTGTTTGTTCATTGGCTGCCCGGTGGAGTCCTCAAACACAAACGTCTGCTGCCTAAGCCTCGTAAAAATGGTAAGCAAAATCCCCCGGGATTTGCTGCGTTGGTTGAGGGATTCGGTTGTGTCTTCTTCGCGGCAATCTGACTGCTTTGCACTGCCGCTCAAAGTGAGCTATCCTTTTTAAAAATTTTAGTTTTAGTTTTTGCAACAAAAATCTCATCCCATTGACAGTCAGACGGCAACACACACACACACACACGCACACACACACGCTGATGTGTCCAGGCTGTGTGTATGTACATTTGAATTAATTCTGTTAACTCTGTTAATTGTTATTGGTTGTATGTTGTAGAGGTGTGTTGAATGCAAGCGCTTTGATTTTTGTGTGTGCAAGATATAGCGCTATATAAATTCATTATGCTATATGAAATGAATGGATAACATGTCTTGAGGCTGGATTTAAAAGTGTCATACGTAGGCTTTTGGCAAAGGGAGAGAGGGAGGTCATTCCAGATCACTGGACCAGAAACAGAGAAAGAGCCACGGCCAACAGTGGATTGGTTGAATCTAGATATTCGTAAGCACAAGGTATCTGCAGCAGAGCGGGGGGAACGAGCAGGAGTGTACAGGTGAAGACAGTCGCAGAGGTAAGACGGAGCTGTTTTGTGGAGACATTTGTAACAGAGGTTACTGATCTTATAGTTAACTCTCTGTGGCACAGGCAGCCAGTGGAGAGATTGCAAGAGAGGAGTTATGAGCTCAGATTTGCTCAGTACAACACAGTACAATACAATCTTGTGCAGTACAGTACAACGCAGAACAGTACAACAAAGTACAGCACAACACAGTACAGTGCAATCTAGTGCAGTACAGTACAACACACTTCAGCACAATCTAGTGTAATACAGTGCAACACAGTACATTGTAATAAAGTGTAATACAGTACAACACAGTACACTACAATACAACAGTACAACACAATACAGTATGTTACAATAGAGCACAGTACAATACAGTAGAGTACAGCACACGACAATACAGTACAACACATTACAATATTACAACACAACACAGTACGATGCAATGCAATATAATACACAATAGAATGCAACATAATACAAAGCCATAGCATGTTATGCCATGCAATGGGATGTGATCCAGTCCATTGTAATGCAGCACAACATAATACAAAAACACAACAACACAAGACAATACAATAAAGTATGTATGTTAGTCCGTCGTTTTCGACGATGACCTCCAAAACACAGAGGAGGCAGCTGCTGTTTCGGAAACTGGGCAGAAAATTTGATTATAGTGGAGATGCCTTGCCCACAGTACATCCCCACTCTCTCGGCCAAGTGGGCATAAGGACAGTCAGCGTTGGAGATGTTCTCCAAAGGCAACCAGCCCCCAGGGCTGCAGCACATAAGGACTGTGCAAGTCAAGCCTCCTAGTCAGAGAGTCATAGTCGATCACTAAAGACTAAGCTGTAAAGTGGAATTCCATGAGTGGGAAAGAAATCCACTGGTCATACAGCCTCTCACTTTGTTGTTGCCCCCAGCGTCAATGGTTTAATCAAGAACTGTGATCAATCCCAGGCGCTGACGGCAGTACAATACAAATAAATATACTACACTACAAGACAATGCAATACAATGGAATACAATACCATACAACAATACAATGCAAAACAATACAGCATTACAATACAGAAATGCAATACAACGCAATACAATACAATGCAGTACAATACAACACAGTACAATACAATACAGTTCGACACATTACAGTACAACACAATACAATGCAATACAATACAATACAGTGCAATACAATACAATGCAGTACAACACAATACAATGCAGTGCACAACAATACAGTACAACACAATACAATACAGTGCAAAACAATACAGTACAGTACAATACAATGCAGTGCAACACAATACAATACATACAATACAACACAATACAATACAACACAATACAATACAGTACAAAACAATACAATACAACACAAAACAACACAATACAACACAACACAACACAAAACAACACAATACAGTCAGAAGAAGAAGAAGAAAACGAAGTGTGTGGTGAAAGGGAAAAGGAAGATGGAGATGATTGACATAGCGACACAACTCGCCTGGAGACATACGCCCATCTTGCAAAAGGTCAGCATACACACACACACACACACACACACACACACACACACACACACACACACACACACACACACACACACCCCACACACACACACACACACACACACGCGCACGCACGCACAGCACCACGCACGCGCGCGCGCGCACACACACCATACATATGTGCAAAAACTAAACAAACAACAACTCGTCTGAAGACACAACGAAATTAAAAAATAATAGAAATGTTCAGGCAAGAGAAGAAAGAGACAGAGAGAAGGGAGAGAAGAGACGTGTGAGAGAGAGAGGCAGATGAAGAGGAGAGAGAGAGATAGAGAGGGATGAGAGAGAGATGAGAGAGAGAGAGAGAGAGAGAGGAGAGAGGAGAGGGAGAGAGAGAGGGAGAGAGAGAGAGGGAGAGAGGAGAGAGAGAGGGGAGAGAGAGAGGGAGAGAGAGAGAGGAGAGAGAGAGAGAGGAGAGAGAGAGAGAGAGAGAGAGAGGGAGAGTGAGAGAGAGGTTGAAACTATTTTTTTTTATTGAGACAAAAGATGTAGACATCATATTATATCCATTTCTCAGCAAAATCAAACAAACTAAGAATAAAACGACAATCAAACAAATAAACGCAAAAATCTGAAAGAGAATTCATTTTGCAGTAACACCAATACCCCCCCCCCCCCCCCCCCCCCCCAAGAGAGAGAGAGAGAGAGAGAGAGAGAGAGAGAGAGAGGAGAGAGAGAGAGAGAGAGAGAGAGAGAGAGAGAGAGAGAGAGAACAAAATAAACCTCCCCCCCCAAAGAAAAAGGGGAAAAAAAGCAAACAACCCCCCCCCCCCCCCTAAAACAAAAGAAGAAACCCCAAGAAACAAAAAAAACACCGTCCATAGCTGAACAAAGAAACGGTCAAATTAATAATCAGTAAAACAAAAGGATCAGTCAGCATTGGTGGCAGAACGATCACAAACCTCCGCTTCGCAGATGACATTGATGGAATAGCAGGATCAGAAAAAGAGCTTGCCAGCCTAACAGAACACTTGGATAAGGCCTCCAAAACATACGGCATGGAAATCAGTGCAGAGAAGACCAAACTGATGACTAATAACACCAACGGCATTAGCACTGATATCAGGGTTAATGACCAGAAGCTGAAAACAGTTCAAAGCTTCAAGTACCTGGGAGCCATTGTATCCGACCAGGGATCCAAGCCAGAAGTAGTATGCAGGACTGCACAGACAATAACAGCTTTGTCAAAACTAAACACCATCTGGAGAGATAAGAATATCTCACTTATCTCCAAGATCAGACTAATGCGCTCCCTTGTCATATCCATATTTCTGTATGCCTGTGAATCATGGACCCTGACTGCAGATTTGGAGAGAAGAGTACAGGCAGTGGAGATGAGATGCTTTCGGAGACTCCTTGGCATCTCCTACAAAGACCACATAAGCAACGAAAGCGTGCATAACAGAATCCAGCAAACCATTGGACCCTATGAGAACCTTCTAACGATCGTGAAAAAGCGTAAACTTAAGTGGTATGGGCATGTCACAAGATCCCAAGGAATTACAAAGACAGTTTTGCAAGGCACTGTCCAAGGAGGAAGAAGAAGAGGCAGACCAAGGAAGAGCTGGGAGGATAACATCAGTGAATGGACAGGCCTAGAACTCAACAAAACCCTGAGAAAGGCAGAACAGAGAGAAGAATGGAGGGAACTGGTTGCTGAGTCTTTGAGGGTGCCCCCACGGTCGTCAGACTACGGGACAGATAGATAGATAGATAGATAGAAAACAAAAACATGGCACAGAGAGAGAGAGAGAGGAGGAGAGAGAGAGAGGAGAGAGAGAGAGAGTAGAGAGAGAGATGAGAGAGAGAGAGAGAGAGAGAGAGAGAGAGAGAGGAGAGAGAGAGAGAGAATGACAATGACAATGACAAATTCTTTTATTTCGAGGATAATGAATAAGCACTCATGTGCTTTTTAACATCCAGTCCCCGCCCGTAGGGATACATCTTAATAATAACCCAATACTTATACTCTCACACAGTAGAAACAAAGGAAAATAACCCTTTTCACCCCCCCCCCAAAAAAAAAAAACCCCCAACAACCAACAACAACAAAAAACAAACAAATAAATAAACGAAAGCTCTAAAAAACACCACCCCTCACCCCCCAAAAACCCCAATCAAAACAAACAAACAAAAGAAAAAGAAAAAATAAACCAACAAAAAGAAGAAAAGAAAAAAAGAGAAAAACAAACAACAACAAGAATAACAACAAAACCAAGAAAAATAACAACAACCAAACTTAATAAGTCATAAAAAGAGAGAGAGAGCGAGCGAGCGAGCGAGCGAGAGAGAGAGAGAGAGAGGAGAGAGAGAGAGTATCAAATCATTTCTATTCTTATCTCCATTTATATATTTTGCTATTTCGACTTCGGCTGTCTCTTATGTGAACAAAGAAACAACTATTGTAATGACATACCTTTTAAAATGAACTCTTGAGATGAACCAGCTGTGTCAAACAACAAACACCTCTGCACTTGCTTTTTGTTCTTTTATTATGTTCCTTACTTGTTTACTAAATTTAATGAAGCAACGCGAATTCTTCAAAAAACAGTTTTTACAGTACGTAATGTTCCTGTATATCAAATTCTTAATTCCTTTCCTGTAGTTTTTCCATTGAATATCTAAAAAGAAAAAAAAAACACCTCCAAAAATCAACTCCGAAAATTAGAAACAGATACCTTTCACTCACGCTGGGATTTTTTGTTGGTTATTCACACTTTTAATCTGACATCTCTGTTGTTGTTTTATAGATTGTTAGTTAGTTAACCTGTGCAAGTTTGGTAATAATCTTGCTTCGTGATCAATCATTACCTAGCGAAAACTTCCTAAATCGATTGAAGAGAAACGCAACTTTCAGTCCAGTTTGATAGAACTCCAGGATGATTTGGTCAGAACTGTCACATGACATATCTTCAAATAACGGGCAGACGGTGGGATGGGGATGAGGGTGGGGGTTGGGGGTTGGAGGTGAGGGTGGGGATAGGGGTGCGGAGGGCAGGGAGGGAAGGAGGGAGCGGGAGTGACTATGGTATGCAAATGAGCATTGAGCTATCGTGCTGGACAACCAATGGTGTGACTGCAAGCTCTGGTTTGGCCACACTCCACTTTTACTTTTTTTGAAAAATGGGGGGGGGGGGGGGGGGGGGGGGGGGCACGTTTTCTTCTATTTTTCAGGACCGACTGACCCATCAATCTATTCAAGCTTTTTATAGAGTATAGAACGCCCTGATTGACATAGCTGATGACAGAAATCGAGATCACAACGATTCGGCATTAAGAAATATTACATTTTTGATATTGCATCGTATATTACATTTTGTACTACTTACAGAGATAGCTGACTTGTCGGTATGAAATTCGGACCACGGCCATCTAATTATCATCAACCCTCTCCTCCCTCCCCCTTCCCCTGCGACAATCTCCCATGGCTGGTTTACCAGCAGCATCTATCCATTCCCTTAAACGCCTATAAAACTTTCGCAGCTCGACTGGTACTTCAGAGAGAAAAAATCTAAAATGTCACTCTTCTTTTGCGATCTCTCCACTGGCTGCCTGTCTCATAAAGAGTGAAGTACAAGATCCTTACCCTCTGCTACATTTAATGTCTCCACAAAACAGCACCTTCCTACCTCTGTGAATGTCTTCTCTTATACTCAATCTCGTTCCCTCCGTTCTGCTGCAGATACCTTGTTCAAACAATCCAGTGTTGGCTGTCGTTCTTTCACTATTTCTGGTCCATCTATCTGGAATGACCTACCTGTCTCTCCCTTTGAGGGCTGGATGAAAAAAAGTCTTGTTACTTAATCTATTACCCTCGTGAAATAAAATTGCGTTTGCGTTTGCGTTTCCCTTAGCCCAAATCCTTCATTTGACGCTTTCAAATCCAGCCTAAAGGCACTTATTTCCTACCTAGAATCTTCCTCCATCATTACACTTAAAATCTGTCCCTACTTTCAATCAGCCTCTTCCATCTCCATCATCTTGCCTTAGTACGTTACTCTGTGTGTGTGTGTGTGTGTGTGTGTGTGTGTGTGTGTGTGTGTGTGTGTGTGTGTGTACGTACCCACGTGCGCGTGTATATGTGTTTATCTTACAATCAAAATATGTTAATCTTATAATTTTGTAGGCGGTTGCATACGCGTGAATGACGTGAATGCAAGCACTTTAATTTGTTTGGTATACATGATTAACAACAACAACATTAATGATGATGATGCCCCAGGGGGGGGGGGGGGGGGGGGGGGGGGGAAGACAATGGCCGCACCTTTCTTCCGTCACTCCAGTCTTGTTTGGAGCTACAACGTCTCGAGTGACCCACGAGACCAATCCCTGCATGGCAGTCTCTTTTAAAATTTTTTTTTATCTTTTAAATTTTATACCACTTTAAGTCACGGCAGATTTCTCTGCGTGAAATTCGGGCTGCTCTCCCCGGGGAGAGCAAGTCGCCACAAGAGCAGCGCCACCCATTTTTTTTTTCTTTTTCCTGTCTGCAACTGTTTGTTTCCCTACCAGGGTTGCTTTTTCTACAGAATTTTGCCAGGGACAACTCTCTTGTTGCCGTGGGTTCTTTTACGTGCGCTAAATAATTATGTGTAACACACGGGACCTCGGTTTATCGTCTCATCCGAAAGACTAGCACCCAGACCACCACTCATGGTCTAATGGATGGGGGAAAAGTTTTGGGTCCAAACGGGATTCGAAGCAGCGCACACTTCCGACCGGGACTTTTCGCTTTCTAGACAGGCGCGTTACCTCTAGACCACCGATCCACCGATGTTGATGCTACTTACTGTAGAAACGGACAACATCTCACCACGGACATAGATGTGGAGGACAAAACAAGGAAACAAGGACATGGGCTCCCTCTGGACTTCCGACCCTAAGGAAGAGACATAACAAATCTGGGTATGGCTGTGGTAAGGAGATTTGAGATGAGCGGCGTGAGAACAGCAGGACAGGAACGTCACAGAAGATGAGGCAGCAAAAAAAAAAAAAAAGGAAGCAAGGATACCACGAATTTTTGTTGTTTTTTCTTTTCGCGCATGAGGAGAAGGTTGTCTAGGTAGAGTTGGTAGTGTGAATGTGGTGGTACGGACATACCCAGCATGCATCCTGAGACATGTAGAGGGATGGGCTCCGCCAGGTTTTAAACTTTCATGTTACAAACATGTGGGACTTAAGCCTATGATATGCGACGTGGGATAGTTTTAGTTATTAATTAATTAATCTATTATTTATTCTTTTATTTCGAGGATAATGGAATAAGCACTCATGTGCTTATTCTTTTACATCCAGTCCCCGTGTGTGTGCAGTTTTGTCAATTTTGTCATCCAATCCCAACGCCACACAATGGCCTAACTCTTCCAAAAAAACGGAACGGGTTTTAACATGTGCGCAAGATGTTCTGCGTGCGTTCGCACACGGGACCTCGGTTTATAGTCTCATCCGAAGGACTTAGTTTGGTGGTTAGAGTGTTGCGCTAGAGACCTGACGGTCTGGGATCGATCCCAGGTTTCTGCTATCATCCAGACACCCGTTCAAGGGGGATTTTCCCCCTGGAGTTAACAACAGTGCCGACTCCACTCCACTCCCTACCCCCCCCCCCTCCCCCTCCCCAAATCCTTCGGATGAGACTATAAACCGAGATCCCGTGTGCGAACGCACGCAGAATATCCTTGCACACACGTTAAAACCCGTTCCGCTTTTTCGAAAGTGTGCCGGTGGGAACGGATGAAATTAATTAAAAAAAACCCTAGCCTGCACACTGATGTCGTGTTTAGACATGATCTCCGAAGTCGGAATGCGGCTTCCTTAATGGTGGGAGAAAAATGGTCGCATACGCAAAATGTCATGGCTGTCATTCTTGTCCTATGTTAGTTATTGTCGCTGTTGTTGTTGTGTACGTATGTTTGTTTTTGTTTGATTGTTTATTTCCTTGTTGTGGTTGTTCTTGTTGATTCATCTTTTGTTGTTGTTTTATTCAGTTGTTTGTATGGTTGAAGGTTTGTGTGTGTATGTGTGTGTGTGTGTGTGGGGGGGGGGGGGGGGGGAGGGGGGGAGGGAAGCAGTTGGTGTGGTTGTTTTTTATTTTTTATTTTAATTTTTTTATATTTTGTTTTGTCTTCTTTGTTTGTTTTAGTTTGGTTTTTCTTTGTTGCTTTTTTTGTTTGTATTATGACGGATACGTTTTCAAGATTTTTGAATTATTTGAATTGTATGGTTTAATATTTTTCTGTTTTTTAAAAATTTTAATTCCATATATGCATTTGTTATTGTCTTTTCTTGTTTGATTTGTATAGTTTACTATAGATTAGGTTTTTTATTCTATGTCTGCATATACATTATCTTTTTTTCTCGTTTTTTTTTCTTTAGATAGATGGCTTGATGAAAAAAGCAAATGCACTGCTTATTCAATGTACCATCTGAAAATAAAAGTTTGACTCTGACTTTGACTTTGACTTTGACTCTCATCACAGGTGAGCCTGGGAGGTTGTAGCCGAGGAACGACCCCCTTCTGACCCCCCCCCCCTCTACCCCCCCCTCTCCCCCCCAAAAAAAAAACCCAACCAAAAATCACCCAACAGAAGGCAACAACCCCAAAACCCACCATAACTTCTCATCCGTCACTATACAGTGCTTTTTTCGGTTTATATAATGTCAGGATTTCTTCTCCTCATTGACCTTTACAATCCACAAACCCTTCACTCTCTCCTGCCCAATATAGAGTGCTAACAACTGTGTTCAGTCCGTTAGTGTTCTCTTTGTTGTTGTTGTAAATGAATTTTACTATTATCTCTATTTTTAAAAAATTGAACTAAAAAGTTCTGTGACTGTTCTTGGCATTAATTTTTCTATCGATGAGAGAGAGAGAGAGAGAGAGAGAGGGGGGGGGGGGGGGGGGGGGGGGGGGGAAGAGAAGAAAAATAAAGGAAGAGATAGATAGAGGGAAGCAACCTCTAAACGTCTTGAAGCTTACGTGACATTCAACTATTATCTCCCTTCAAACAAATTTGGCCAAAGCGATCGCGGAAGAATGCATTGTGACTATTTCGTGAATTTTGTCTAATTATGGTCAGTGAAAATCTGTGCAGAAGGTTTTTGTATAGAAGTATATTTTGCTGTTAAGGCGTGTGTGACTAAGATGCAGGCATCTTTTGCCAGAATGGAACTGGATTAAAAAAAAGTATTGTGTAGTATAGTATAGTATAGTATAGTATAATAAAGTATAGTATAGTATAGTATAGTATAGTATTATTTTGTATTGTATTGCATCATATTGCATTGTGTTGTGCTGTACTGTATGTATGTAGGCAGCTGCTGTTTTGGAAACTGGGCAGAAATTTGATTATAGTGGAGATGCCTTGCCTGCAGTACATCCCCACTCTCTCGGCCAAGTGGGCATAAGGACAGTCAGCGTTGGAGATGTTCTCCAAAGGCCAACCAGCCCCCAGGGCTGCAGCACATAAGGACTGCGCGAGTCAAGCCTTCTAGTCAGAGAGTCATAGTCGATCACTAAAGACTAAGCTGTAAAGTGGAATTCCATGAGTGGGAAAGCCACTGGTCATACAGCTTCTCACTTTGCTGTTGCCCCCAGCGTCAATGGTTTAATCAAGTACTGTGGTAAAGCCCAGGCGCTGACGGCTGGGGATCAACTGTACTGTGGTGTGTTGTGTTGTGTTGTAATGTGTTTTATTGTGTTGTATTGTGTTGTGTTGTATTGTATCGTTATCTATTATATCGCAACGCGTCATGTTGTATTACCGTATATCGTATGGTTTTGTATTGTAATTAAAATGTATTGCATTGTGTTGTGGTGCATTGTATCCTAATGTATTGTATTGTATCATATTGCATTGTACTGTATTGTATTTTATTGTACTGTATTGTGTTGTATTGCATCATGTCGTACTGTATTGTATCGTGTAGTATTTTATTGTATCATATCATATCGTTTTGTATTGTGTTATTATGTTTTGTATTGTATCATATCGTGGGGACGGGATAGTTCAGTGATCCGACCACTGGCTTTTCCCCAGCTAAGGTCAAGCAGCGTCGAG
The DNA here is from genome assembly GCA_028751875.1 of Rapana venosa. NCBI lineage: Eukaryota > Metazoa > Mollusca > Gastropoda > Neogastropoda > Muricidae > Rapana > Rapana venosa. Next base: position 8,813,720 of record CM054135.1, read on the forward strand.
CGTGGTTACCACTTGGATGGGTGACCGTTTGCACGCCTTGCCTTCAGTACAGTTCCCCAGTTCACCCAAGCTGTAAATGGGTACCTGCCCTCTTTAGGGTCAGGGAAGGTAAAGCAGTGAGGGAGAGGACATGGGCGCTGACCTCAATATGCTGGCCCCTAGAGAAGCTGAGGTCTCTGATGTCTGGCTCCCCTACGACCTTATAGGGTATGGGGCACCTTTAACTTCACCTTTTTATCGTATTGTATAATATTGCATTGTATTTATTGTATCTATTGTATCGTATAGTATTGGATCGTATTATACCGTATACAGGATATTTCCCCCCACTCGTGTGTACATGCAGAAGATCCTTTTTCGGTTGGTGTGTGTGCATGCAAGAGATCCTTTTCCATGTGTGTGTGCATGCAGAAGATCCTTTTCCATGTGTGTGTGTGTGTGTGTGTGTGTGTGTGTGTGTGTGTGTGTGTGTGTGTGTGTGTGTGTGTGCATGCAAGAGATCCTTTTCCATGTGTGTGTGCATGCAAGAGATCCTTTTCCATGTGTGTGTGCATGCAAAAGATCCTTTATCCATGTGTGTGTGCATGCAGAAGATCCTTTTCCATGTGTGTGTGCATGCAAGAGATCCTTTTCCATGTGTGTGTGTGCATGCAAGAGATCCTTTTCCATGTGTGTGTGCATGCAAGAGATCCTTTTCCATGTGTGTGTGCATGCAAGAGATCCTTTTCCATGTGTGTGTGCCCACAGAAGATCCTTTTCCATGTGTGTGTGCATGCAGAAGATCCTTTTCCATTTGTGTTGTGTGTGTTGTGTGTGTGTGTGTGTGTGTGTGTGTGTGTGTGTGTGTGTGTGTGTGTGTGCAGGCAGAGGATCCTCTTCATTTGTGTATGCAGAAGATCATCTTCTTTTGTGTATGCATGCAGACGATCCTCTTCAATTTGTGTATGCGTGTTTGCAGAAGATCCTCCTTCATTTGTGAATGCATGCAGACGAACAGGTGCAGATCCTTTTCCATTAATTATTTTGCGAATGCATGCAAAAGATCCTTTTCCATTTGTGAATGCATGCGGAAGATGCTTTTCTATTTGTGAATGCATGCAAAAGATCCTTTTCCATTTGTGAATGCATGCAGAAGATGCTTTTCTATTTGTGAATGCACGCAGAAGACCTTTCCCATTTGTGCATGAAGAAGATCCTCTTCATTTGTGTATGCAGAAGATCCTCTTCATTTGTGTATGCAGAAGATCCTCTTCATTTGTGCATGCAGAAGATCCTCTTCATTTGTGTATGCAGAAGATCCTCTTCATTTGTGCATGCAGAAGATCCTCTTCATTTGTGTATGCAGAAGATCCTCTTCATTTGTGTATGTATGCAGAAGATCCTCTTCATTTGTGTATGTATGCAGAAGATCCTTTTTCCATTTGTGTATGCTGAAGATCCTTTTACCATTAAAATTTTGTGTATGCTGAAGATCCTCTACCATTTGTGTATGCAGAAGATCCTCTACCATTTGAGTATGCTGAAGATCCTCTTCCATTTGTGTATGCTGAAGATCCTCTTCCATTTGTGTATGCATGTAGAAGATCCTCTTCCATTTGTGTATGCATGTAGAAAATCATTTTCCATTTGTGTATGCATGTAGAAGATCCTCTTCCATTTGTGTATGCATGTAGAAAATCCTTTTCCATTTGTGTATGCAGAAGATCCGTTTTCCATTTGTGTATGCAGAAGATCCTTTTTTCCCATTCGTGTATGCTGAAGATCCTCTTCCATTTGTATATGCATGTAGAAGATCTTTTCCCATTTGTGTATGCACAAGATCTTGTTCCATTTGTGAATGTATGCAGAAGATCTTTTTCCATTTCTGTATGCATACAGAAGATCCTTTTCCATTTGCGAATACACACAGAAGATCCTTTTGAAGAACAGTTTCCATTTGTGTATATACGCATGCAGAAGATCCTTTTCTATTTCTGAATGCCTGCAGAAGATCCTTTTGAAAATCCTTTTCCATTTGTGTATTTTTTAAAAATATACATGCAGAAGATCCTTTTCCATTTGTGTATTTTAAAAAATATACACGCAGATGATCCTTTGAAGATCCTTTTACATTTGTGTATGCATGCAGAAAAGTGTGTGTGTGTGTGTGTGTGTGTGTGTGTGTGTGTGTGTGTG
>CM054135.1:8825894-8831301 GCA_028751875.1 Rapana venosa
GAGAGAGAGAGAGAGAGAACTCGAATTCGAAAGATTTATTCACAAAAAGGCCATTGGCCTATACATGAAGGGGGGTTGCCAAACTGCTTAGTATTTTAGTGAGAAAAATAAGTAACACAAAAAACCAAAAATGTTATTGTATACCCACAACCACCACAATGAAAATCAGTTCCAAATAATATGACTTAAAAAAACCAAGATATCTCTTATTCTAAAGGCTTTACACAAATATAAAGCAAGGCTGCGCACAATCTCAGGGTGACTAGATGCCATGAGTAGACAGAATCTAAATAAATTAGGCTGTCTATTATACTTTACCGGAATGTAATTCTGCCTTACATCTTCTAATACTGGACAGCACAGCACAAAATGAACTTCATCTTCCACTGTTTGCTTACATAATGGGCAAAGCAACCTGAGGTCAACATCATCATGTTCTATATATAATATCTAAATTTATGAACATTTATGTCTGATACACCAAGTCTAAACTTAGACATAATTCTGTTCAAATGTATGTCCATATCAAGCTTTAGATAAGGTTTGACATCGTGTGAACCTATAAATTGTCTGTACATTTGAAATCTTTCACTGTTTTGTATATGACCACTCCACTGCTGCCAACGGCTTACTTGAAACCTTGATAAACTCTCTACAATTTCTGACACCTTGATTGAGCCAAACAAACCCAAAGCCAAGTTCACATAAACAGGTACGTATTTGTGAAGCCCAGGTGCTTTTCCCCTTGACATCTAGATCATAAAGCATCTTGTAAGACTTAAAAGGTAACCTGCACTCATCCATAATATGCAGAATCTTAATCCAATATCTAATGCATCTTACAGCAGCATTAACAGAGAGAAGATATCTATTGGCTTCACTTTAAACAAGATCATTGGGTGTACGTCTATCTAAGCCTAAAAACTGCTTTAAAGCAAAGAGGTGTACTGATTCACAACGTGTTAAGCTGCATCCAGTCCCCAAATTTCCGCGCCATATAATACAGTGGGTTGTATTTGAGAGAGAGAGAGAGAGAGAGAGAGAGAGAGAGAGAGAGAGAAGAGAGAGAGAGAGAGTGAGAGGAGAGAGAGAGAGAGAGAGAGAGAGGACTCCTCTGAAACTGTTTACATCACATTAACATGAACTGGACGCGTACAGTGTCAAGGTCAGGTGACCGTGTTATACATTTGTCAGCAGTACAGAAACACACACTTCTTTTCTGTTCTCCTGGAAAGCAGGTTTCTTCTCTTCTTCTTCATCTTCTTCTTGCTCCCTCATTCTTCTCCCCCTCCTCCTTCTCCTCCTCCTCCTTCTTGTTGTTGCTCTTGTTCTTCTTCTTTGGCATCTTGTTGTTGTTGTTGTTATGATAATCACTGATAAACAGAAGGCCCACAAGCGAATTAACATTTAAGAGCATCTGTTTTTCAAGAAAATTGCGAACTAACATTGACAAAAAGACAAATTGTAAGACTTGGTCTGGCTTTGATTCTGTATCCGTGCGTATCAAAGATCATTCATTCATTCATTCGTTTCTCTCTCTCTCTCTCTCTCTCTTCTCTCTCTCTCTCTCTCTCTCTCTCTCTCTCTTCTCTCTCTCTCTCTCTCTCTCTCTCTCTCTCTCTCGGGTGAGACAATACACTAAGATCTCGTGTGCAAACGCATGCAGAACATCTTGCACACACGTTTAAACCTGCATGTTCCGCTTTTTGGAAAAGTAGGCCTAGTGTGCCAGTGGGAACGGACGACAAAATTAACAAAACCGCATACTCACGGGGACTGTATGTATAAAATGTACACAAGCACATGAGTGCTTGGCCCATTATCCTCGAAGTTAAAGAATAAAGTAATGAAACCTCTCTGTCTCTGTCTGTCTCTCTCACTTTCATTGTCTGTCTGTCTGTCTCTCCATCTCCCTCCATCTATTTCTCCATCTCTCTCTCTCTCTCTCTCTCTCTCTCTCTCTCTCTCTCTCTCTCCTCTCTCTCTTTCTTCCCCCTCTCTCTTCCCCCATCTCTCCCCCCCTCTCTCTCTCCCATCTCTCCATCAAAGACATCTACTCCTTTCAAGTCGGGTCGTCATCACACACCACACACACACACACACACACACCACACACACACACACACACACACACACACACACACACACACACACACACACAACACACACACACACACACACACACACATACACACACACACACACTCACACACACACATACACACACACACACACACACTCACACAAACACAAACACACACACACGCACACACACACACACACACACACACGAACGCGCCCCCCCCCCCTCCCACACACACACACACACACATACACACACACACGCACACACACACACACACACACACACACACACACACACACACACACACACACACACCACACACACACACACACACACACACACACACACCACACACACACACACACACACACACCACACACACTCAAGCAAAACCAACGAAACCCAAGCACGCTATTAAACATGGAAGCAGTCTCAAAACTAAAATCGCACATTCCTGCATATCGCCCTTCTTTCTTTTTTCTTTACTATGCTAGAAGGATTACTCTCAAAGTATGGGCTTTGCCAGTACTCTTGGGATACCGTTGGTCCACAATAGCCCAGCATACCTTGCCAACAAAAGCTTAGCCTGTGCCAAACATTTTACGATCAGAAGGCATACAATTCTTCGGATACAGTCCTTCGGATGAGACTATAAACCAAGGCCCCGTGTGCGAACGCATGCAGAACATCTTGCGCACACGTTAAATCCTGTTCCGCTGTTCGAAAGAGTAGGCCATTGTGTGCCGGTGGGAACAGATGACAACATTTAAAAAAAACCCGCATACACACGCATAAGTCAAATTTAAAAAAAAGTAATCTGAGCGCTTTGATTTGTTGCTTTACAAGATTCAGCGCTATATAATTTCCATATATTATTATTATTATTAATTCTTACGCATTTACCAACAGATTTTAGGGTAATATCTTACTTCTACACTAAACATCTATCTATACAGACAACCTATTTTAAAGGACAGATTGTAACAAGTAACAAGATGACATAAAATTTTGTTTTTGCAACAGATTCTAAGCAGATGACAAAGTGACAAAAAAGACAAATTATAAATTTTGGTCTGGCTAAAACAATCTTTATCCTTGAGTATCAAAGTTCATTCATTCATTCATTCATTCATTCATTCATTCATTCATTCATTCATTCATTCATTCATTCATTCATTCATTCCCTCTGTCTCTCTCTTCATCTGCTCCTCTCTCTCTCTCTCTCTCTCTCTCTCTCTCTCTCTCTCTCGTTCTCACCATTCCCTCCCTCTCTCTCCCCGCCCCCCTTCTCTCTCTCGCTCCCTCCCCTTCTCTCTCTCCCCCCCTCTTCCCCCCCCCCTCTCTTCTCTTCCACCCCCCACCCACTCTCTCTCTCTTAAGGACATCTATCTCCTTTCAAGCCACGTCCTCTTAGAATGTTGACCTCAGCACACACACACACAACACACACACACACACACACACACACACACACACACACACACACACACACACACACACACACACACACACACACACACACACACACACGCACGCACGCACGCACGCACGCACGCACCACCACGCACGCAACGCACGCACGCACACACACACACACACACACGCAAAACCACCAAATCCAAACACGCTATTAAACATGAAAGCAGTCTCAAAACTAAAACCTCCCATTCCAGCATATCTCCTCTTCTTTCTTTCTTTATGCTAGAAGGATTACCCTAAAAGTAAGGGCTTTGCAAGTACTCATCGGATACCGAAGCAGCGAGGGAGAGGAGATGGGCACCGCCCTCAATATGCTGGCCTCTGGAGAAGCTGAGGCCTCTGATGTCTCGCTCCCCTACGACCACATAGGTTATGGGACACCTTTACCTTTTTTTCGAATACCGTTCGTCCACATGCTGATCTTATCTAAAGAAAAATGCCTGGATATGCGATAAATCAGTTAGTCAAATCCACGTAGGGTTATACTGTAGTTTATTTTCTTCTTTTAAGGCCTAGACAGTGGGGACAGGGTAGCTCAGTGGTCGGGAGCACTCGCTGTTTCCCCCAGCTAACGTTAAGCAGCATTGAGCGTGGTTACCACTTGGATGGGTGACCGTTTGCACGCCTTGGCTTCAGTACAGTCTCCCAGTTCACCCAGCTGTAAATGGGTACCTGACCTCTTTATGGTCAGGGAAGGTAAAGCAGCGAGGGGGAGGAGATGGGCGCCTCCCTCAATATGCTGGCCCCATGAGAAGTTGAGGTCTCTGATGTCTCGCTCCCCTACGACCACATAGGTTATGTGACATCTTTACCTTTTTTCGGATACCATTCCTCCACAGACTGATCTTATCCAAAGAAAAATGCCTGGATATGCGAGCCAGGTAGAGTATACTGTAGTTTTGTGTGTGTGGCCTAGACAGTGGGAACGCATTAATTTTATCTGGAAAGTGAGAGACTCGGGGTTCGAATCTTAAGCGAAAGAAACTGGACTTTTCCCCTCCTGTTGGTGATCTACTGGTAACCTCGTCCGCTTAGAAATCGAGGAGTGTGGGTTTGAATCCCGTTTGAGCCTCTGTTTCTCCCCATCCACTTAGATCTTGAGTGGTGGTCTGGGTGCTAGTCTTTCTGGTGAAACGAAAAACCGATGTCCTGTGTGGCCAATACTCATTCAGTGCACGTGAAATAACCAATGGTAACAAGAGTTGACCTTGACGAAATTCTGTAGGAAAAAAAGCCACTCTGATAGGGAAATATACAGATACAGACAGGAAAATAATAATAATAATAATAATCATAAACAACAATAAACAAACTACAATATAATACAACACACTACAATACAATACAACAAAGTACAATATAATACAACACAACACAATACAATACAACAAACTACAATACAATACAACAAACTACAATACAACACAACAAACTACAATACAACACAACACAACACAATACAATACAACAAACTACAATACAACACAACACAACACAATACAATACAACAAACTACAATACAAACACAATACAACAAACTACAATACAGCAAACTACAATACAAACACAATACAACAAACTACAATACAAAGCACGAAAAACGAAAAAAAAACCAACAACCGGGAATCGAACCCATGACTTGTAGCTTTCTTGACGGGTGTGTGTGTGTGTGACATCTAGATAACAGGGGCCCGTACAACACCCGAGGATTTCGGGGTAGATAATGATGAATGGGATATAAAGTGCTTTGTACGTTATGACTTCTTTTAGCAGGATGTCTTGATAGTGCGTCCTTTACATAAGTTGAAAAAGGCAAGCGATTGAGTTAGATGGACGAGAGAG
>CM054135.1:8834301-8839301 GCA_028751875.1 Rapana venosa
GTGGTGGCATTGCGTGGAGCTCCTACCGACGACAGCGGCGATGGAGACAGTGGAGTTGAGTTGTTAAGGCACTTAGCATCTTTTCTACAGTCGCTGTGAGTCCAGTAACTGGCATGGCGGGGATGTAAACAGGGAAAAGTTACCGCAGCTTTTGCAACACACGCTTTTTTTTTTTTTTTGCTTTACGTAACGTCATGTGAATGTGATTTCTGAGAAAGACAGACAGACGGAAAAAGAGACAAAAGACATAGGAAAGACAGAGGAGAGAGAGAGAGAGAGAGAGAGAGAGAGAGAGAGGTGGGGGGGGGGGGGGGAGGGGGAGGCAAGCAGGCAGACTCAGTGACAGACTATGGGACGAACAGACAAACACTAACAGAATATTTTATTCAGAAGCATAGAAATGCCTTCCTGTGATAGTTTTTTTTTTAAATCTATCCACTGATTAATATGAAGTTTTCATATCTGCAAGAAAGATGAAATGATTTCAACATGTTACCAAATAATTCATTAATAATAATAATAATAATAATAATAATAATAATAATAATAAATGAAATTTATATAGCGCTATATTCGGCACAAAAAAAATCAAAGCGCTTTCATTTATCCTACTCATTCACATGCAGCCAGTTACAATTAATAGGGTTTTTTTTCAAAATTCAAATGTATACACACACGCTTGCACGCACGCACGCACATACACGCACACACATAAAGGTTGCACACTCCGGCAGGATGATGGGGTTTGGGCTGTTGAGGGCAGGGACAAAAGGGAAATGGAACAAGATGGGAGAATCTTAGGCTTGAAATAAATGTATCTTGAGGCCGGATTTAAAAGCGTCATAAGAAGGCTTTTGACGAAGGGAGAGAGGGAGGTCATTCCAGACTGTTGGACCAGAAACAGAGAAAGAGTGACGGCCAATGGTGGACTGGTTGAATCTAGGTATTCTTAAGTACAAGGTATCTGCAGCAGAGCGGAGGGAACGAGAAGGAGTGTACAGGTGAAGACATTCACAGAGGTAGGAGGGTGCTGTTTGGTGGAAACATTTGTAACAGAGAGTACTGATCTTATAGCTTACTCTCTGTGGCACAGGCAACCAGTGGAGATATCGCAAGAGAGGAGTGATGTGCTCAGATTTTTTTCTTTCTGAGGACTAGGCGAGCTACAGAGTTGTGTATACGTTGAAGGGAGTGGGCAGGTGATGCTGGCAGACCAGCCAGAAGAGAATTGCAATAGTCCAGACATGAGAGAATGAGAGACGTGACTAGTTTGGATGTTGCATCAGTGGACAGGTACTTTCGAACTGCACTGATACGCCACAATTGATAGTAGCATGAATGGCAGGTTTGGGTGATGATTTTTTGCATGAAGAGTGTGTTGTCTATAACGACCCCTAGATATTTCACAGCAGTAGATAGAGGGGCAGGGGTATTGCCGAATTCTATTGAAGCTGTTGTGCCGGAAGAATTTGTGTTTGGTCCCTAGAAGCGTGGCTTTGGTTTTATCTGCATTTAGCTGTAACTTGTTCTGTATTATCCAATTTTTGGAGATCTTGAAGGCAGTAGAATATATTAATCAAGAGAGAAGGCAGATTTTCAGAAGTATCACTGCTAAGAATTTGAGAGTCATCTGCATAAAAATGATGGTTGATCTGATGACGATCCATTATGTGTGAAAGAGGAGCAGTGTAGAGAGTGAAAAGAACAGGGCCGAGAACTGATCCCTGTGGGACTCCACATTTCAGTTTGGCAGGTGTTGATTGAATCAGTTTGGCAGGTGTTGATTGAATCAGTTTGGCAGGTGTTGATTGAATTAGTATTACTGATTTTAGATAAAAAGAGTATGGTCTATTATATTGGAAGCTTTACTGAATTTTTTTAATGCAATCAACGTTTTCATCACATTACTGATATTTCTTTACATGGATGTTTTTGCCGCACATTATTTCTTTCCCAGACTGATGTAAGTGATGGATATTGAAAAGACGAAAATGGTCAAAAGGGGATTTTTCGTCTGTGGATTATCTTAAGCTTCGACAGAAAAGATGATACGGAAAAGCGCCTGTATTCATAATTATGACCAGTCACCTAACCTGTAAGAAAGAATATTTCAAAAGCATTAAGGTAGCCGTTAATGGTACCTGCCTCTTTAGGGTCAGGGAAGGTAAAGCAGAGAGGGAGAGGAGATGGGGGCCGCCCTCAATATGCTGGCCCCTTGAGAAGTTGAGGTCTCTGATGCCTCACTCCCCTTACGACCACATAGGTTATGGGACACCCTCACCTTTACCTATGCCCAAACTGGACATGTATATCCCCAAAGTCGGAATGCGGCTACCTTCATGGTGGGCAAATAATTCAAACAAACAAAAACCAAAAACCCGGTCGCGTTATGCAAAATCTCACCATTGGTGAACCTTGGAGCTCTAGCCAAGGAACAAAAGCAATGTATGTAAGGGTTTCATGAATAGCAAGTAAGTGCAATGGGAATTTCCCCCCTAGAATCCATGTTTCTAGCTATTTCATCAGACTCTCAAATTACTGTTTGTTGTAAATGCATGGATGCGTTGATGACTTCAAACACACACACACACACACACCCCGTTAATAGTCCAGGTGAGAGAAAAAGGAGAAAAAGGAGAGAAAGGAAGGTGACTTTTTCAGAATGTTAATGATGCTGAACTAAACGACGAGGAGACAGAGGAGACAGAGAGCAATGTCATAGATATGTTGCATCATATGTGTTTCGTAAAACAAACTGAGAGACAGACAGACAGACAGGCAGGCAGGCAGACAGAGGCAGAGACAGAGACACGGAGCGAGAGAGGGGAGGAGAGAGAAAAAAAGAGAGCGAGAGAGACGAGAGAGAGAGGAGAGGAGAGAGAGGAGAAAAAGAGCCTGATACAGAGACAGAGGTAAAGAGAATGAATCGCTTAATAATAATAATAATAATAATAATAATAATAATGATGATGATGATGATGATGATGATGATAATAATAATAATAATAATAATACTGATAATAATAATAATGTATGGAATTTATAATAACGCTGAATCTTGTAAAGCAACAATTCAAAGCGCTCAAATTCAGATTTGTATTCATGTTCAATCTCTGTCTCTGTCTCTCTCCCCCAGGGGAAGATGTGCATACACACATAATGAGTACAACTATTCAACTGATTCAATCTTGTATGTGTGTTTGTGAAATCATGTGTTCTTTTCCATTGTGTCCCACCCCGTCCCCCTTCACTTTTTCTTGATGTATTGTGGCCTAAGGCCGATAGACTATTAAGCTTTTTCAAGGCTCAGAGCTCTCTCTCTCTCTCTCACTCTCTCTCTCTCTCTGTATTGCTATGGGCTTTATTTTATTTTATTATCATATATATCCCTAAGGGCGGGGAATGGATGCAAAAAAGCACATGGATGCTTATTCATTATCCTCGAAATAAAAGAATTTGTCATTGTCATTGTCATTGTCATTGTCTCTCTCTCTCTCTCTCTCTCTCTCTCTCTCTCTCTCTCTCTCTCTCTCTCTCTCTCTCTCTCTCTCTCTCTCTCTAGCTATCTATCGTCTTCTTCTCTGCTTATGTCTGTCTTTATCTATCTATCTCTCTTCTATCTATCTATCTATCTGTCTGTCTGGACTGGACTGTCTATGTGTCTGTCTGTCTATTTATCTATCTGTCTGTCTGTCTATCTATCTGTCTATCTGTTCTATATCGTCGTCTATCTGTTATCTATCTGTCTGCCCTTCTGTCTATCTATCTGCCTATCTATCTGTCTGTCTGTCTATCTATCTATCTATTATCTGTCTATCGATTCTATCATATCGATCGATCGATCTATCCATCCATCTATCTATCTATCTCTCTATCCATCTATCGATCCATCTATCTATCTATCCACCTATCTATCTATCTATCTATCCACCTATCTATCTATCCATCTATCCATCTATCCATCTATCTATGTATCTATCTATATCTATCTGTGGTAAGATGTCATACCTGTTGCATCACATCTGTTTTTTCATTGAAAATAATTATTGAGAGAGAGCGAGAGACAGAAAGACAGACAGACATACAGGGACAGAGACAGAGGCGGAGAGCCGGGGGGGGGGGTGGGGGTGGGGGGGGGGGGGAGAACCGGACGCAGAGGGGAAGAGGTAAAGCAGGAGGAGGTACACTTATGCGTGCGTGTGCGTATAAATATATATATATATGCACACATACATACATATATATATATGTATACTATATATATATATATATTATATATATATATATATATAGATTATATATATATATACATACACACACATACATACACACATATATATATTAATAATAATATAATAATGTATGGAATTTATATAGCGCTGAATCTTGAAAGCAACAATCAAGCGCATCAATTTTATTGTTCATACCACTTTAGTATGCATTATCTCCGTAATATCGGCTGCTCTCCATCGGTGAAGCGGTAGTACCGTTCAACTTAGCTGTGGAGAGCCAACCTTTCACACCTTTTTTTTTTTTTTTTTATTTTTGTTTTGACGCAGCGATTGATCGACAATCAGACAGACATTTTCAGGACAGAATTTTGCAGGGGACAAGCTCTAGTGGGGGTGCCGGGATTGGTTTTACGGACGCTAAGAATACGTGTAAAGCACAGATACATATCTTTAGACGCTCACACACAACTATATATATATTATACATATATATATATATATATATAATATATATATATATATAAATATATATATATATATATATTATATATATAATACACATAATACACATATATATATATATATACATATATATATAATATACATAATACATAATATATACAATAACATATATATATATATATGTGTGTGTGTTGTGTGCGTGTGCGTGCGTGCGTGCGTGCGTGCGTGCGTGGTCTGTGTCTGTCTGTCTGTCAGTGACAGCGCAGGCACCTGGATACGTAAACACACACACACACACACACACAC
>CM054135.1:8841801-8844301 GCA_028751875.1 Rapana venosa
TACTTCATTTGTCTTTCTTTTCTTTCTTTCTTTTTTCTTTCTATTTCATGCATTCTTTCTTTCTTTCTTTCTTGTTAAGTTGTTAACTTGTGCAGAAATGTAACTGAAATGTAAGATGACATAGATTTCTCCTTTTCGTTCGTTAATTTTTTTCTTTCTTACTTACTTTCTTTTCGGGGATTTTTTTTCTTTCTCTTTCATTTTTCAATTGTTTTTTCCTTCTCTCTTAATTTACGCAAAAATCTTAAACTTAGATGTAAGATGACGCAAACTTCTTCTTTGTTAAATTCTTTCTTTCCTATCTTTCTTTCTTCCTTTCTTTCTTAATTTATCCTTATTTCTTTCTTTCTTTCGTAATAAATCTTTTCTTTCTCTCTGAACTCACGCGAAAATCTCACTTAAATGTAAAATGAAACGACCTCCTCTTGATTTGCTTGTTAAAAATTATTTCTTTCTTCCTATATTTCTTTGTCTCTTGTCTGTCCGTCCGTCCGTCCGTCCGTCCGTCTGTCTGTCTGTCTGTCTGTCTCAGTCGTCTTCACTTTCCTAGAACTGTACCTCGCAAGACAAAATGACCTTGGAAAGGCTGTCCCTGACAGATACACACAGACTGACATGTCCATACCGGTAGGGAGAGTTAATGGATGACATTACTTTTTTTTTTTGTTCCCCGACTATAGCTCTGAGCTCTGTTTGATGCGTAAGATGTTGGTGTATGCGATCGTTTTTGCCCACTATGAAGGTAGCCGTACCCCCGACTTCGGGGATGTATGCTGGGTATATTCGTGTTTCCGTAACCCACCAAATGCTGACATGAATTACGAGATCCTTAACATGCTTAACATGATCTTTGGCATTTGTATTCACATATACATATATATATATATATTGAGGAGGCACCGTGGTCGAGTGGTTTAGGCGGTCAACTCGTGATCCAGAGGTCGCGGGTTCGATCCCCGCTCGGCTCGGTGTTGTGCCCTTGGGAAAGACACTTTACTCCTATTTTCCTCACTCCACCCAGGTGTACAAGTGGGTACCAGCTCTGCTGGGGAAGTATCTGGCGACAGACTAGCGTCCTGTCACAGGGGTGGTGAAAAACCATCAGTTCGCTTAACGCTACAGAAACCGGGATAAGCTCCGGCTCTATGGGCCTTCTGGCTCGAAAGAACATACTTATATATATATATATATATATATATATATATATATATATATATATATATATATATATATATATATATATATATATATATACGAAGGGTATTAAGGCACTGGCAGGTCTGCACTTGAAGCTGACCTGGGAGATCGTAAGAGCTAGAGCTCCAAATTCACCGATGGTAAGATTTTTGCGTGTGCGACCGTTTTACCCACCGTTAAGGTAGCCGCATTCCGACTTCGGGAAGATGTCTAAACACGACACCAGTATGCATGCGGTGGGTTTTTGTTGTTTTTTAATTTTGTCATTCATTCCTTTTCGGCAAACAATGGCCTACTCTTCCGACAGAGCAGAACGGATTTGTAACGTGTGCACAAGACCTTCTGAAAGCGTTTGCACACGGGACCTGGATTTATATCATCTTCACCTGAAGGACTTGCGGGGGAGTGGAGCAGACACTGGTGGTAACTGCAGGGTGAAAATCCCTTCCTGCATGCGTCGCGGTGGTGGCTTTAACCTACATCAAAGGTCAAGGACGCGGAGGATTTTTTTTTCTTTTTAAACCAAGCTCACGAGCCAACTCAGGGTGAAGACTTGCCGTTGTTTTGCATACGTACACACAAGATCAAGTAGTAACGCTGAAGTCTGCATATATACGTCAACAAGGTATCAACACAAACAGATAACAAATAAATGTATATGGAAATACGCTCGAGAGAAAAGTCACGATGAAAACTAGGTAACATTCAATTTTTTTTGGGGGGGGTCAAAAAGGTCAACAAGTGTATCTGCAGTTCCCAGTTCACACACACACACACACACACACATACTACACACTCACACACACAATACACACACACTCACATACATACAAACACACACACACACACACACACACACACACACACACACACACTATGGTTACTTCTTCATATTCTGTGTTCATATGGGTCTCTTATGACCTGCAAAAACTGAATAAATTTGATTGACTGATTCACACGCACACACACACAAAAACCACACACACAAAACAAAACCACACATTCTCCAGTCAAGTCATCAACCTAATGACCCACCTATACCCAAAATAGGTCGTGATCCCGAAGTAGTCATCTTTCGCTTATGTCAGTCACTCAGGTGGATGGACGATTTCAGCCTGTACCAGTTGATATTATCTATGCAACCTATGCAGTATCACACACCTCCATTACACGGTGAAGTGGTGCTGCAGTGAGCTCTTGACCTGGCTGGGCTTTTCTCACGGATTTTAAAACTGCATTGAGGACACCCCTAGGGCATCACCAACAATTCACTGCAAGGTATTCAGGCCATGCGCATTACTTT
>CM054135.1:8849301-8861801 GCA_028751875.1 Rapana venosa
CCTAGTGGTTAGAACATTGTGCTCGCAATCTGACGACCCGGGTTCGAATCCCGTTCAAGGGGATTTTTGCCCTGGAGACAACATCACTGCAGAATCCACTCCCCCCAAAAGTCCTTCGGATGAGACTGTAAACCGAGGCCCCGTGTGCGAAAGCACGAAGAACATCTTGCGCACACGTTAAATCCCGTTCCGCTTTTTGAAAGAGTAAGGCCGTTGTGTGCCGGTGGGAACGGACGACAAAGTTTACAAAACTGCATACACACGGGGACTGGATGTAAAAAAACCGCACATGAGTGCTTATTCTATATCTCGAAATAACAGAATAAATAGATAAAGGTGGATAAATAAATGAATAAATAAAAAATGTTAATTAATCAGAAAATAGCGATGGAACGCTGAAATCCACAGAGAGGTCAAAGGTGAGCGACAGGACATTTGCCAACAACATGACATGACAAGACATCTCCCCTTTCTCCTGTTGACACATGGTCGGCAGGGTACTGACCGCGAGGGTGACCAACCCTGTGACTGCTGGACATCACATGGTTCAGGTGTTCTGCCTTGTGTACTGCACTGATTTGCTATGGTCAGCCAACTGAGAGAGAGAGAGAGAGAGAGACAGACAGACAGAATATGTGTGTGTTTGTGTGTGTGCGTGTGTGTGTCAGAGAGAAAGTGTGTGTGTGTGTGTGTGTGTGTGTGTGTGTGTGTGTGTGTGTGTGTGTGTGTGTGTGTGTGTGTGTGTGTGTGTGTCTGTGTGTGTGTGTGTGTGTGTGATGTGTGTGTGTATGAGAGAGAAAGTGTGTGTGTGTGTGTTTGTTTGTGTGTGTGTATGAGAGAGAAAGTGTTGTGTGTGTGTGTGTGTGTGTGTGTGTGTGTGTTTGTATGAGAGAGAAATAGAGAGAGAGAGAGAGAGAAAGTGTGTGTGTGTGTTTGTGCGTGTGAGAGAGAGTGTGTGTGTGTAAGAGAGAGAGAGAGGGAGGGTGTGTCTGTGTGAGAGAGAGAGAGAGTGTGTGTGTGTGAGATAAAGAGAGAGAGAGATAGAGAGAGAGAGTGTGTGTGGTGTGTGTGCGTGTGTGTGTGTGTGAGCGAGTGTGTGTGTGCATGCATGCGTGTGTATACGTGTGTGTATTTCTGTAACCTACTGAACACTGCCATGAATAACTGGATCTTTAATGCGCGTATTTGATCTTTTGCATGAAGAGAATTAAGGCACTGGCAGGTCTGCACTTGAAGATGACCTGGGAGATGGTAAAACATCCCCACCCTTAATTCACCAGACGCCATCACCGAGATTCGAACCCACGACTTCATGGACCCGGTCACGGGATTGAAGTGGAACGGTCTTCACCACTCGGCTATAGCGTCCGTTTTATGGTAATATAGTTTTTTTTTCCTTCGTCCAATCTTTTCTTTCTTCCTTCCTTCCTTCCTTCCTTCCTCTGTCACTCTGTCTCTCACCCCACTCATTCACCCCCTTCAACATTTCATTTCTTTCTTTTCTTTTTATCTTTTTTAATTTTTTTTTTTATTTACAGCTCTTCTCGTTTTATGATCACTATAAAGTCGTAGTGAACAAACAGTCAAAAGAGAAGAAGAATTGCAACAACACACACACGCACGCACGCAAACACACGCGCACAGACAAACAGACAGAGACAGAGACACAGGCAGAGACAGAGAGACAGACAGATAGAGAGAGAATGACAATGACAATGACTTTTTTTTATTTCGAGGATAATGAATAAGTACTCGTGTGCTTTTTTTTTTACATCCAGACCCCGCCCTTTGGGATACAGAGAGAGAGAGAGAGAGAGAGAGAGAGAGAGAGAGAGAGAGAGAGAGAGAGAGAGAGAGAGAGAAAACGACAGAGAGACAGAGACAGACAGACACTGGAAGAGAGAGAGAGAGAGAGAGAGAGAGAGAGAGAGAGAGAGAGCGACAGAGAGAGACAGACAAACGGACAAAGACTGAGACAAAGACGAGAATTAAACACAAACTTTGCAACACAGAAACATCATCGAACAGTGCACAGAGTGGCAAAGACAACTGTATGTGAACTTTGTGGACTTCGAAAAGGCATTTGACAGCATACACAGAGACAGCCTTTGGAGTATCCTTCGACACTATGGCATCCCATCGAAACTGGTACACCTTATCAAAAGCTTCTATGACAACTTCAGATGCTCTGTGGGCCATAGCAACACTGTCTTCGAAGTCAAGACTGGAGTAAGACAAGGATGCATGATGTCGGCAGTTCTCTTCAATCTGGCCATTGATTGGGTGATGAGGAAGACGACAGAGGACACCCCAAGAGGGATTCGCTGAAGCCTGTTCTCAACACTAGACGACCTTGACTTTGCGGATGACCTGGCGCTGCTGTCCCACACACACCAACATATCCAGGAGAAGACCAGCAGACTCCAAACATTCGGACAGCAAGTGGGGCTTCGTATTAGCACTAAGAAAACAGAGACAATGTCGCTCAATGTGAACACACCAGCCCCTGTGAAAGTGAATGGAACTGACCTGCGCCAGACAGACAAGTTCACATACCTTGGCAGCAGCATCAAACCAGAGGGCGGCACAAAAGAAGACATCCACAACAGACTGGGCAAGGCCAGGAATGTGTTTAGGGAGATGAACAATATCTGGAAATCAACTCAGTACAGCACCAACACCAAGCTGAAGCTATACCAGAGCTGTGTTGTGTCTACGCTCCTGTACGGTTCTGAGTGCTGGAGGATGACGGAAGTGGATCTTACCAAACTTGGATCCTTCCACACCATATGCCTGCGAAGAATTCTCCGGATCTTTTGGCCAGAGAAGATCTCCAATGAAGACCTACTACGGAGATACAGGCAAGAAGACATGGGAACCATCATCACCAGACGACGGTGGAAGTGGATTGGGCACATCCTCCGAAGAGACCCACAGTCAATCCCAAGAACAGCATTGCACTGGACCCCAGAAGGAAGGAGAAAGAAAGGAAGACCAAAAGCAACGTGGAGAAGAACTGTAGAAAGGGAGATGAAGGCCATGCAGCACTCTTGGAGATCAGTGACTAGGTTGGCCCAGAATAGGCAGGAGTGGAAGCGCTTTGTTGCTGCCCTACACACCGCTGGGTGTAATGGCTAATGATTTGCAACACAGATTTTGCCAACACGATATCCAGCACAATCTATTCTGAAAAACCATAATAATTATTCTTTCAAGTGTAATATTATTATTATTATTATCATAATTATTATTATTATTATCATTATTATTATTAAATATTATTACTATCAAACCCCCGAAAGACCCCTGGTGTGCCTAGACTTGCGGAACAATCAACAACAAAAACAAAAATATATAACAACATGTAAAAACAAATCGTATCGAAACCAGCACTCACCTTATCTCGCTTCAAAAACACCCAGATTGACAACTTGACAGATTTTTTTTTTAAAAACACAACCCACCTACAACAACCACAACAACAACAACCACAACAACAGACAACAAAAACCAACCAGACTATCACTTGTTATACACAACTTTTCAGTCTGCACGAAAAGACGAATCTCGTGCTTTATTTATTGCCTCTCGCTTTCGCCCATAAAAAAAATTGACGATCATTTTTTGACATGAGGAAACGTCTTGTAACAAGGGCAAGGGCGTAGGGAGGGGTGGGGGAGGGGGTGGGGGGTTAGAAATGGAAGGGGGTGTGGGGTAGGTGGGGAGGGGGAGGGGTTGGAGACGACAAGTGGAACAGAATTTTTTTTTTTACAAACTAAATAATCAGGCCATACAAACATTCCCTCCCCCTCCCCTCCCTTCCCCCTTTTGGTTTTGTTTGGGGTTGTGTGTTGTGTTGTTTTTTTTGGGGGGGTGGTTTTGTTTTTTTTGATAAGGTGTAAGAATTTTTACTGGAAAATCAAGATTATGTGTCCGACATCTGTAAAAAAAATAAAAATAAAAAGTAACTGCATTCTAAATCTCAAGTTGCAAAGCATGTCCGATATAGCGGTCACGAGCAGGAAGAGGAAGGAAAGATGGTGTGGCAGGATGGTTCAGACGTTCACCTCGCCTAACCTAAACCGTGGCGTTTCTGGGTTCGATTCCCAGCCTTCCCCTTTCTTCTTCCCACTTTGACGAAGGAAAAAATCGAACTGAACGTCAAAGTCTTTCTTTGAGATATCAACCGAGGCCCCGTGTGCGAATGCACGTAGAACATCTTGTGCACATGTTAAAAACCTGTGCCGCTTTTTTTTTTTTGGAAGAGTAGGCGCTTTGATTTGTTAATTTACAAGATTCAGCGCTATATAAATTCCATACATTATTATTATTATTATTATTTCGTGCCGGTAAAACGCATGGCATTAAACACACACACACACACACACACACACACACACACACACACACACACACACACAAACACACAAAACCGCATGTACACAGGTATCGTGTTTAGACATCATCCATGAAGATGGAATGTGGTTACATAAATGATGGAGGGGGTTGGGGGGGAGAGGGATGGATCTCATGTGCAAAAATCTCACCATTGGTGAACCTCGGAGTTTTAGCCGAGGAACCAAAAAGCAAAAAACAAGGAATAGCAAAAGAGGAAAGTAGAGGGGGAAAAGTGAAAGAACTAACTGAAGGAAGAAAGCAGACAGCATGTACAGTTGTCAGACTGCAGAAATATAGAAAGAGGACAACAGTGAATAAAAACAACAACAAACAAAACGAAAAAGGAAAGATGATGACCGTGACAGACAAGCTGGCACAAGAGAGAGAGAGAGAGGGGAGGGGGGGGGAGAGGAATTCAAACTTTATCTCCTTTAACCCATTTTGGAGTATAAAAAGGTAAAGGTGTCCCATAACCTTTAATGTCGTTGGGGAGCGAGGCGTCAGAGACCTCAGCTTCTCTAGGGGCCAGCATATTGAGGGCGACGCCCATCTCCTCTCCGTCGCTGCTTTACCTTCCCTGACCCTACAGAGGGCAGGTACCTATTTACAGCTGGGTGAACTGTACTGAAGACAAGGTGTGAAAACAGTCACCCGTCCAAGCGGTAACCACGCTCGACGCTGCTTAACCTTGGCTGGGGGAAAACAAGTGCTTTGACCACTGAGCTATCTCGTCCCCGTTTGGGGTATAGAGGAATAGAAACTCATTGAAAGGAGAATAAACTTAACAGCAACTGACTTTAAAATAATATTGTTATTATTATCAATACAACAGAAATGGAAAAAATCAGCATGTGAACAACAACAAGAACTCTCTCTCTATCTCTCTCTCATATATATATATATAGAGAGAGAGAGAGAGAGGGAGGGGGGGGGACATAGTGATGGGAATACAAGTGCAGGTAACCAGTTACAACTTCATTCCCATCATAAACATGATTATTTGTCCAAGATTCGAAAAACAAGCAAGAAATGGAAAATGTTCACTACAGGATAAAACTTTGAAAGCAGCTTTTCGGGAATAATTAAGGACCATGCCTTTGGCCTGACCCAACTCGAGTTTCGGCTCCTGGTTGAACACTCTTTAGAGGTCCTGGCAGTGTTTGAAACCTCACTCATCCTTTGTCGTAGGTAACAGCAACACACCCTCCATAATTCAGAAGTGTCTGTCGTAAAAAAATGTATATGAAAATAAGTGGCTAACGAATCTTTGTGCCTTATGTTCTTTGGGGATCATTTTTCCTATCAAAAGGATGCAAGGGAGATCATACAGTCTGTATCCAGCCAATGGGTCTGTTTTAGCTGGATAGCAATGTTAACCTGAACATTGTCAGACACTTTTCGAGTGTTGTTGACACAGGCAGAAGAAGTTGAAAATGACTGGCCTTTACTTGGATCTCAGAAGAGATGCTATTTCCCACTTGAACAATCATACTCATAATTGAGAAAATATAGTGAGGGAAAAACAAGTGCAGGTAACCAGTTACAACTATATATATATATATGTGTGTGTGTGTGTGTGTGTGTGTGTGTGTGTGTGTGTAGTAGTAGTAGTAGTAGTAGTAGTAGTTCTTCAGTTTAACGTCCCTCCACTAAATAATAATAAATAATAATAATAAATGGAACTTATATAGCGCTATATCTTGCAAAGACAAATCAAAGCGCATGCATTCAACCTAATCTTACACAGT
The DNA here is from genome assembly GCA_028751875.1 of Rapana venosa. Classification (NCBI taxonomy): domain Eukaryota; kingdom Metazoa; phylum Mollusca; class Gastropoda; order Neogastropoda; family Muricidae; genus Rapana; species Rapana venosa. The sequence goes on from CM054135.1 coordinate 8,855,448, forward strand.
CATGCAATCAATGATAAATAATCAAAAGTTTAAACAAACAGATATTTACAGACATGGTGCAATGCAGACAAAATCTATGAAATAAAGTTTCGATAGTCAAATGTTTTTCAAAAGCACACATACACTCGCACAGGCCGTATACTTTAGCAGGGTGATAGAACATGGGTTAGATATGAAACAGGAGGGGGGGGGAAGTCTTAGGTTTGAAATAAATATGTCTTGAGGCTGGATTTAAAAGTGTCATAACTAGGTTTCTGGCGAAGAGAGAGAGGAAGGTTGTTCCAGATGGATGGACCAGAAATAGAGAATGAGCGGCGGCCAACAGTGGATTGGTTGAATCTAGGTATTCGTAGACACAAGGTATCTGCAGTAGAGCGGAGGGAACGTGAAGGAGTGTACAGGTTAAGACATTCACATAGGTAGGAGGGTGCAGTTTTGTGGAGACATTTGTAACAGAGGGTACTGATCTTATAATCTACTCTCTGTGGCACAGGCAGCCAGTGGAGAGATCGCAAGAGAGGGGTAATGTGCTCAGATTTTTTTCTTTCTGAGAACTAGTCGAGCTGCGGAGTTTTGTATACGTTGAAGGGAGTGGATAGATGTTGCTGGCAGACCAGCTAAAAGAGAATTGCAATAGTCCAGACGTGAGAGAATGAGAGAAGTGACAAGTTTGGCTGTTGCATCAGTGGACAGTTACTTTCGAATTGCACTAATACGCCGTAATTGATAGTAGCACGACTGACAGGTCTGGGTGATGAATTTTTTCATAGAGAGTGTGTTATCGATAACGACACCTAGATACTTCACGGAAGTGGATAGAGGGACTGATGTATTGCCGAGTTCTATTGAAGTTGTTGTAATGGAAGAGAGTTTGTGTTTGGTCCCTACAAGCATGGCTTCGGTTTTATCTGCGTTTAACTGTAACTTGTTTTGTATCATCCAGTTTTGGATATCTTGAAAGCAGTAGGCCATCTTTGTCAAGAGAGAAGGCAGATTTTCAGGTGTAACACTACTTTGAATCTGAGAGTCATCTGCATAAAAGTGATGGTTGATATGATGACGGTTTATTATATGTGATAGTGGAGCAGTATAGAGATGTGAAAAGAACAGGGCCGAGAACTGATCCCTGCGGGACACCACATTCCAGTTTGGCAGGTATTGACTGTATCTTGTTTACTGCGACTGTCTGGAATCGGTCAGTGAGGTATGAACTGAACCAGGAGAGGCTGTGCCAGTAACACCGAATGTTTTTTTAAGACGGGAGAGAAGAATTGAATGGTCAATAGTGTCGAAGGCTGCAGATAAGTCGAGTAGAGTGAGAAGGGAGATTTTCCCCGAGTCAGAAGCAAGTAGAAGTGTATTTAGGGTATGGGCTAGGGTAGTTTCAGTGCTATGATTGACGCGATAGGCAGACTGAAAAGGGGGAAGGAGACTATTTGAGTGAAGATAGTTGTTGAGTTGTTTCAGAACAACTTTTTCAAGGACTTTAGAGATGAACGGTAGGTTGGATACAGGTCTATAATTCTTCAAAGTGTTAATATCGAGGTCGTGCTTTTTTAGTAGAGGTGTAACTATTGCAGTTTTGAGAGCAGTTGGAACAATTCCTGTAAGAAGTGATGAGTTAACCATTTTTGTGATGGTGGGTATAAGCTGTGGAAGGCACTGAGTAAAAAGGGAAGCAGGTATAGGATCAAGATCACATGATTTTATTGTCATTTCTTTCAGAATCGTCTTGATTTCTTTCTCGCTTGTTGGGTGAAAGAAAAGGAGAGGAGTACCAGAGAATTGGGGATCAGGAGGCATAGGGTAGAAAGAAGTCTGATCCAATGTGGAGCGAATGTTGCGGATTTTATCAGAGAAAAAGAAGAGAATATAGCAGGAAGTTCAGAGGTGCTGTGAACAGTAGGCATTGGGTTTGCCTTTGCAGATCCCAGGAGGGTTGATGTGAGGGAAAAAAGAGATTTCATGGACGTGGCATCAAGAACTTGAGCAGAGTAAATAGTTTGTCTTTGCAGAATGAATCAGGGTTTTGACTTTGTTTATTTGTTTTCGCAAGAGCTGTTTGTTTATTTCAGTTTTTTGTTTTTCGCCACTGCCGCTCCAGTTGTCGGCGTTTTGCGCTTTGCAACCAGGATATCGTGAGTGTACATGGGGCGCAGGGCCTATCAGGAAGGACACGGTCAGTGGGAGGTGCATGCTCGTCAAGCAGTTGGCTAAGGACAGTGTTGTAGTATTCAGAAAGGTCAGCGTGATCAGGGATTTGTGATAGGCGTTCAGCTGCTTGAGAAGAGAAGGATTGAATGTCAATGGCCTTGAGATTGCGACGGGTGACACGCTTTTTCTTTTTGATAGGCCTTGCGATATTGAGAAAGAAAAGAATGGCAGAATGATCAGAAACCAGTTCATTAGTGACAGATACAGATGTGACGAGATCTTGGGAAGTATTGGTAATGAGCCAGTCTAAAGTATGACCTGATCTGTGAGTTGGTTCATTCACCAGCTGGGAAAGAGAGTGGTTAGACAAAGAAAGAGAAAGACGCTTGACATCAGGAAGTGATATCAGACGGGAAAGTGTGTGTATGTGTGTGTGTGCGTGCGTGCGTGTGTGCCTGCGTGCGTGTGTGTGTGTGTGTGTGTGTTTGTGTGTGTGCGCGCGCGTACGTGCTTGTGTGTGTGTGTGTGTAGGGGGGAGGGGTATGCACATAACTAATCAATCGCAATAAACAACTATTATGAAAAAAGCATAAACAAGAATTCTGAAGAAAAAAAAAAAAAAAAAAAAAAAAAAACCACAACGTGTGTGTGTGTGTGTGTGTGTGTGTGTGTGTGTGTGTGTCAGAGAGCGCATGCATCAATGTTTGCCAAGCTATCTTGCACATCACTCTGTTGCATACTGTCTTCTGTCCAAACACTCTATACTCTCTATCTCCACGCCATGACAATAAAGTTGTGGGGCACAAATTCAGTGGCGATAGGAGGGAGAAAAAGAGCCAGAAAAGACGATTAAATTTCAACCACAGGGTTTTACAACTGTGAAATCTTCGGGGGAGGGAGGGGGTGGGGGTGGGGGTGGGGGGGGGGGGGGGGGCACTTCACACTGTGGTGTGTGTGAGATTAGCCTAAGGCAATAGAGGTGCCAACATGGTCCCTCAGGGTTTTGGTGTTTTTTTACCCTTTCCCTACTGCTAACGCGCTACAGGGTAACCAACCAGCTACTAACCCTTCCCTCCGCATCATGTATCACCGCCCACTGATGGGTTACCATAGTACACAATTGGGCACAGCGCTCGTGTACGTACGGGGGGGGGGGGGGGAGAGAGGGTTTTCTCCCTTAATTAACATAAAAGGTAAAGGTAAAGGAGTCCCATAACCTATAAGGTCTTAGGGGAGCGAGGCGTCAGAGACCTCACTTCTCTAAGGCCAGCATATTGAGGGCGGCGCCCATCTCCTCTCCCTTGCTGCTTTACCTTCCCTGACCCTAAAGAGGGCAGGTACCCATTTACAGCTGGGTGAACTGGAGGAACTGTACTGAAGCCAAGGCGCGCAAACGGTCACCCATCCAACTGGTAACCACGCTCGACGCTGCTTAACTTGGCTGGGGGAAAGCGAGTGCTCCGACCACTGAGCTATCCTGTCATAGGGATAGTTTTATAAAGGAACGTGTCTGTCTGATGCATGCATGGATGGATGGATGGATGGAATGTCTGACTGTCTTGGTTCACTGACTTAGCATGACTTCTAGGGTTGGGTGGGGTTTGGTTTTGTTTGTTGTTGTTGTTGTTTTGGAGGATGGGGGGTTGTTTTGTTTTTGTTTGTTCCTTTGCCTTTCATTGGTCGTTACTCGGCAAGAGCTCCGAGGCTCATCACATGGTGATATTTTTGCGTATACCCACCATGAAGGTAGCCGCATTCCGACATCGGGGATGTATGCTGGGTGTGTTCGTGTTTCCGTAACCTACCCAACGCAGACATGAAGTACGGGAGCTTTAACGTGCATGGTTGATTTTCTGAATACACACACACACACACACACACACACACACACACACGTGCGCGCGCGCGCGCGAAAGGAATGAAGATGTAAGCAGGTCTTCACTTGAAGTTGACCTGGGAGATCGTAAAAATCCCCACCCTTAATTTTACCAGACACTGCCGGGATTCAAACCCACGACTTCATGGACCCATGGGATTGAAGTCGAGCGGTCTTAACCACTGGGCTATGCACACTGTGGTGTGAGATCAGGCTAAGGCAAAGAGTGGGGGGGGGGGGGGGGGGTCTATCAACAAGATTCTCCTGGGAAAGGAATGTGCCTGATGTGACTGATGGACGGATGGATTGATGGATTGAATAACTGGATGATTGATTGTCTTGCTTTGACTGATACTGACTTAGCCTGACTTCTTATTTAGCTCTATGACAAGCTGTCCGGGTACTGTACTTCATTTTGTTTCCAGACAAGTGTGTAGTTGGCAAAATTGAACCTGGTAGATCAGCCGCCATGGCGCAGTGGTTAGCGCTTTGAGTTTCGGGCTGGTAGGTTACGGGTTCGATTCCCATAAGAGCCATAGGGATTTTTTCTGACTCCGGCTAGGTCCTACCCAGAGTTTGTTTGCTATAGGGTTACCGGGAAGACTGGGACCACACAGTTCAGCTTCATCCACTTAACGGATACGAATTTGAGAGAGTTGCTCAAATTACCTTGACGATCACTGCAGGTGTCTGTATCTCTCAGTCCCGGCTGATGAAGCGATATAAATATTACGATAGGAAGTGTAGAGTACAGCCAGGTCAAGAAGTCTCAAAGCACATACATCTATCTCCACAGCAGCACCATTTCATCATCCTCATCATCAGTGATCATCACGCAATGAAAGAAAATTGTCTCTGATTCGGTGGACCCGGTTGCTCTGGTCTCATGGGGACTTTAGCTTCGGTTTCCCCATGCACCTACTATAATTATATTCCTTTGTCTATTCACCGTTTATCTATCTATTTTGTTTATTTGCCGTCATCACTGTTTTCTTTGTCAAAAGCAAATGCCGTGTGACTGTGACAAGCATGCTGTTTACAATACCATGTTTACAATAGCTATTTTAATTCTTAGGCTAGAAATATAGTGGCACGCACTTCTAGAAGTGCGCCGCGATAAAAGACGGACAAAGACGTGCCCTCCTCTTTATTTCCTATCGCAACGCATAGTGCCACGGCTAGACGCTCGGACGGAAATGGAAGTACGGACATACCACACTTCTTCAGGCTGGAAGGATGGGCCCGCCTTGCTATCGAAGCGTTCCGTTCATGCCCGCTGGGAGGAGAGGGTGGAGGGGGGAGGGAGGAGACAGCGCACAGCAAGCCAGTCTGTGTTATCACCTTTGCATCTTGTTTATAAATCTGTATTGATGTGTGTGTGTTCGTGTGTGTAGATTTTGTGTGTTTGTGTGCGTGCGTTTGCGTGTTTGTGCATGTGTGCATGTGTGTGTGTGTGCGCGCACGCATGTGTGTTAGTGTGTGTGTGTGTGTGTGTGTGTGTGTGAGTGATTCTCTTTTCTAGATCGGTTTATGGGATGCACTCCAAATCTCCGAAAAACGCTGTCTTTTCTGTCTTCTTCTCCACCACCACCACAACAACAAAAGTCTCTGCCGCCTGATCAGCGCCATTTTTTTTGCAAAGACGTGGGGAGACGTGCGGACCAATATAATAATCACCCCTTCCGACCTCGCGGCTTATCCGTTCGCGGCGCACGGCTGTCGTACGGACCACTATATATCTAGCCTTAGACTGTTGAAAATATCTTTTTACCGCCCCCCTTTTGAATAAATTCCTTTTTAGGTGATTTTCAGACTCATGCACGCGCACACGCACACACACACACACAACACACACACACACACACACACTTACATACACACACGCACGCACGCACGCATGCACACGCACACACACATACACACACACACTGAAAATGACAGCTGCAGTGTTACTACAGTCGTGTTTAGAGTAACTGTTTAAAACCTAAAACATGTGAAAAATATCTCTTTTGTCTGTTTGTATGAAATCTTTGTTTGTTAACATTTACACACACACACACACACACACACACACACACACACACACACACACACACACACACCACTAACCTCCCCCCCCCTCCCCCCCTGACACACACACACACAGAACAACACAGAGACACGCACACAAAGAAAGAAAAACATTACCCATCTATTACATAAAAGCTAACCCAAACAAACCATAAAATGTGCCTACGGTTGCAAAAAAGAACAGAAAGAAAACTAGGTGAACAGAATTGCAAAAGTAAACTTCAATGTTACAAGGAGAGCGAGTGGCACAGTTA
>CM054135.1:8871801-8876801 GCA_028751875.1 Rapana venosa
ACACAAAGAGGCGGCAGATGGTTAAGACTTCGCCTGCCAGCAAGTTAACCGTGAGCTCTGGATCGATCCCACCCCGCCCTTCTTCCATTGCCAAAAAATCGAACGAATGTCAAAGTCCTTCGAGAGACATAACCGAGCCCGTGTCGAACGCATCAGCAACATCTTGCGCACACTAATTTTCCGCTTTTCGGAAGAGTAGCCATTGTGTGCCGTGAAACAGTGACAAATTTACAAAACCGCAACACACGGAGACTGGGTAAAAACACATGAGTGCTTCCATATCCTCGATATAAAGATAAGAAAAATAAATAAATGTCACACATTAAAGAAGACACAGACAGACAGACAGAAAAGAAAGTGAAGACGACATGATGACACAGAAAAAACACCCCAAAAACCCAAATTAAAAAACGAAACCAGAAAAGGGAATGAAAAGGGACGGATGGAAGAGGGAGAGGGGAGAGAAGCACTTGGAGAAACCCGTCGCGAAACGAATACACACACACACACACACACACCTACAACACCTACACGACACACACGCACGACACACACACACACTACACGCACACACACAAACACACACACACACTACATGCACACAAGCACCACAAGATGCACACACACACTATACACGCACTCGCACAGATACACACACACACTACACGCACACTCGCACAGACACACACACACACACTACACGCACACTGCACAGACACACTACACGCACACTCGCATAGAACACACACACACACTACACGCACACTCGCACAGACACACTACACGCACACTCGCACAGACACACACACACTACACGACACTCGCACAGACACACTACACACACACATCGACAAACACACCAACACAACTACACGCACACTCGCGCACACACACACTACACACACACACACACCACACTCACACACACACACAACACACACCACACTACGCACACACATACACACACGCGCGCGCACACACACAATACACAAACAACACACACACGCACACACGCACACAATCACAGACACACACACGCACAACACCACTACACGCACAGCACTCACGTTGACACAGGAATACCGGACAGCGTGTGTGTGTGTGTGTTGTCTGTCTGTGTGTGTGCGTGCGTGCGTGTGTGGTGTGTGTGTGTGTGTGTGTGTTTGTGTGTGTGTGTGTGTGTTGTGTGGTTGTGTGTGTGTGTGTGTGTGTGTGTTGTGTGTGTTGTGTGTGTTGTGTGTTGTGTGTCGTGTGTCTGTGTGTGCCCTAGTGTGTTGTGTGTCTGTGTGTCTGGTCTGTGTGTCTGTGGTGGTGCGTCTGCGGGCCGTGGTGGGCGTGCGTGGTATGTAGTGTGTGTGTGTCTGTGTGTGCGTGTGTATGCATACAATTTCAGCCAAGTTTCCTCACTGACCTGATTAGAACTGCCTCCCCCCACCCCCACCCCACCCCTACCCCACCTCAGCCCCTTCCTCTCCCTTTGCCCCCTCCCCCCTTCACCCCACCCCCCCACCCCCCTCCACCCCCACCCCACCCCTACCTCCACCCCCATTCCTCCCCGTCTCCCCCTTCCCTCCAACTCTGCCCCACTTTCCAAAGGTTTTGCATGAAGGCTATGATAACATGCTTAGTTGAATTGGCAGCTAGCAGGTGAGTGGTTTATTTGAAACAAGGATGGATGGATGGACACGTTGACCTAGGGGCCGTGTCACATCAATTATCAGACCAAATAAAGAAGAAGAAGAAAACTAATATGTTCCAAATCCGCTTTCTAGTCCTCCCACCCTTTACTACCTTCACAAGATGTTGGGCTTTTTTTTTTTTTAATGGAAGACTGTGGCCCACTTTTTGCTATGCCGAGTGTGTGATTCCTCCAAAATAAGCGAGGGAGAAACAAGTTGAGAACTACAGTAAAAGTAAAGGTGTTCCCATAACCTATGCAGTCGTTGGGGAACAAGACGTCAGAGACCTCAGCTTCTCTAGGGGCCAGCATTTTGAGGGCGGCGCCCATCTCCTCTCCCTCCCTGCTTTACTTTCCCTGACCCTACGGAAGGCAGGTACCCATTTACAGCTGGGTGATCTGGGGGACTGTACTGAAGCCAAGGCGCGCAAACGGCCACCCATCCAACTGGTAATCCACGCTCGATGCTGCTTAACCTTCGCTTGGGGGAAAGCAAGTGCTCTGTCCACTGAGCTATTCCGTCCCCAAATTGAGAATCGAGATTTGCTTAAAGCGGCAAAACATGCTTCTTCATAATTACTCTTTAATGCAAAGTCTCTGAAAGTCCTAAGTGTCTGAAAAACTCAATCACCTGTGGCTCATGAGCACCTCTCTCCCACGCTGAAGTCGGATGTGCTGGGCCTGACTTGTCAGGCGCTTAACGGCAGTGCAACTCATTTTTGTTCATTAGACAGACAACGATGGTTCGATGACGACGATGAAGAAGAAGAAGAGAAAGAACAAAACAAACAACAAAAGAAGAGAAGAAGAACAACAACAACAACAACAACAACAACAACAACAACAACAAGATGCGGAAGAAGAAGAAGAAGAAGAAGAACAAGAAGAGCAACAACAACAACAACAAGACCTCTGGAAAAACCCAGCCGAAATCTCAGCTGGCTTGAACGAAATGGCCAGAAACTACCACTATTTATTGCTAACAAAGTCAGTGTTTCATATGGCCAGAGTTGACAACAAGTACAGGTTCTGAGGAGCTTAAACCGGACATCACCACAGTCTTCTTTTTACTTCTTCTCAACTAAATTGCCGAAGTTCACCAGTGGTAAGGTCAGCGTTCTGCTTATGCTACCGTTTCTGATCCTGCCGTCAAGACAGCCACAATTCATCTTCAGGGAAAACATCCAAACATGACACTAGCAGGCATGTTGGTTCCAACTGGCACTTGATGACCTAGTCTTCTCTAAAAATGGAACAAGAATCAAACGAGGGGTGACAATTTTGTAAACTTATGCAGCGTTTACGCGCGGTACTCAGCGAGCTTATTTGCATTAATTTGCATTTTGTATACCCCTTTATGTCACGGCATATTTCTCTGCGTGAAAGCCAGGCTGTTCTTCCTCTGGGAGAGCACGTCGCCACAAGAGCAGCGCCACCCTTTAAAAAAATTTCATGTCTGTATGTGCATTTGTTTTCCTATCGAAGTGGCTTATTTCTAAGGAATTTTGACGTGGGTATCTTTTACGTGCACTCAATGCATGTTGCAAACATGACCTCGGTTTATTGTCTCATCCGAAAGACTAGCACCCAGACCACCACCACTCAAGGTCTAGTGGAAGGAGGAAAAAGTTTAGGGCACAAACGGGGATCGAATCCACGCTTCTTTTTTTTCTTTTTTCTTTCGAGGATAATGGAATAAGCATTCATGTCCTTTTTTTCCCCATCCAGTCCCAGTGTAAGAAATTTTGGTCAATTCTGTCATCGATCCACCGCCATATGCCTTTTTCTTTTCCAAAAAGGGAATAGTTTTACTTTTTCGTCCGCGCAGATGTCTGCAGTTGTCGTTTGTCACACGTGACCATCAGGTCTACTGTTCCAAAAAGCGAAGGACTTTTAAGTGGTCGGCGCAACTGTGTGCATTTCGCATTCTAAGCAGGTGCGTTACAAGCCCAATCCGACGGCTTTGGCAAGTATCCAGGACTGGAAGATACTTCAAGATCACTCAAGCCACCAACCACACGGCATCTCACCGAAGACTGAAAGATACTTGAAGATCAGCTCAAGCACACACACACACACACACACACACACACACACACACACACACACACACAACACACACACACAATCCATCCATCGGGGCTGAAGAGAATGTCTCTTACAAGCTGGATGCTGAGAGTGAGATTTTCGTCTTCGTCGATATCGTCGTCATCGAACGCTCAGACAGCAACTACTGTTGTCTGTCATAATTATGAGTGAAAATACGTTGCGCTGCCGTTAAGCGCCTGACAAGTCTGGCCCAGGGCAACCGACTTCGGCATGGGAGACAATCGTCATCTTATAATTATGTCTTTCTTGGAGGAGGAAGGGGGGGGGAGGGAGGGAGGCAGGAAAATGCACAAGGAGTTGACAGGCTGAAAAGTAAGAAGACAGAAACAAGAGAGGGATAAGTCAACAGTAGGACTTCCAAGACACACAATTTACAAGATGCTCACAAACTCATCAACACACACAGCCCAACGACCCACCACCCCATCATGGGATGAAGGAAGAATGTCTACCACTCGGACTAATAGATTTTCGCTTCGGTAAATCTCCCGACGCTAACCAAAGGTACGTATGGAGGAGGGTCAGAGACCTACTTCTCTAGGGCCAGCTTATAGGCGCCATCAGCCTGCCAAGCTGCTTTAGCGTTCGGACACTATGAGCAAGGTCCCATTTATCTAGCGGGTGGAACTGGGGGAAGCGGTACTGAAGCAAGGCGGAACGGTCAACCAATACCAACGAACCAAGGTCATACGCTGCTAACTTGCTGGGGAAAGCAGTGCTCCGACTGCAAATTAAGCTAGCCCGCCACCTCGGACTAAGAGTTCAAAACGTCTAATAAACCCTGCGCGACCCAGCAAAGATCCCCACAAATCTGAAACCCGTGCCAGTCACAGTCACCCCGAAGGAGGCATGAGCCTTCGAATTGTCTGTTACACGCGTTAGGTTAGTCGACTCCAAACGCGTAACAACGTATGTAGTCGTCAAGCGACAACAACAACAATGCCTTATTATTTTATCACGCTGACTTCGCGGTATCAACCACCCAAATGCTTTCCTAGGCTGAGATCAGCAGAATATTAACACAAATAGGAACTTAGGAGAAAAATCAAGCACACGCACACACGCACGCCACACGCGTGCGTGTGCGCATACAAAACATATAAATATATAAATAACAAAAAGACTGCGTAGTTTAAATACACAACCTACAGCCATATCTCTAATATGTTGATTTTCCGTCTTCTAACAACATCAGCCTCTTCTTTATACCACT